>JAJEJO010004328.1:25247-144288 GCA_020662805.1 Glaucomys volans | reverse complement strand
GCAGCTCCTGCCTTCTCCAGCCATAGAGTCTAGAGGAAGGGGCAGCCCAGCCAGAGTTCCCCCAAATCAGCAGGTCAGGCAGGGCCTCTTGGGGTGCCCAGGACTCAAGCTGGCCTGTCCCGTCCTTTCCCTCTATGCTTCCGCTGCCCTCCTGGGACACTGTGCAGGCCTGGCGGACAGCACCAATGACTTGGAGAAGCGCAGACAGATCTACGGGCAGAACTTCATCCCTCCCAAGCAGCCCAAGACCTTTCTGCAGCTGGTGTGGGAGGCCCTGCAGGACGTGACCCTCATCATCCTAGAGGTGGCTGCCATCGTCTCCCTGGGCCTCTCCTTCTATGCACCTCCTGGAGAGGAGAGTGAAGGTGAGGGGCAGGGCTCTGGGCTGGAAGGAGTGCAGGGAGAATCCTAGGCTGTCTCTCCCTGGGCTCAGCTCCATAGCTTCTCTTTCTCCTCCCTCCTCTCCTTGGCAAAGCCTGCGGGAATGTGTCTGGTGGGGCAGAAGACGAAGGGGAGGCTGAGGCTGGCTGGATCGAAGGGGCCGCCATCCTGCTGTCTGTCATCTGTGTGGTGCTCGTCACGGCCTTCAATGACTGGAGCAAGGAGAAGCAGTTCCGAGGCCTGCAGAGCCGCATTGAGCAGGAGCAGAAGTTCACAGTGATCCGGAATGGGCAGCTCCTCCAGGTCCCTGTGGCTGCACTGGTGGTGGGAGACATTGCTCAGGTCAAGTATGGTGAGTGTGCTGATCTTCACCCACCCTGCCAAGGAAGCCTGACTCCCATTTCCAAGAAGTATGGGCCAGAGGAGACCCCCAGTGCAGGCTGCCTTCACCGCATGGGGTGTGAGGCAGGGTGGGGAGGGAATACTTGAGATGCAGTCACACCCCAGGAAGCAGACTGTCTCCGCAGCCTCTGTGGCGGTCTCCTCCCACCACTGCAGGTAGAAACGTTGACCCTGTCCCCTGCAAGCTAGACACCGTGGTTAGGTGTGGGGGAGACTGAAGGAAGAGGGCTTTGGACTCCCTTGACCACCTGGCTCATCATGTCTAGAGGGACCTTCCCTGGGAGAGTGGGGAGGAGGTGGTGGGGAGAAAGGTCCTGTGGACCCACAGCCTCTGGTTCTGGCTCTGGGCGGACCTGTAGGAGACCTGCTGCCTGCCGATGGTGTGCTCATCCAGGGCAATGACCTCAAGATCGACGAAAGCTCCCTGACGGGCGAGTCTGATCACGTGCGCAAGTCAGCTGACAAAGACCCCATGCTGCTCTCAGGTAAAGGCTGCCTTCCCAACCAGCCACGTGCAGTCAGATTGGAAGCCATTTGGTGCAACATCGCTATCCCAGCTGCTAGCCAAACTCACCTCAAGGTGCAATTTCCCTAAATAGCCTTCCCATTAGGGAATATGGGACTGCACCCATTACCAAGCCACCGTGAGCCATGGGAGAACTGGTGGTGGCACCTACAGCCACAGGGCTCCAAAGGGCCCTGGGTGGTCCTGACTGGAGAGGGAACTTGATGGGGGGCAAAGTAGCACTGCTCCCAAATCTAGACCTTCAAGAAGATCCAGTAGAGACAAGTGTTCCCTTTGCAGAAGGTTCCGACTTAGCCCAGCATTTATCCCAAGGGGAAACAGTGTGAAACTGGACAGAAAGGCCAGAGGCCCCTGGTGGGCCACGTGAATGACTCGCCATGCTTCTTCCAAGCCCCTGCCCCTCTGGGCCTCTGGGTTTCCTCTGAGCCAGGCTAGGCTTTGAGTCAATACAGCTGTAGCAGCCTCTGAATGCTGAGTTCCTATCTGGGATTCCCTGGGAACTGTTCTGCAGGCACTGAACATGTCTCCCACAAGGTGGTGCAAGTCTCTGTCTCAGTCTCTCTGTTGCTGTGCCAGGCACTCATGTCATGGAAGGTTCTGGAAGAATGGTGGTAACAGCCGTTGGTGTGAACTCCCAGACAGGCATTATCTTTACCTTGCTTGGAGCTGGTGGAGAGGAGGAGGAGAAGAAAGATAAGAAAGGTAAGGCAACACCGACTTCTACTTTCTAGTTCTGACTGGGACAGCGGGGCACTGCTCTTTCATCAGTCCCAGGTTCCCAGGAGAGGCAGCCCTTAGAGGATGAGAGGCCATGTCCTCTCTTCTGATTTTTCTTGGCGATCCTTCTTCTGGGGCTTTGTTCCCAAGAGCCAGCAGGCTGGGGGCCCCTCCAAATCTGTGTAGGGCCAGCTTCCCTGGAATGGCTGCTTCCTGAAGGCTTTGGGACGCTCTGCCTGGACAGGGAAGAGCTCAGAGGGACAGGGGCTAGGCTCATGGGCCTCAGAGCATGGTCTAGGAGCTTAATGCACACCCTCAGAGTGCTCGACCCCACAGCCTTGATGGTGAATGCACAATAAAGTGCCAAAATCCTGGGTCAATAAGACAGCCAGGGAAATGGGGGGTCACAAAGTCAAAGGTGGAGGGCTCTTGAGCACATCAAGGAAGAGAGAGTAGAAAGGGTAGGATTCATGAAAGGCCATTCAGGGTCAAAGGATGCTGAGATGGGAGAGGGGCAGGACCAGCTCACTAGTGGGTGATGGGCCCTCACCCTAGGGACAGCAGTGTCAAAGGACAGATGACTTTAGAGAGCCCAGCTCCATAGTGGCCCTGTCCTCCCTGGCAGAGAGCTAGCCCGCTGCCTTGCAAGCATGGCCAATGTCACCTTCGGTTCTCATTTTAGGGGCTTATAAGCTATGGAGCTGTCCTCCACACTCCCTGACCCCCTGGATCTTGGCACTGGGGATCAGGCCGTTCCCTTCTGTAACTCTGACCCACATCTGCTATCACTCCCTTGGTTCTGGCTTGCATTTGCCCTCAGGCCTCTCCTGCAGCCCAAACCAAGTGGGGAGTGGAGATTTCTAGATGTGTGCCTCCCATCTGCAACTGCGAAGGACCTGCACATGCGGGGAGAACTCTGCTTCCTGTAGAAAGCCTCCAGCAGGGCTCTGGACCAATGACCCAGGGAAGGGACAGTTAGTCTTAGGCTGCTGGAGCCAAGAAAGCAGGTGAGACAGGTCAACATAAGGAAGAATGCTCTAGCAGCCCAGTCACGGGCCGCCTCTTGAAGCTCTCTGCTCATGGCGGCAGTGACAAAGGAGCAGGTTGTGCTACAATGGCCTGGAAGCTTCCATGGACTGTCTCCTGGCCACCTGGGCCTGTGTGTCCCTATGTGGTTACCTCCCTGCTGCTGCCGGGCCAGGCCCTCCCTCACCACCTCACATTTGCTGCACTAAGGCCCTTGTCCCTGCAGGGCTCAGTTCAGTGTCCTTCCCTCGTGAGTGCTCTGAAGGTGCCTTGTCTGGGCTGGGCTGGCCAGGGCTGGAGGAACAGTTGACTCTGCTTGGTGGGCCCTTGGTCTCAGCTGGTTAGCAGGGAATCCCTTTCCACATAGGGCCTCCAGGGACACCTTCCTCCTGCTAGGGTTCTCTCCCCTTGGGCTGCTGGAACCTCCACTGTCCCAGTGTCCCCTGGGTTCCTTTGCAGAATCCCGGCCTCCTACTCTCTCCCTTCACAGTGGGGTCCTAGGCTCTTCCTCTCTGAACTGAAGCAGACCCTTCCAGCCCCTCTCAGGACCCTTCCTCCAACTCCCCTCAGCACCAATAGGTTGTGCAACTTGGGGGCCAGAGCTTCTTTGTGGAGGGGTGCCCTGAGGGGCCCTAGAGGGGGAGCAGCAGCCACCATACCCAATGTCTCCCCACTCCTTGCCTTGCTGACTCCCCATGAGTCAGCCCAGCATGTTGGGCATCCTCCAAAAGGGCCCCCTGTCCACCTGCTGCCCTGTCCTTGCCTTCTGACTGCAACCCCTTGTGTTCCTTCTCCTTGAGGTTCCTCCCTCCCTTCCCCATGACGCCTCCACTCCGGTCCACACAAGCATCCCTCCCTGCTGTCGAGGCCTGTAGGCTAGGTCTGCAGCCCACCCTTCCTTTGGGCCCTCATGATCCCAGGGCTTCCAGCAGTCCCCCTGCCCAGTGCGCTGTGTTATCCTCTTGCTGTCATGCTGTGCCTGTGGGTGTCTCTTCCCCCTCCACCCACAGGGGCCCTGGGCAGAGGCCCTAATCCATGCCCCTCCTCTGGATAGGAGGGGAATCTCTCCATGGTTCTTGGGGACCCCAGCTCCCAATCCCGCTGCCTGGGAGCTACCTGGCACCTTGTCTGTGTTCCTGGATCCCCAGTGACATGAGCCGTTGTGTGGTAACTGATAGATGAACCACAAGCCCCTCCTGTCCTGGTCAGCTCACCTCTGGATTGGAGCCACTGTAGGCATGACCCCCAGGACAGCCCTTCTAACTGCCACCCACCTCTGCAGCCCTCAGGTGTCCTCGGCACTGTGGGAGGGCCCTGCTCAGGACAGCAGTCCTTTCGGAAGCTCCCCACTGCTCTCCCATGTGACTCAGGGCCCTTCCAGGTCTGCCTTTAGGGCTTTGCTGTGTGTCTGAACTCAAGGCCCGATGGGAAGCCTTGGCTCTGGGAGGTGGTGCAGAGTGAGCCTGGAAAGCACGAGGTATCAAGACGGTCGCTCTGGGGGCGGGATCAGGGTCACCAGCAAGTAGGTGCATCCTTCCCTTCCCATCCCGCGTGGTTCCACGCTGCACTGTCTGTGCCCCAGCTCTGCCTGCTGTCCTGTGCATGTATGTTTGTCTTGGCCATATAGATGTTCTCAAGTCTCCGTGTCTGTCATTCCTCTTCCATTGTAGGCAAGCAGCAGGATGGGGCGATGGACAGTAGCCAGACCAGAGGTAAAGTGTGTGCAGCGCTGCTCAGGGCAGCTGAGGAGCCTGGGGTTGGGGCTGGGGAGGGTGGGTGCAGGGGAGGGGCCACCCACCACTGGAGCCAGAGCAGCATCAAGAGACCAGGTAAGTGAACTCCATGGTTCTGCCCTGGCCTGAGAATGGAGGAGCACCCCCTGGGGCTGCTCTGAGCCTCCCATCCATAGACACTTTTGGAAGACCAGACCAGCCACCTAGATGTTGGCTAGCAGGCACCTGCATCCTTGGCCATTATGCATAAAGATGGGCACCTGGGTCCTCTTTGACCAGAGAAGGAACCTGAGGCATAGAGAATCGGCATTCCCAAAGCTCTGGGCCCTATTGGTTTCCCAGGTCAGCTCCCTTCTGACTGAGCCTGTGTGCCAGGATGATGGAGCAACCGTCCAAGGGGCAGAGGCCCAGCTCTCTTCTAAGCCCTGAGTCCCTGCTGGGCTCTGGTACTCTATGGTAGGGCATGTGAGACACAGAAAGAAGTGGCTGGATAGCAGGTGGCAGCCCAAGGAGGAGAAGCGATGGCAGGTGAAATCAGCAGTCGGTTCTGGGTGCTAGGAGTGTGACAGTGGGTAAAGCATGGCCCTCAGGAAATCATGGTAGAGAAATGGATGGTTCTCAAGTACCACATGGTGTGTGCTCACCCAGGGTCCCAGGGACTGAGACGGGATCAGATAAGCCAACTAGAGCTCAAAGGATAACTGAAGTTGGGAGGGCATTTGGGGATGGACTATGAGGGGTGACAGTAGTTGGGTCACAAGGATAGAGTGTCCCAGCTGGGCAGGACTTGGAATATCCCTGAGGTACTGGGAGAAAGGAGCTATGGTGAGTGGCCTTGGACTGGGAGGAGGGAGAGGGGATGCAGAGGTAATGGTTGTAGCACCAAAAGCCCCATTGAAGGGGAGACAAGAGTGCTGGCAGATAAAGGCAAGCAGGGGACCCCAGTTACTGGGTCAGGTAGCCCCTCCCTGAGAAGGAGTGGCAGGAGCAAGTAGAGTGGATGTGATCACTTTGAGCAGTGCAGCCGGAGACCCTGGAGCTCAGGGCGTGAGGGAGGCTAAGCTTGGCAGAGAGGGAGATGACGAGTGGGGGACATATGACCACCATATCAAAGGCAACAAAGACGAGGAGCCAGCGGGTAGGGGAAGAGGAATCTGCTCCAGCGGGGAGGCAGAGTCAGTCGGAGGGTTAGAAAAAGCTTGCCTACAGCAACCCAGGGAGCATAGCAATGAGAGTAGACAGCCTGAGCAGGGGTGGCTGAGCCAAGAGGAGGGCCCATCAGGGCCCCTAAGCCTCCAAGGGGAGCAGGGAAGTGGCTTGTACACCAGTGGGCAGATGAGTCAACTTCAGGTTCTGGAACATTCCTTGGACCACAGACCTCTCCTCAGGTATTGAGATTCGGGGTATTCCAGGAATGGCCACCTGTCTGTGTGCCCAAGTACCTTGTTCTTGTGTCTGTCATCCCTTCCCATGAGAGAACCATTTCTCTCTCCCACCTAGGACAGTGCTGGAGCTGCCCAGCCACCTCAGGAGGGCCTGAGCTTAGGCAGCAAGATGGGGCAGGTCAATAGACTCCCTTTGCCATGTTAAGCTTGGAGTTGTATAAGAGAACCCCCAGGGAATCCCGTTTCATCTTGTATGGTATGGCTTGTCTTCCCCTGTGATAGCCCCTTCTAGCTCCTCGCTCTAGCTGTGCCCTAACCTAGGCCCTGGTATTCTTCTGTGCGCAGCTAAGAAGCAGGATGGGGCAGTTGCCATGGAAATGCAGCCCCTGAAGAGTGCAGAGGGTGGGGAGATGGAGGAGCGAGAGAAGAAAAAAGCCAACGTGCCCAAGAAGGAGAAGTCGGTCCTACAGGGAAAGCTCACAAAACTGGCTGTGCAGATCGGGAAAGCAGGTAGGGACAGCCAGAGGTGGCAGGCCAGGGGCCACCAATCAGGCATAAGGGACACTGGGATTGTACTGATGGAACCATGCCATGTAGAGCCAGTATGAAGGGATATGGGCCAGGCAGGAAGGAACCTGATCAAGCCATCAGGGTCTGGCCCACCCTCCCCAGTAAGCACATATTCCAAACTCTTCCCTAAGGCCCAAGTCACATGCTGACCTGTTACCCAGCATGCTCTGCCCACGGCACAGTCAAAAGGCAGCCAGCAGCATTGGGGGTCCACTGGCTGGAACTCTAGCTTCTGAGGGTGGGCCAAAGCTGGCCAGTCCCCCCAGCCATGCCTCTCATGCCATTGGGCATAGGCTCTCCACTGTCCGTCCCACATATCCTAGGGGACTTGAACAAAGACCATCCCAAGCCCCCATGCAAACAGGCCCTGCTTTGCCCGTCTGAGCCACCCCCCCCAGCTGTTTATCCCAAAACAGGAACCAAATCTGACTAAAGCTGGTCACAGTGACAGTGTCCCTTACCTCTTCTTCCCTCTTCCTCTCTCCTCCTCAACTGCGGTGGCCCTCTTTCTCCCCAACGCTCTGTGGCTTCCATTTTGACTGGGCAGGGCTGGTGATGTCCGCCATCACTGTCATCATCTTGGTCCTCTACTTTGTGATTGAGACCTTCGTTGTGGATGGCCGGGTGTGGCTAGCAGAGTGCACACCCGTCTACGTGCAGTACTTTGTGAAGTTCTTCATCATCGGTGTCACTGTGTTGGTTGTGGCTGTCCCTGAGGGCCTGCCTCTTGCGGTCACCATCTCCTTGGCTTACTCTGTCAAGGTAATAATCATGCTTACAATTGTGGGCTGTCAGTAAGCACCTGGCCTCCATTGAGGACTGGGGGAGGGAAGGCATTGAGTGGGGGTCAAGAGGCATCTTTGCAGATCTGTTGACACAGAGGGACTTGCTGTATTCAGTGGCTTTTCCCACCTGGATCCCTGGGCACAATGAGATAAGCCAGAGAGCAAGTGGGTAGGGTTGACATCTATGGGACACAGGAATAGGGAGGCTGGAAGGGTCAGGAAGTGAGGATGCTGGGACTGTTTGCAGAGAGGGGAGCAGGGAGGCTCTGGGAGGTGAGGAGGCTGTGGGAAGAGCATGGGAGAGTCAGGATGGCATCAAGGAACAACAGAGCCAGCAGGTGACCCGAGAGGGGACTCTAAGAAGATGAGCTCTGAGGACAGTGACTGCCTGAAGTCGGCTGCTACCTGTTTGACGAGAGTCCTTCCGTCTTACAGGTCTGCTCCCAGGGCCACCACCCAGCCCAGTGCTGATCAGGGACCCAGTGGACTGTTAGTGCCACAAGTATACCATGTTTGTGTTGACCATCTCTTATTCCCTTTAACTTGATGAGTGAGCAACACAAGTGCCCCCACCCCATCTATGCCCTTTACAGAAAATGATGAAGGACAACAACCTGGTACGCCACCTCGATGCCTGTGAGACCATGGGCAATGCCACCGCCATCTGCTCAGACAAGACGGGCACGCTCACCACCAACCGGATGACTGTGGTCCAGTCCTACCTAGGAGACACCCACTACAAAGAGATTCCAGCCCCCAGCGCCCTGACCCCCAAGATCCTTGACCTCCTGGTCCATGCCATCTCCATCAACAGTGCCTACACCACCAAAATACTAGTGAGCTGGAGCAGGAGGGCAGGCTGGCACAGCTGCTGTGGGACAAGGGAAGGGGGCTGGGCTGGGGTGTGGCATGAGCTGTCCTGAAGAGCTGACTAGACCCCCGTAAGAACTTCTGAGAGGCCCCTCAATGGTACAGTGCTGGCCTAGAATGCATGAGGCCCTGCCTTCCATCCCCAGCTTCACAAAGAAAAAAAAAATTGTTTTGAGCAGAGTCTTTAGGGTACTGGTCACCCTCTTCCCAGTCCAGCATGACAGGGTACTCTGGCTACTGGGTGGAGCCTGCAGCTTCTCAGTCTGGTGGATGATGAGAAGCCTGCCTGCAATGGGTCACTTTGCAGCTGGGACATGGCCCATCTAGTCCACACAGGGGCACAGTCCTCTGCTCCCCAACACCACACCCTAACAACACAGTAGCCACGACTGGGCAGGAGCCAGGCCCCGGGGACAGCACAGAGGGTACTCTTGGCCTCGGTGCCATCTTGGCTCTCCTCGCCCTGCAGCCTCCAGAGAAGGAAGGCGCTCTCCCACGCCAAGTGGGCAATAAGACGGAGTGCGCTCTGCTGGGCTTTGTCCTGGACCTGAAGCGGGACTTCCAGCCCGTGCGGGAGCAGATTCCAGAAGATAAGCTTTACAAAGTGTACACCTTCAACTCAGTCCGCAAGTCCATGAGCACAGTCATCCGCATGCCTGACGGTGGCTTCCGCCTCTTCAGCAAAGGGGCCTCGGAAATCCTGCTCAAAAAGTGAGTGGGCGACAGGAAGGAGCCAGGGGTTGGGTGGCTGGGGGCTAGTTTAAGGGTATATACAAGATTTCTTGTTTTTTGTTTTATTTTTGTGGAAAAATAGACGTGATATAAAACTGACCATTTGAACCACTTGAAAGTGTACAGTTCAGTGGCATTAAGTATATTCATAATGTCATGCAACCGTTACTACTCGTTATAAAACATTTCTATCACCCCAAAAAGAAGCCCCAGACCCACTAAGCAGTTACTGTCCATCTCTCTGCCAGTCCTGACAACCACTGATCTGATTTCTGTCTCTGCCTGTTTTGGACATTTGATGTAAATGGAATCGTGCAGCTGGGTGCAGTGGTGCACACCTATAATCCCAGCTACTCAGGAGGCTGAGGCAGGAGGATGGCAAGTTTGAGGCCAGCCTGGGCAACATGGTGAGACCCTGTCTCAAAATAGAAAATAAAAAGGGCTGTGGATGTGGCTCAGTGGTAGATCACCCCTGGGTTCAATCCCCAGTATCACAAAGAAAAAAAAGGAAACCATGCACTCTGTGGCCTTTTGTGTCTGGCTTCTTTCACTGAGAATACTGTCCTCAAGGTTCATCCATGTATCATAATTGCATTTCTTTTTGATGGTTGAATAATATTCCATTGTGTGTATAAGACCAATTTTGTTTACCCATTCATCTGTTGACAGACACTAGGATTTTTTCCACACTTTGGCTATTGTGAATAATGCTGCTGTGAACATTCATGTACAAGTTTGTGTTTGAATACACATTTTCAACTCTTTTGGATATATCCTATCTTAGCCTCCCATTACTATAACAAAAACCTAAGATATATCAGTTGATAAAGAGAAAAGATTTGTTTTGTCTTACCAATTTGGAGGTTTTGGTTCAGGGTAACTTGGCCTCATTGCCTTTGGACCTGTGGCAAGACAGTACATCATAACAGGTGTGTGTGCTGGAGCAAAAAGCCACTTATTTCATGGCTGGGATGAGAAGGAGAAAAAAGAGACCACAGTCCCACAATCCCCTTTGAGGGCATGTCCCCAAGGACTTACAACCTTCCCACTAGGCCCCACTTCTTCAAGTTTTCACCACCTCCCAAGAGTGCCAAGCAGGGCACTAAGCCTTTAACTTTGAGGGACATTGTATCCCTAGCCCCCAGTGCTTCATGTCCATCTCACAATACAAAATGCATTCAGTTCTTCTCCAAGAGTCTCCAGAGTCTTATCTAATTTCCACTTTGCTTAAAAGTCCAAGTCCAAAGTCTCCTCTGAGACTCAGAGCAAAATCTTAGCCAAGAACCACTGTAAATTTTAAAAAAAGAAAGTTACATTCTTCCAAGATACAATGACTTAGGGTAAGCATTCCCATTCCAAGATGAGGAAGACAGGAAAATAACATGGAGGGACCAGACCAAAGCAAGACGAAAACCTGGGAGGCAAACACTAAATCCTAAACCTCCCGGTCTGGTACACCATGTTGGTATGTGGCTCCCAAGGGCTTGGTCAGTCCCATCTCTATAACTGTGCTGGTTGCAGTCACAGGGCCTCTCTCTTGTGCTGGCTTTCCACACTGTTCACAGTTTCCCCCAAGCAGACATTCCTCATTCCTGGCATCCTATAACCTCCTGGGGTCTCCATTGCAGCTTGAGCTTCACTCTCAAGGCTCCATGCATTGCCCTGGCAGCGCTTCCTTGCCGGGCTGCCAATGCTGCTGCACACTGCCTGGACTCCCAGCCTTTCCTTTGAAATCATGGTGGGAGCCTCCACGTCCCCATAACTCTTGCATCCTGCCTGCCCGCAAAACCAGCATCACTTGGATGACACCAAGGTCTGCCACCAGTGCGAGCTGTACCTGAGCCCCCTTGAACCATGACTGTAGCTGCCTCTGAGTGCCTTTCTGATTAAACGCAGGGAAACAAATCCCAGGGAAATGAATCCCTAGTCACTTTTGGGTGAGCATGGCACCCTGAGGCTTTCTTCTCCAAGACTCTATCCTGGAAATTCTTTGAAACCAATTTACAATTTTCCATTTCTGAGCATGAGATGGCACTCCATTTCTGAGATTCCCTCCAGGCTTCTTTCCTGTTATCCACTTGGCTTCTTTTTAGTGGCACTAGCAACCCCAACAGTACTCTCTTTGGCCGGAAATTCACAAGCACTTTTTTTTTTCTGGCCAAACGGCAAGTTTTGCAAATCTTTCCACTCTTTTCCTCTTTGCTCCTCATTCTCACAGTAAATTTGGCTAAAAGCAGGCAGGAATAAATACCCATGCCATAGCCTCAATGTGCTGCCTCGAAATTCCCTCCTCCAGAGAAACTAGATTTTCACCTTGAAACTCAGCCTCCCACAGATTTTCAGGACAGACAAAATGCAGCCAAATTCTTTGCCATAATGTAAAAATGGATTGCCCCCTGTACCAGAAACAGTGGAGCCCTTGCTGCCATGTGAAATCTCATGAGCACAGTCTTTACTGTCCGCATTCCTCTCAGCATTCTGGTCCTCTGAGCTCCCAGGAGAATCACCATGAAGCTCTGCTTATAGCATTCTGGCCTTTCTCCAGCCTGCTCCTTCAAACTTTCCAAAGTCCTCCCACAAACCCATTCTGAATGTTCTTCCATATTGTCTAGGCATCTCTCAGTCCAGTCAGGTTGACACCAAAATTAGTCATCATGTCTACCTAGGAGTGCCATAATGGGTCACATTATAACTCTATGTTCAAATTGTTTTCTGAAATGACTACACAATTTGATGTTCCCACCAGCTATGTAGAAGGATTCTAGCTTCTCCTCATCCTTCCCAACACTTGTTATTTTCTGGTTTTATTGTTATTATTATGGTCATCCTAGTGTGTGTGAGGTGTTATCTCATGGTGGGTTGATCTGCATTTCCCCAAGGACTAAAGCTGTTGAGCATTCGTTCAAGTGTTTAGTGGCCAGTTTAGGTCTTCTCTGGAGAAATGTCTATTGAAGCCCCTTGTCCATTTTTGAGTTGGGTTGTTTGTGTTTTTATTGTTGAGTTTTAAGAGTTCTTTATATATTCTGGTTACTAGATTCTTATCAGGTATAGGATTTGTAAATATTTCCTTTCATTGTGTTGGTTTTTTTCGCTCTTGATAGTGTCCCTAGATGCACAAATGTTTTAAGATTATGATGAAGTTCGATTTATCTATTTTTGCTGCTATTGTTTTTGTTGGGTTTCTTTAGAAGTGATGAAAATGTTTGAAAGTTGACTGTAGTGATGCTTGTACATATCTGGGAATATACTAAAAACCATTGACTTGTACACTTTAAATGGGTGAATTGTGTGGTATGTGAATTATAAGTGAATAAAGCTATTTTAAAAAACAGAAGGGGGGAGCATGCAGCCTTGCCTCCAAGCATCCCTGCTCCCCCCACCCTTTCTCAGCCTGCACACTTCCCTTTGGCCTTGGCCTCTCTCTTTTCCCCATTCCCTCTGTCCTACCCACCTGGATCCTCCCATACTTCCCCAGTGGGACACCCAGGGTTCCCGGTGCCCCCAGGCTCAGCCTGCTCACTGCCCTCAATAGACCTGATCATGAGGTGAGCCCCCAGACACCCAAGGCACAGCCACTGCAACCTAGAGCAAAGGCCACCTCCTCCCTGAAGCTGCCCCTGCTATATTGGGAGTGGAGGCTGGACTTGGGGGCCCGAGACTTTTTTCTGTGCTTCTCCTTTGGTGGCCACTGTGGCTAAAAACCCAAGTCTGTAGCAGGGTCTGAAGTCCAACCCTGGCTCCACTCTTTGCTGGCCATGTGAACATGAGGAAATTACCTGCCCCATCTCCCCACGGCCACCACAGTTTCCCCTCACAATTTATTTCCTGGGAGTGTTGTGAGAATGACATGAGTGAATCTGTGTTCCTAGGAAGACGTCAATCTTTGCCAGCTTTTGTTATCATTTCCTTCTGTATTGACAACCAGTTCCTGCTTCAGTAGTTTCCCTGTGGTACCTACCACCTAAGCCCATTCACTTTTTCCATCACAGCTGTCTTTGGCTGAATCCTCCCAGTCATATCTGTTCTGAGAAGCTCCTGCGCTCATCAGAGCTTGGACTGAGATTGCTGCTTTTCCCATTCCATGGTTACAACTGACAGTCTGTGGCATTCGGTTTTTGCTGATGTTCTACACCGTTGCCCCGTGGAGTCCATGGGAGAACTGCCATAAGCCAAGAGCTCCCACAGGCCAGGTGGGATCTCCCAGCCAACTCTAGTGTATGAGTGTCCAGGGACTGCTGTAACAAACGACCCTGAATCTGCTGGCTTAAAACAACAGAAATTTATCATCTCACAGTTCTGGAGGCCCAAAATCTAATGTCAAGGTGTAGGCAGGGCTGTGCTCCTTCTGACAGCTGTAGGGGAGAATCCTTCCTTGCCTTTCCCAGATTCAGGTGGTGGCTACAATCCTCGGTGCTCCTTGGCTTGCAGCTGTATTACTCCAGTCTCTATCTCTGTTGTCACATGGCCTCCTTCCCTGTCTGTGTGTCTCTGTGTCTTCTGCTCTCCTTATAAGGACATTGGTCATTGGCTAAAGTCCCACCCTAATCCAGTGTGACTGGCGCTGCTTCCTCTTGTTCTCTCCCTGTCTCCACCTCGCTCCACCACCCCTCCCCTTGCCCCAGGTGCACCAACATCTTAAACAGCAATGGTGAACTTCGAAGTTTTCGTCCTCGGGACCGGGATGACATGGTGAAGAAGATCATTGAGCCAATGGCTTGTGATGGCCTCCGCACCATCTGCATTGCCTATCGAGACTTCTCTGCAGGCCAGGAGCCCGACTGGGACAACGAGAATGAGGTGGTGGGTGACCTCACCTGCATAGCTGTCGTGGGCATTGAGGATCCCGTGCGGCCTGAGGTAGCCACCCCTTGGTAACTGCTTCCTGGACCTGAGGTGTCTGATAGGTGGAGGGGCAGTCTTATCCCACCCTTGACCTCAATGGTGTACTTTGGACACAAGCAGGCACAGAGAGAGCCACTTTCTCCTCACCTTCCTGGCTGTCACTCCTCTTACTGCATAGTTACAATAGAGCGAACCAGCCAGCTGCTGGAGTGCAGAAACACTGGATAAGGCGGCAGTGGCAGAGACGTGGATCCTCCTGGGAGCATGGCCATGGCACCCCAGATCACACCCTCCTCAGTGCACTCGATCCCCTCCTGGGGGCTCTTGCCCTTGACCCACACAGAGGTTCTGGGCTGCCCACAGGAAGCCCCCTCCTGCTTGACCCTTGGACATAGCTCAGGCTCCACTTCCTAGCAGGTGAGTGAGCCTGGCAGTGAGATCTTCAAACCCCACCCTAGCCCTCGTCCCCTTACAGAACCAATGGGCTGAAAGGGATGGTGAGGGAGAGGGAGAACCAGGGATGACTGAGCTGAGAGGCTTGAGTGTGCAGGTTTGGGGGACAGGGTGGGCAGTTCTCAGTCAAGGGTTTAGTTGGGTCCAAATGATATTCAAGATATCCCCATGGAACTGTCCAGTAGGTCAGTGGCTATAGGAATGGAGAGCTCAGAGCAAAGGTCCTGACTGGAGAGAAATTCCAGGAGCATCATTATATGGGTGATGTCACTAGGACAGTGTGTAGCTGCAACAGAGGCCACGTAGGGAAGGGAAACTTCATGGCCCTTTTGTCTGAAGCAGGCACAGAGCAAAGGAGGACAGGTTTGCCCAGTCACGGCCTTGACATTGGGAAGTCATTAAAGACTTTGACCTGAACAGGTTCCTTGGGATGGCTACTTTTTACTCTTTAAAGATGGGAGATCCTAGAGAGAGGCAGGATCTGGGAGGGCCTTCTGTCTTCACAGACCCTCTCTATTGCTGTCGTCTCATGCCAGAAGCCTGAAAACATATTTGTAGGAGCTGCAGTGGAGGGGTGACAGGAGAGAAGCTTCATGCTTTGGACCATTTGCTCAATTCAGAAGCAAATGCCCAGTGGCCATAGGTCCTTAGCAATAAAGCAGCCCTACATTCCAAGGAGAACCAGTGTGAACCGGCATTAGGGAGCTCCTGGGCCTGCTGCAGATTATTTCCATGTAAGTTTTCATCTCAGAAAATGTCAAACACAGGCAAGTTGTGGTAAGGATATAATAAAGACCTACTTTCAGGGGGTGCCACAGCAGGTTAGAGAGAGGCCACCCCAGATGGGCAATGGTAGAGGGGCCCAGGAAACAGAAATGGCTCCTTTTTGACTTAAGAGTGGCTTTAGAGAGTCCAGGAGGCAGATCACAGTGACAAGGCCAGGTGAGAAAACCAGGCAGATCCCCAGGGCAGTGGGCCAGACAGGTGGTCACCAGGGTGCACAGAGGGCCCTGTGAAGCTCTGGTGCCAAAGCAGAAGGGAAGGCACGTGGGCCTCAGATGCCCCTGGTGTGACCTGTGCCCATAGGAAGCTTGGAGTTGGGCCGCCGGAAGGCCTGGGCAGGGCCTCGCAGCTCCTCCACTGTGCTCTCCATCCTTGAGGAGGAAGCAGGAGTGGCGCTGAGCAGATGACAAGGGAGAATCTGTCTCATGAGAAGGGCGTTGCCTTATAGAGAGGGGCCTTCTTGCCACCTGGGTGGGAGACCCAGAGCTGCAAGACTGCGTGGAGGGTCTGGCAGTCACTGCTGAGGAGCAGGCCCAGCTTGGGTCTGCAGCTCCTGGCTGTCAGGCTTGTCCCAGCCACTTGGTGGCAGCAGAGGGATGCCTTCCAGGGACAGGAGCTGCCTCACTGCCTTGCCCGGAGGGGAGTTGTCTCCTGATAACATAGGGTCTTGTCCAGCACCCCAAGATCCTCAAAGAGCAGAAAATATCAAAGGTACACATCACGGGGGTGGTACTCATCCTTCCTGGTCACATTTAAGGCCATTCACTTCAGGGATCATCAGGTTCCTCGGTCACAGCCTGAAAGGGGGCCCCTCTATTCTTGCCTCTACTCTCTGTGGTTGCTCCCAAGCAGCTGTGCCCCAGTCCTCCACGGCCTGACCCCTGCTCTAGGATCCCTAGACCAGAGGACTGGGCCACATCTGGGCCCCTGCACATCCTTGCATCTCTCTTCCTCAGACTCAGTGTCTGTCCCCAGGGCATCCATGTTTATTCCATCAGTGTTCACAGTGACCCCACTGCAAAATTAGCACGTTTAGGCCTGACCACTTTCAACTCCTCAAGCTCTGGATGGTTTCTCCTTTCTATCACCCCCCCCTTCCCCCCTCAGTGCATCTGTCAGACTCTATCTTGTCTGCTTCCTTCCCGACTGCAGCCTCAGAGGCTGAAGAGCCACTACTTCGTTGGTTTGGGAAATGTCCTTTCCACCCTCCCCTCACTGGGATGATGCCATGACCTCCTGGCTCACCTCCTGGCTTCCCGCTCTCAACCCTGGTTGGCCTGTTTTGCACTCAGTGCTAGAGGGGTCTCTTTCTCCTTCCCTTGTTCCACAACTGAATATGATATTTGGAAAAGAAATGCATGCTACATAACCAAGCAACGTTCCATTTCCCCCGGCAAGAGGATGCTGTGAAGCCTACATCTCAGAAAAAGTTTAATGCCTAGGGAAGATGTCTTCAGCTTTATGTTATTAAAACAAAGCAGAAATGGAGACAATGAGAGAGAAGCCCAGAGCTTAGTCCCAGCCCTGGCTGTTTCTGAGCCAGCTGACCACTCAGTCTTCACACTGAGTCCGGGTCCCAGAGGGTTGGGCCTGGAGTGGGCACTGCTAGGCATGGGGAAGCCAGTCAGGTAGCCAGGGTTGGGTGGCCCCTTTCTCATGCTTCTTTAGAGTCAATGCCACCACCCTGCCAGGCTGCCTGGTGACTTGGACTGGTTCTGCTCGGCAGCCCTGGAACTCAGTTTAGCAGCTGGAAAAGGAGGTTAACAGCTGGGTGTATCTACGGCCACGAGGTGCCCTTGCCCAGACATGAATAAGATGGTGTTGCTTCATAGCATGAAAGCTTCCAGTGGCTTCTCCCAGCCCTGCTCACGCTGCCAGGGCCTGGATCTAAGTCATTGCTGGTCTGAGGGGAGGTGGGCTGCAGATTGAGGGAGGTGCCCTCCTACTGTGGGCTGTTCTCTGTGCCTCCTCTGGGCCCACCCTCCATGGACACCCTGCACTGAGTCCACAGCTTTGGCTTCACTGCCAGCTCTGGATGTTAGAAATAGGTTTTGCCTTAGTGGCTCTGCCCACTCCTCTGGTCTCCTGCAGGTCCCTGAAGCTATTCGCAAATGCCAGCGTGCTGGCATCACGGTTAGAATGGTGACCGGAGACAACATCAACACCGCCAGGGCCATTGCAGCCAAGTGCGGCATCATTCAACCAGGAGAGGACTTTCTGTGCTTGGAAGGGAAGGAGTTCAACAGGAGGATCCGCAACGAGAAAGGCGAGGTAGTTCTCTGCCACCTTAGTCCCAGTTCTGGCTGCTTCCATGACCTCCCTTCCCTGCCCCTCGCAGCCCCTCCACCAGCCCCCCACCCACCTTACCTCTGCAGTGTCCATGTGCTTTCCCCAGATAGAGCAGGAGCGGCTGGACAAGGTGTGGCCCAAGCTGAGAGTGCTCGCCCGGTCATCTCCCACCGACAAGCACACTCTGGTCAAAGGTAAGTGAGCTCACTCAGCCTCCTCCTGTGGGCAGCACCCGTGCCCAGGCATGTCCTGTCAGCTGCTCCATGTGGGTCTCCAGGGCCTACCTAGGAAGCTGGGATCCACAGCTCTAGATCCATTGCTTCTAGAGACTTGTGAATAGAAAATACCCAAGCAAGAGGAGCCCATGGAGGCTATCTCCTCATTGGAACAGATCAGGAAATTGAGACCCATGGGAGGGAGGCATTAACCCAATCACACAATTCTACCAAATCCTACCAAACTGCAACCCCCTCAGCACTCCCGATGGGCCAGGGTGCGGGGAGGGGGACTTGACCCATAGGTGCCCAGCAGCTCAGGGGCAGCCTGCCCCACAGACCATTTGGCTGGGCTACAGGGGGACATGGTGTCTCCACACCTGCCAGATGGCACTGGCCCTGCCCTGCCCCATTCTGTGTTCCAGGGATCATTGACAGCACTACTGGTGAGCAGCGGCAGGTGGTGGCAGTGACTGGAGATGGCACCAACGATGGGCCAGCCCTCAAGAAGGCAGACGTGGGATTTGCCATGGTAGGTCACCCAGGGCCAGGCCAGCTCACCTGAACAGATGAGACCTTGAGTCTCCCAGACAGTAACTGTGCTTCAGAGAGTAAAAGGCCGTGTGAGGGCAGGTTGCAGGAGACTAGAAAGTTCTTTCTCTCATATCCTGGCACTTGGGCCTGGATGAGCTCTGCCTCCCTTGGGTCTCAATTTCCTATGGTTTGTTTAAAGACCTTTGGCATGATGACATGTGCAGTGACAGTAGGACATCATCGAGAAGGGAGCATGGGGCAGGGGCTCATCGGTGATGGGCTGCCTGCCCTTGTCCACTCCCAGTCCTCTCCAAGTGGACTCCTGGACCCGATTGTGACTAACACAGTGCCCAGCGGGGCCCCCCTCTGTGCTGCTTTCCTGCTGCGCACGCGGAGCTAGTCCTTCCCTTCGAACCCCAGGCCCACTGAGCAAGGCGGCCCGCAGGCATTCCCCACGGGGCTCTGGGCTTGGCCCCTGAAGGCAGAAGCCTGGCAAGCCCTGTCCCCACTCTAGCAGAAAGAAGCACCCTCCACTTAGCCCACATTTAGTGCAGCCCACCGGGGGCCCAGTCCACCCCTCCTGGTCCCCAAACCTGGAGGGAAGACTAAGCTAGGCTTCCTGACAGCAGCTCTCACAGGGCCAGGCCCGAGGTGCAGCAGGTGAGGGCTGAGCAGCTTTGCACAGCTGTTACCACATCTGCATTCTGTACTGGAGAAGCAAGCAGCACTCTTCCAGTTGGGACCCCCAGGGCCTACTTAGATAGCAGCTTCCCCTAGAGCACTAAAGCAAACAGAGGTTAGTGAGTGACCATGTCATCAGCATCCTGAGTTTAGGAGCAAACTCCCCGTACTGTGACAGACAATGACACTGTTCGTAGCAGAAGACCATAAGGAATAAAAACGAGTGCTGTTCCTAGCTGGGGAGAACGTCATTTGGAAGGGAAAGGCAAGAAACCAGCCCATATGGGCTGGGGAGTCAAAGTGGGCTGAGGACTGGCCCCATGGGCACTCTGCTTTAGACACTCATGGACTCTGTGTTTTTGTGCCATCCCCAGGGGATTGCAGGGACTGACGTAGCCAAGGAGGCTTCTGACATCATCCTGACTGATGACAATTTCACCAGCATTGTCAAGGCGGTCATGTGGGGCCGCAATGTCTATGACAGCATCTCCAAGTTCTTGCAGTTCCAGCTGACGGTCAACGTGGTGGCCGTGATTGTGGCCTTCACAGGAGCCTGCATCACTCAGGTGGGCACCAGAACCTGTGGAAGGCTTCTGAGGGCAGTGGCTTGGGCCAAAAAGCTCAGGCTTGAAGGCCAGATGGAAAGCAAGTATTCTTTTTTTTATTTGCTGAAAATTCTTTTTAACTGAAATCAAAGTCACATACCCCCAAATTCACCATTTTAGGGTACACAGTTCAGCAGGTGTTCTAGTATATTTTCTGTGTTATGCAACCATCACCTGTATCTGGTTCCAGAGTATGTTCTTCAGTCCCAAAGGAAACCCCATGGCCAGTACAGTCCCTCCCCATCACCCCTACCCCAGCCCCTGGCAATCACCAGATTGGTGCAACCCAGTAACATGTGGCCTTTGTTTTAGCATCTCACTGAGCACCATGTTCTCAAGATTCATCCATGCTGTAGCTTCAGTCAGTACTTCACTCCTGTTTATGGCTGCTCAGTATTCCTCTGTATGGATCTGCCACATCATGTTGCCCATTCATCAGGCTATGGAGTATTGGGTGGCTTCTAATTTTTGGCCATCATAACTGGTGCTACTCGGAACACTCAGGTGCAAGTTTCTATGTGGACATATGTATTCCATTCTCCTGGGGAACACCAAGTTTCTCCCTTGGTGGAAACTCCTCCCCTTTCTCACTGTCCCATTCTCACCCTTGGTGAGAGTTCAGAATTGATTTATTCCCTATTAGAGATGTCAAAACTTATTGTCAACAGGTAGTTAAATTTTTGGCTGATCGAGTGATCTTTTTAAAGATTTTGTAAATTGCGATCTAAATCACATGACACAAACTTCCCCACAATAATCATTTCAAAGTGCTCCATTCTGTGGCTTTTAGTGTGGACACAATGTTTGTCTACTCCCAGAATAGTCTCATCACCCCAAAGGAAACCGCACACCCATTAGCAGACACTCGGGAATGACAAGCAGGCAGGTCAGATTCAGAGTTCGGGCCTCTTCCTGCCCCATGGGAATGGGGGACTGGAGGAGCAGCCACTGTTCGATGGTCCCAAAGCTAGCCCCCTTTCACTGGGCTATTTCATAGCCTGGGATAACCGGCTGGGGCTTTCAGCCTTCTGCTAAGGGTTTGCAACACGCCTTCTAGATTACTGCCAGCAGGCAAGAGAAGGGAGATGGGCAGGAACTGGAAGCCTGGCAGGGCACCCCTGCTAACACAAAGGACACCTAGGGCTGCACATGTTATGGGCTTTGACCCGGAGCTGAGTTCCTTCCCAGGAGTCGTAGGTCTTTCCTCCCAAGCTGTCCCTAGTTGGGGGACTAGGCAGCCAGCCTACAGAAAGGTGACCATCCCCTCTCCACAGGACTCTCCTCTCAAAGCTGTGCAGATGTTGTGGGTGAACTTGATCATGGACACATTTGCTTCTCTGGCCCTGGCAACGGAGCCTCCCACCGAGTCACTGCTGCTGCGGAAGCCTTATGGCAGGGACAAGCCCCTCATCTCTCGCACTATGATGAAGAATATCCTAGGCCATGCTGTCTACCAGCTCACCATCATCTTCACCCTGCTCTTCGTCGGTAGGTTGGCCCCAGAGCACACGTATGGCAGCTGGCACGTGCAAGGCCTTCAAGACACTGGCTTTTCTCTGTGTCCTCAGCCCAGCACAGGGTGGATGCAGCAGTTGTTGACTGAATGGTGAATGGGGGAGGAGCCTTGCCCTCACCTCCCCCACCCCCATGGTGTGTGTCCCACTGGGTGAAGAGCAGAGGGGACCAATGCAAGAGCCCGCCTCCTCAGCCCTGCCTCTGTCCTCCTCCAGGGGAGCTCTTCTTTGACATCGACAGTGGCAGGAACGCACCGCTGCACTCGCCGCCCTCGGAGCACTACACCATCATCTTCAACACCTTCGTCATGATGCAGCTCTTCAACGAGATCAATGCCCGCAAGATCCATGGCGAGCGCAATGTCTTCGATGGCATCTTCAGCAACCCCATCTTCTGCACCATTGTCCTGGGCACCTTTGGAATTCAGGTAGGAGGGGCAGCTCCACGTTGACTCTGTGCTGCTTTCAAGGGCGGCGACAGAGGACTTCATGGCCCCAGGAGTCACCTGGTCCTGGCCTTCCTGCCTCCAGTCACAAAACCAGTCTAGACGGTCCTGGGTTTCCTCTTATCTGTGACCTCACTGCGCCACTGAGGGGTTCAGCAGGCCTGAATCCGAACCGACTTGCCGCACCTGTGCCAGAAGTGCCCTCTCTGACTCCCTTCCAGTCTACCATTCCTACATCTGGCACCTAATTCCTTGGTGTGAGGCTGCTGTAACTCCAGAAGCTTCTTTTGGAAGTGCCTACTGTGCCCAAGGCTGACATACTGAACTTTGCCTGCCACAGTGCTGTGGACGAGTTGGGCATCTCAGCTCCCCAGGAAGGGCTGAATATTCTAGAATTCAGTGTCTTCAGGGACAGCTTGAGCTAGAATAAGGCTCACAAATTGGGATGCTCACAGATCCCAGAGGGCATGCCACACCACAGAGGCCACCCAGAAGTGCCAGTCAGGAGGCAGAGGGAGGGGGAGCCACGTGCAAGGGCCTTCAGGACTGGCTGGTGTGAATCACTTTGGCCTGCTCTGGGGCCTGGGGGCTGTCCTGGCTGTTGGGCACCTGGCCCTGGGAGGGAGTTGGGGAAGGGGCTGTGGATTGCTTGGTTTGTACTTCTTGAAGAGCTTGCCCCTGGGAAGAGGAGCTCTCCTGAGTTGGAGAGGGAGACAGAGACGGGAAACCAAATCAAAGTGACCTTCACATTATGGGGTCACCCAGCACAAGGGCATCTGGCATCGGTTTGTGGAAGCTGGAAATATGCCCAGCATAGCTGAGCATCATCCAGAAGCTGGTCAGTGGGTACATAGCACTCAGAGGAAACGTGGGGTGCTACGTGAGGCTACATGCTCTGCTCAGCCAGTCTGTGAATTCACCTTCAGGCATTTGCTGAGGCAAAAGGTAGGGAAGGATCCCCAAGTAAGGAAATCCAGGCCTTCTCCCAGGGCGCAGCCAATCTGCCTGGGGGAGCCAACAACCCTCTGCCTCTGACCAGGATGACCCGGCTCCCAAGAAGCTAGAGGCAGCCGGGTAGGCAGAGCAGGCCAAGGGCTGGGTTGGATGACGGGCAGCTGGGAGATGCACCAGTGCTCCACTGCTGCTGGACCCACCCCTTCACATCCCCCTTCTGCAGATTGTCATCGTCCAGTTTGGCGGGAAGCCCTTCAGCTGCTCCCCTCTGTCCACAGAGCAGTGGCTCTGGTGCCTGTTTGTTGGTGTTGGGGAGCTGGTCTGGGGACAGGTGAGTGTCTTCCTGGTCAGCTTTCTCACTCTTCCAGTTGGCTCTGCTGATGGCACCGGTGATGCCAGGAGGCCTGGCTGGCCTAGGGTCCCACTGACCCAACTCCAGAGCCTCATAGCTGATGCCTGGGAAAGTGCGTAGCATGTTCAGGTGGGCAGCTCCACACCGCAGGGCTCAGAGGCAAGGCCACGAGTGACAGCAGCAGCAGCAAAGGATGATGTCTGGAATGTCCCAGGGTCCGCGAAACAACACATTGTTCCCCTTTCTATGATAGTAACCAAAACTTGCCCCTGAAGCCTGGGTAGCTTGAGGGCTGGGGCATGGCTTGGTGGTAGAGCACTTGGGTTCCATTCCCAGAGCACGCACACACACACACACACACACACACACACACACGATTAACTGGGCAGCTTGGAAAATGCCACATATTTGAAATTAAACAATACCCTAATAAATAATACCCTAATAAATAATCTGTAGGGCAAAGAGAAGTTCTTGAGAGAACTTAGGAGACATTTTGAGCCGATGGAAACTGTGGGAAGCACACATGGCGATGAGATCAGGAAGCCACAGCCTAGGTGACAGGAGCTAGATCCTCCTGCCATGGGTGCATGAGAGATCTCAGAAAGAATTTCTCTGGAGTTCCAGAACACTGGCCCAGGAGACTGAGTCCAGAATCCCCATCTCTCTGTGTCTTAGTCAGCTCAGGCCACCATCACAACATAACAGAACGGCAGCTTGAATTACAGATGTTTATCTCCTCACAGCTCTGGGGGATGGAGTTCAAGATCAAGGTTCCAGCCAATTCTGTTTCCAGTGAGGGTCTCTTCCTAGCTTGTGGCCAGCTGCCTTCTTACTGCATGCTCACAGGGCCAAGAGAAAATGTGGGAGCCCTCTGGCATCACTTAATTTCATCTCCCTCCTCCCAAAACCATAGTGGGAGGGCTAGGGATTCCACAGAGGAAGTTGGGGACACAGCTCAGTCCATAGCGCTCTGGGTTTTGTTTCTTTTTTCTTTTTTTTTTTTTTTTTTTTTTGCAGTGCTGGGGATTGAACCCAGGGCCTTGTGGTTGCAAGGCAGGCACTCTACCAACTGAGCTACATCCCCAGCCTGGGTTTTGTTTCTTGATCCCAGAAACAAAGGAGAAGCCACAGGGGTTCCTGTCGGCCCCTGGCATTAGTCCTCAGGGCCAATCCCTCCACCTCATTTTCGTTTTCATTAGTTATTCTTTTTCCATCTGCCCCCCTCGCCTCCCTCTGTACTCACACTTGGGCTCCGTCATCCTGTGGAGTCCCTCGCTTCCTGCAGCCTGGAATCCACAGAACCCACACAGGGCCTGCACCTTCTTCATCTTCACGCTCCCAGTTCCTGACACAACGTCTGCTCCAGGGCTCCCCCAGGACAGGTGGCACCAGCCTGAAGCTCAGTTCCTTAAGGCTATTGACCAGTCTTCTTAGTTCTGAACTGTTTTCAATTACAAAAATAAAGCATGTTAAAACCAATAGAAAGGACCTCAGAAGAGGTCACCAAGCCCCCATCCAGCCACCTTCACCAAAGTTCACACTCACAAGATGAACAGGATGATCCACTGTCCTCTACCCACGCATGGAACAAAACCAAGCCTTCCCTTCACTCCTGCCCTTGCCAGTTGTTACCTCTCCCTCCCTGGCCAGTCCCTGACCCTGGCCCCTTTCCAGGCCCAGCTTCTCCAGGAGAGCCCAGGTATGCCACCAAGAGGGACAGCATGTGTGGGCTGTTTTCAGTTCGGAAGCTCAGCTCTGGTGTCTGGGTTCTTCTTCGGGGTCTATCACATGGGCATGCAGTACCCGCGTGGCTGGCCTCACTCTCCAGCCCCTCTGTGCCTCAAGGTCCCCACTATAAATGAAAACGCTTACATAGACTAATGGGCAGCCCAAGGCCTTCATGTGCCACAGTCCTCAGGCAGGACGTTCCAGGCCTCAAGATCCCTCCCAGGATCCGTCTTCACTGCACAGAACTCTGCAGATAGCTTCTCCAGCTGCTCCTGGCCTTTGGCTGGGACTTGAGGGAGAAGTCGGCCTGTGGGAGGGTTGGTTTAGGAGACAAGGGTCGGCAGGCCCAGGGGGCAGCCCAAGACAGCAGGCCTCAGCTACGTCGGTGGGAGGTGGAGCCTCTGGTCTCTTCCTGACTCCAGCAGAGCCCACTCTCATGGCCACCTCTGCTTGCTGTCTGTCCCTTGACTGCGGCTTCCACAGGTCATCGCCACCATCCCCACCAGCCAGCTCAAGTGCCTGAAGGAAGCGGGACATGGGCCTGGGAAAGATGAGATGACCGATGAGGAGCTGGCTGAGGGGGAAGAGGAGATAGACCACGCCGAGCGGGAACTGCGCAGGGGCCAGATCCTCTGGTTCCGGGGCCTCAACCGGATCCAGACACAGGTAAGCCGCCGTTTCTCTTGGCTCCTCTGGCCCTTCTGCCTTGAGACAATAGAAAGCAAGCAAGAAGCAGAGTGAGCAAGCGGCCTGAGACCAACAGGGAAGCCACTAGGTCTTGCTGCCAAGCACACAGAGGCAGTTGCTAGTCTCCCTTTTGCATTCCCAGGTGTGCTGCCCACTGGCTGGGGCACTGAGAGAACCTCTCCTGACACCTCCCTTGGCACCTGTTGACCCCCATAGTGGGTAATCAGTGGCTGTCTCTCAGACGCACTGTCTGCTTTACTTGGTGGTGGCTGTCCCAGGTTGTGCTCATAAGTCAGGGCTGGTCAAGGCCATCAACTCCAGCCCCTCTGAAGTCAGATGGCCACAACTGCAGTAGGCACTTGGGAAAGCTTCACAAGAGCCCCTGAGCCGAAACCTCCCTGCTCTCTGTCTCCATGTCTTCCTTCCTTGCCACACGGTTCCCTCACACCTCCTCATCATGCTGCCTGCCACTCCCTGGAAACAGCTCTCCCACGGTCTGCAAGATCGCCTGGCTCCATCGCTACTGCTTCTCAGTCACCCTCTGGGATGCTGGTGGCCCTGCTAGCCCTGGTGCACCTGCTGTCCTCTCTTCTCTGTCTGCTCCTTGTTCTCTGTCAAGAATACACTTCCAGCTCAGCCTTGTACTGCCCAAGCCCCTCCATCCTGCCAGGTCAGCCAGCCCCTGTCACCCTGCCTGACCCAGCCTGACTCCCCATAAATTCTCCATGGCCCACACCTCCCCTGCAAACCTCCAAATGGCTCACCATCTCATCCTCATGCAAGGCCCTGTCCACCTTCTCTCAGGTGACAGTTCTACAGCCTCTAACATAGGTCCAGTTGCTTTCCCTCCTTGGGGTCCTACCCAGGACCACCCCGCTAGTTTCCCTTTGGGGGTCTATTTGGGCAACTTCCTGGGGCAGGAACTGAAGCCATACCCCTCCCCATCAGTCTCTGCCTTTAGCCTCTCTGTTAAACATGGCCAGGCATCTTCCCCAATCTGTCTTTGGTGCCCCAGGTCTGGTGTTCCCTCCCAGTGTACACGGCTGCTCCCGTACAACCCTCAGTGGTCTGATGACAGGGCCCAGCCTGGGCCACACACTCCCAGGCTCCCACCTGCTCCATTGCTTTGCTCAGTTCAGCCCCTCTGACACTGCCCTCTGCACTTGGGCCTGCAGAGCCTCTCTCCATTGTCCTGGGCATGAAGTCCAGGCCCCTGACCATGGTCTTCAAGCCCCTGCCTTTTGGCACTGCCCTACTCCTCACCAGGCGTACATCCTCTCCTTCCCCATGCCGCTGTGTGTCCCTGCTTGCTGCTGTGTCCCCCTGCCCCCAAGACCCCCATCTTCATGCTGCAAAAGCCTGCTCAGAGGCCACCCAAGCCTTGTGAAGCCTCTTCACGTTCTGTCTCCCAGCACCTCCACAGGTCATCCATGATCCCAACCCAGAGCAGTGAGTCTAGGCACGTCCAAATGCCCTAGGGAACTTTCCAGAGCTAGGGTCCCCAAGACCACCCCTAGAGAATGGGATTCTGCAGGGC
This sequence comes from Glaucomys volans, assembly GCA_020662805.1. Classification (NCBI taxonomy): domain Eukaryota; kingdom Metazoa; phylum Chordata; class Mammalia; order Rodentia; family Sciuridae; genus Glaucomys; species Glaucomys volans. The sequence goes on along the minus strand of JAJEJO010004328.1, from coordinate 117,538 downwards.
TGGGTGAGGTGGCACCAAAGAAGTCCATGTTGAAAAAGTTCCCCAAGGGCCCGAGGGGCTTCTCCTGCTGGAACCTACCCCAGCATGACCAGGAAAGGTAGTATCACCTTACCCAAGAGAAGGGTAGCATGGCCTGAGTCTCCCAAATGGGGGTACTAATGCCTCAAGCACAGTGCCTGGGACAGGCCAGGGATGCAGCAGACAGCTTTTTCTTGTTCCTTGCAATATATATTTATGTGCTAAATTTAAAACATACCAAATGTTAGCAAACAGCCCTCCATCCTCCCCAGTGCCCGTGTGGCCACTCAACTGTGCCATCTAGGAGCCTGTGGTGTGAGCTCCCAGACACCCTGCCCTGTTCTGCCCTGGGCAGGCTCTGGTCTGTCATGCTTCAGTTCCAATGCAGAGTGCAGAGCTGGCCTGAGCTTGGGAGGGTGCAGCAGGACCTTGCTTCTCATCGGCCCATGGCCCTTCTGTTAGCTCTTCTACCAGCTGAGGCAGCAGCCCTGCCCCCATCTGAGGTGTCAGTGGAAGCTGGGCCACCTGTGTGTGGATTGTATCTTTGTGTGCTTGTCAGTTCCTGGACCTGCCACTGCCACGTGGCTAGTAGCAGTGGGTCCCATCAGCTGGAGTCTTGGCAGTCGGTGCCATTCTGACCAAACGTTTCTCAGTGCCCCTATAGATGCTTTCCAAGTGAGGGAATGGGGCCCCAGGGGAAGAGTCTGGTCCAAGGTCACCCAGTGAAAGCCAGGACTGGCCAGGGCCCAGGTCTCTTGTGCCTGCCCCCCCAACACGCTCCATTCCCTTCAATAAAGTCACTCTCATTCCTCCATGAGCTATTGACACCTGTGGCTTTTCAGTTTGGCTTTGTCATGTCAAATTCACCGTGCCTCTCAAGAATGCTGAAGCGATTGCTTATTTCAGCTCAGTTGTTTAAGAGTATCTTCTCCCTTTGATGCAAAACACCTGCTTGAAAAACAGAACTAACGCCTGGGAGAGGCCCCTCAGGTTGGATGTAAGCCCCAAGCCAAGAAAAACATTTTCTCGGCAGCCAACCCCAGATTTCTGGATTTTGTGAACCACAGAATTGTTCCCTGGGTTTCAGAGGCCTGCACAACTTTTTGGTTGCTAAGTAACCTGCTACCTACTCTCACCCCTGTTCCATACTAACATATCAACATACCAGATGGTAGAGTGTCATTGCAGAATAAAAGAGAGTCCTTCAAACCCAGAACATGTAGCTTTTTGAATGTTCATGACTTGGTCTGTCTTTTTGCATTCCATTATAAAACAATAAGAAGCAGCACCAACAACTGAGCCTTGTTCCTGGCCCGGTGCTTGGGCTTCCTGTGGTAGTGGCGGGGCGATGATGGCAGTATTTTCCCTGATGCCGTTATCCCTCGGGGACACCGTATGGAGCCAAGCAAGGCCAATGCAAATTTGAGACAAGAAGGGCATGTTTCCCGTCCCTCTTCACTTTTGCTGCGGGAACAGTCCTCTCTTGAGAGAGACCTGTCTCCATAGCCTAGAAACATTTAAATCTAGAGAGGAGATCCCCACAAGAGACCCCGACACCATCGCATCGACCATCCGCCTTCCATGTGCTGATTCACTGCGCGGTGCCACCCACCATGTGTGCAGTACGCGTCCCTTACGGCTGCAGTCCCAGCTCTGAGGTTCCCCTTCTCCTGAGGGAGCCAGCAGGTTGTGCTGTGCGAAAGGGGCGCTGGGTAGGTGGAGTAGAGGGATGACGAGTCTTTCCACGGTGGGTCCAAGGTTGAAATGGCGTCCATCCGCATTTTGGTTGGGGGAATTCTGAATACTCAAGCTGCCTTCTTCAGAGAAACCCTGACCCGAGTCAGACACTCAGTCAAACCTGATGGCACTGCATAGCCACTGCAGGGATTGGGGCGGGCACTTTCCTTTCGTTGTCCTAGAGCAGGTAGCGAGGGTGCTTCGGGCTCCAGGAATGCATGTTCGCTTTGCTGCTCATGTCATCTGGTGAACTACATGGTACTTTCCAGAAATTAGATCCATCCTCCAAGGCCAAAGAGTCTCCCCACTGAGGCCATTCCCAAAGAGATGGCCATGAGTGTGCTAGGCTTCTGGTCTCCCAGAGTCTGGGCACGTGGTCTTCCAATGGAGGTCACTTGATGTGGCCAATCAGCTGAAGCTCCTTGCACTGCCTGTGTCTGATCCACTCCAATCCAAACCCCAGCTCAATAAATGAACGTCCTAGGCAAGGGCTGGGTTCATCCACACGGCTCTCCCGTAGGTCTCACTTTCTGCAGACCCACTCCCTTTCACCTTCTAGGAAGCTTAAGGGTGGGGACAAAGCAGAAGCCATGCCATCTGTGCTCCCCAATCCTCGCATCCTGGGAGGCTGTGGCTCTGTGGGAATTGAGTTGTGCCAAGACCAAGTGTGTGCTTTGGGAAATGCCTTCCTCCTCTGTCTCAATCCATTCTTCTGCTTGAGGGTCCCAGTTAATTGGAGGAGCTGCAGAAGCTAGGGTGATGGCCCCCCTCCAGTGGAGGGGCCTCTTCCTAATGGGAGCATGTCATATCCCTCAGGTGTGTTGGGGCGGAAAGAAAGGTTGAGAGCTGCTGAAGTAGGATAACAAAGTATTGGCAGACCCAGGTACTTACTGACGAGTGGCTTGCAATGAGCATACCGTGACTGCAGATGACTACTTCCGAAATGCTTGCAGTGTGCCCATCTGTAACCCCTCCCTCCCAATGTGATGACCACTAATCATTTGCCCAGCAAACCCTCTCTTTGTCACGGCCTGGTCAAAAGCATCAGCAGCTCCCATGAGTGGGGCTGACCTAGCTGAGGCTTTGCTGTCACAATATGTCCCCAGTGTGGCCCCTGTCCTCGCCCAGCCCCACCCCCTGCGGTAGCCTGGACTGCAGTGCAAGCCAACCTTTATTTCGTTTTCTCTCCCACAGATGGAGGTAGTGAGTACCTTCAAGAGAAGCGGGTCATTTCAGGGTGCTGTGCGCCGGCGGTCTTCGGTCCTCAGCCAGCTCCATGACGTAACCAATCTTTCTACCCCTACTCACGTAACTCTCTCTGCCGCCAAGCCCACCAGCGCTGCTGGCAGTGAGTCTTGACTTCCCTTTTCTCTCATAAATGGCATCTCGGGGGAAGATAAAGCCTCCCCAGCTCTCCTTCTCTTTTTTTCCAGTCTTGCACTTCTGCTCACCGTGGCTTCGCTCCTTCTTACTGCCCTGTCCAGTCCTTCCCGCCAGGCGGTGTCTCTCCAAAGCCATATTCTCTTACGGAATGTGCCGAAGCCATGGCACTGCCGAGCCTTCCGTCCTTTGCTTTGTTTGGTTTTTGGTTTGTGTTTAGTGCTCCTTCTGCCATTGGTTTTCTTTTCTCGACCTTATCTGTATGTGCCGAGGGTTCTTCATGAACTTGGCCTCTTCCGGTGGTGTCTGACGGCAGGCCGGGGCCTGGCTCCATGTTCTGTGGGGAGTTTCAGGGAAGCGTGTGTCTCAGGACCACCCTCCTGGGGCTGGAGTGGGAGGTAAGTGCTGCCATGTGGCACCTTTTGCGGCCAAAGAACCCAGCCCTCCTCCCTGGGGACTAAAGAAGTCATGTCCAGCATTCTCCTGGAGGTGGCTTCCCAAGGATGCTACTGTCACCTGTCCCCAGGCAGGCTCAGTAGTGCTGACGCACTGCTGTGTAGATGGCACCTGCCTTGTAGGCCCAGGCCCAAGCCAACAGACATCAGAGGTGTTCTGAGACCTGGAGCTCAGAGGCCAGGAAGACCCGGAGGGGGCCACACTTCCATTTCTTCCTGAAGCACCTTCAGTCTTTCCAAACAGGCCCCAGGAGTGGGAACTCTTGAGCCCTGGTCCATCCTCACTCCTGCTTCCCCAAAGAAGCCAGGAGAAATCCATTCCCTTCCGTATATTTCAGTGAAAAGGTCCATTCTGTCGGTCACATTTTAGAGAACCCAGGGACCACCCTAAGTAGGTAGAAACTTCCATAATTGCTCACATCTTTTATGAAGATAAAGGAAAGGCCACTAGACCACTGAGCCTGCCACCCTGGTTCACCCAACAGGAGAGAACACAGGAACCATGTGAGGTCCCCCTTTCCCACCCAGGAAGCCTGCTTTTTGCAACAAACTCAGGAGATTTCAGAAGCAAACAGTAAGCCTTCAAGTATGAGCCCAGAGCCCCGCCGGGATGGTCGGATGCTATCTCTTCCTTGCCTTCCAGGGAGGCCCTGCAGCCCCCACGCAGACGGGAGTCCTTAACTACGCCTTTTTCTCATCACAGACTCTTCGAGTTTCTTTTTGCTTGATTTCTTTCTTTTCTTTTTTTTAGGAACCCGTGAGAGGTCCCTGGTGGGGGCACCCTCCTCTTCCTTAAGCTGTCCTTTAGGGCCACCCTGGGGAACAGCACTGGCGTGCATGCATACACACCCCTTCTGCAAACCACAGGCCACACACCCCTCCAGCTTATTGATACACCCATTGAACCACCTGCCTGGGTCAGAAATATTGGCTGACACCTGTCACCCCTGGGTTGGAAAGCAGCCAGTGCTCCTGGCACACCCAGACAGGGGCCCGGAAGGGCCTCACCTCCACTCCACCCAGAGAAGCCATCAGCTGTCTCTGCCAAGTCAGTTGAGGACAGAAATGATGCATGGCCTCCCAAGCACATTTTGGCCAGGGCCCAGGTGGGCAGCAGCACCTTCCTTCCTAGGAAGTGAGGGCCAATGTGGGTGCGAGTGTCCCCAATGGACACACGTGGATCTGCCCTGTCCTTTCCTCCCCATTGATTTCTTCCATATTTTCCTTTACCTTCTCTCTCTGCGCTTCCTGTCTTCTGTCCATCTGCCCACCTGTTGACTCAGGTGGAAGGCAGCTGACAGGGCCCTACTCCACACAACCCTCACACCTTCTCCACAGCTCTGGCCTTGTTCCAACCCAGGCGCAGCCGGGTCTCTGTGGACCTCCTCACCCACCTCCACACTCTCGGGTGAGGCCTGCTGTCTCTTCACTTCCTCTGGATTCCTCCCACATCCTCCCTGGGGGCAGCCTCTCTCTCTTTTCTTCCTTGGCTCCCAGCCCCTTGCTTCTTTCCTTTCTTCCACGAACATCTGTCCCCCTCCTTCCCATCTCTGGAGCCCAGCAGTGCCCGGTAAGTACAGTGGGAGAGATGCCACCCTCCCGCTGTTCACAAGCTATTCCAGGGGGGGACCTAAGCAGTGGCAGCAAGGGTTGGGTGGCAGGGCCTTCTGAGGAGGGTACTGTTGTGAAGGAACAGGGGTCCCAATGTCCTTACTGACAAAGGCTGGCCTAGAAGTCTCATCCCCATTAAGCAGCAGCACCTCAAAAAGGACTCGCTGTGAAGGAAGATGCTGGTTGAGACGCCTGGCAACTCCAAGAGGGAAGCTTCTGGAAGCAACTGACTAAAACCACTTCCTGCCATCATCACCATGTGGCAGACTGGTTTAGAGCTCAAAACCTAACCCCCACCCTGACTTTCAAGGACCCCAAGAAATCATTGAGCCCAGCACCTTCATCTTACAAATCAGGAGAAGGCAGGTGCCCACAAGGGCAGGGATGTACCCAGGGCCCCTTAGGCCTCCAGGCCTGGCAGAGAAGCGACTACTCCCAGCCCCACTTCTCTCCTTAGAACTTTCCAGAGGACCAGAATGCTCAGAATGAAGGCAGGGTGAAGGCCATGACAGAGCTCCCCTAGACAAGAAGCAGCATTGTACAAGGTGTTATGGTCACAGGCTGCTCCAATTACGCTCAGAGCTTCCCTAAGGAAAGTCATGGCTCCATACGTAAGGACTATCTATCCTCTTCACCTGCTCCAGCCAGGTCTGCCTTCTAGCCCTGCAAGGAGTCAGGGGATTGTGCCTGCAGTTCTCGGGGCATTGGAGGGGCCTCATGTTCAAAGTCCTTCCCACTAAGGACCCCCACACTTTCTAGTCTCCCACACCACATGCATGCACGTGCCTCTGCTGCTTCTGGAGGCAGCAGTCCCGACACTGTCCCCACTCACTCTTTTGCCCAAACACAGCACTGTCAGACTGCTCCAGCTAAGACCTGCTGACTCCTAGCTCCAGGGTAGCCTCTGTGGCCTCCTCCCAGCCCAAGGTGGAGTGCCTTTCCCTCCACTGCTGCTACCTCATTTCACATTACCTGGGCCATGGCCTTGAGACCAGCCCATCAGGGTGGCTATGAAATTCTATTCCTGGTTGGGGTATCAATCCCCCCTTCCCACCTCCAGCTGTGCACTCACAAGCTAATGCAGCAAGAAGCCCAGCATCTCTTTACAAGTTGGTGTCAATATCCCCAAAGTGAGGCTGGAGATGGATATTGCAGCAAGCCCAGGGAATGGTATATCTGTCTTCAGGTGGGAACAGGAGGGTACACAATATTTGGGACAGCAAACTCAGATCCTGATCCACCAAAGATCCACCAAAGACTCTCTGTGGGTTCTGTGACCAAGGAGCCTTTTGTATTTGTTTTCCATGGCAGCACACAGACACACCCCAGCCTCTCCCCAGCCACACTCAAAATCTGTTCTGTAGCACCTCACCCGGTGGCCCTCCCATTCCAACTGATAGTCAAGCCCATCCCATCTTTCCTTCAGCAATGCCGGGCCTCTATACTCGAATGTTTACTGTTGCAGTAGTTCAGGAATTGGCTCCTGACTCTGTCCGGCAAAGGGGCAGGGATGTTCAGTGGGTTTGGTCCCATGTAGACAGAGGGGCTCCCTGTGGGCATTTAGTTCTGATATGCCAAGTGGAAACAGATCACATCAATCACTTTATTTTCATGTCTTTTGCAACATGAAAACTTTTTGTCCAGTTGGGCCAAACTGGGCTAGATAAGCTGCCACTGCTTCCCTTGGACACACTTCTCCAGAGCCCAGGGAAGCGTGTTCAGTCCACACTCATGGTCTCCTCCTGGAAGGAACTGGCAAAGCAAAAATAGTCTTACTTTCTGGAGTTTACTCTATTATTAGGAAGTTAATTGATGTTAAGCCAAATCTCCCCACTTGGGTTTCTGTGAATAGTGTATTGATATTTTTTCTTAGGTATTTGACAGTGTGCACACTGCCTTTACAGTGGGAAATAATCAGTCCACCAATGGGGACCCTGCCCTGCCCCCAAGACTCTCTGGAACCCTGGGCCCTAAAACAGGGGAACAACCTTCTAGGCAATTCCTAAAGCACACACCAGAACTAGCTTACGGAAGACCCTGGAAGCCCTCATCCAAGCCCCTCCCAGTAAGTACTGTGAGTACTGACCTGCAGACTGGGAGCTGGACCCAAGCATTCATGAGATTTATTTGAAGCCCTGCAGCTGGACTCAGCTGGTAAGAGAGATGAGGGCTTCCTTCCAGTTCTTCATCGTCTGACCACCTGAAAAGCCTGGGCTCAGCTATTGATGTCAGGAGCACAAGTCTGGGTTTGCATGGTCCTGGTCTTATGTGTGCATAGGAGGGAGGTAGTTTTCACAAAACACTAGCAGCTACTCGTTTTGACTTGCCAACACGCAAAAAGCCATGTCTTTAATTTCTGAGTGGGATCTCTTGGTGAAATGGTGAAACTCTCTGGAGTTTTCATTTTCAATTCCCTGAGTCAAGCATGCAACCTCTCCACAGGGAGGAAATTGACCCTCCCCTTGCTGTTCTCCCAACACAGAGAAGTGAGGCCAAAGCTGACCTTTTCTAAATTGCCAGGCTTTCTGGGTTTGGCTTCTTATTGCCCAGATGCCAAGGCAGCTGACAAGGCCCTGCTCTCAGACAAGGTTCTGACTAGTGGGTGGTACAGAGCAGTAGAAAGGCAGGGAGGAGTTCAGACAGAAGAAATTGAGCACCGTGAGCCTTAGGGACTGAGACCTAGCAGCACCCCGGCAGTTGGAAGAATTAGAAGGAAGAGGCACAGAGGCGTCAGGCACTTTCTGTCGCTACTGTCGTCACTGTGGTTCAGGGCCTTTGCTTTATTTCTCTTCATTTCATTTTCTTTTCCATTCTTTTCAATGAGCCGGGCATCCCTCAGACCCTCGCCTGTCTAGTCCCTCGCTTTCTCTGCTTCTGCATCCCTGCTCCACCCCACCACCCCGGCATTGCCAATCTCCCCACTGGGGTTTCTGTGAATAGTGTGTTGATAATTGTTCTTCAAGAGGTGCCCCAAGGTGCTCCTCTGGGTCCCAGGTCGTCTGGGACAGTCTCTGTCTCAGGGAAGAACAGAATAGGGCAGCGGGTGGGGGCTTCTGCTGGGGGGTTCCAGAGCAGCTCCAGCTAGCTAGTTACAGCAAAGTGGGGAGACAGCCTGAGGGAGGGGGACCCAGGGTCCAGGCTGGGTGGGTCCCGGACATTCTGCACCTGCTCACTGAGCCCCTGCTGGGTGTGGGCACCTTGCTGGTGCTGCAGCCACAGATCCCTGCTCCCAGGGGACTTATACTCCAGGACACAGGAGAGATTATGTGGGGGGGCACGTTTGAGGGGGAGCAGTGCAAGGGAGCAAAGGAAGCCAAAGTGGGTGCAGGGGTGCAGGGGAGGCAGGAGTAGCACCCTGAGGCTTACTGAGGAAGAGCCTTTCCTGCAGAAGGAAGAGTCAGTGTGAAGACCCTGAGGAAGGAATGTGCTGGAAGCTGGAGGGCATGAAGAGTAACAGAGCAAGCGAGTGTGAGGCAGGCCTGGGCAGGACTTCTGTCCGTCCTCTGCAGGAGATACGGTTTTTGAAGGCTTTGCATTAGTGGAGGCTGTCAATGGAATGGGTTTCTCAGGCTGCTATGCTAAAGACAGACTGGGGGGGTCAAGGGTGGCAGCAGGGAGATGGAAGAGGGGGCCTGACAACAGCCAGCCTGGACCTGGCATGGTGGTAGACGCAGTGGTAGTGGGAGGTGTGACGTTGCATTTGGATGTCACTTGGGGGGAGCAGTGGAGTTGGTGGGGGCTGGGGCTTTGGGGTCAATTGTGTGAAACTTGGCTTGGGTATCAAGTTGGAAGCTGCGGAGAGGAGATTGGTTGGCAGACAGATGGAATGGGAGGCCACGAGCGGATGAGAGGGGATGGTCAGGGGAAGCAGGGCTGGCAAAGAGGCTGGAAAGGAGCCAAGGGGAGGGCATCGAGTACCCTGCTGCGTGGGGGACTGCTGGGGCACGGGAGGCAATAAAGTGTCAACCTTGTCAGGGCCACTGGCCATGACTGGGCATGGGAAAGTGGGGCAGCAGCTGGAAGGGACGGCAGGACTGAGTGAACAAGCGACCTAGGCAAGGGCGGCAGAGTTAGCGGGAGTGAAATCCTTGAGTGTGTGCTCCCCAGCCCACCTTACCCCCTCTGGATTCCCAGAAGCCTCAGCCCTAATCTGAGGACCTATCTTTCCTGGACTCTGTTTTATTTCTTTTCTTTCAAAGATATCCTATAGGAAAATGGACTCTGGGTGAGTGGATGACTGTGGGATGACTTCTCCACAGTCAGGACCCAAGCCCATTCCTTCACCTTCTAGAATGTTTGTAGTCCGGTGGAGGAGCAGCAGGTCTGGCAGTAGCCAGAGAGCGCCTGAAAATGCCATCTGGGGAAGGAACAGTGTAGGAGACCATAGGGTCGTCACCCCTTAGGACTGTGAGACAGGTGCTGAGGAAAGATCAGTTCCCCAGGTAGACAAGGTCTCTGACTGCAGGGACTTGTGAGTCCCCAGGGGCCTCTGGGACCCCAAGTGGGACACAGAGGCAGCAATGGAGGTGGGGAGGAGCTTGAAGTGGAAGATGTTTCAGAAGTAGGGCCCAGCAGACAGCTGATAGGGTGGGCCAGAGATCAAGGTGCGTCCAAGGTTTGGTTGGAGCCCTGAGCTGGGGCAGGAAGAGGGTGAGGAGCAATAGGGTGTAGATGAGATGGGAGACATCCAAAGGGAGGCACCAAGGAGGCCGCAAGGGTGCCAAAGTCTGGCAATCTGGAAGAGGGTCCCTGTTGCAGGTATACAAGTGGACATGGTGCAGGTGGCATTGATGGTGTCCAGATGGTCTGACAGGCTGTAGACAGCACTGCCAGCCTCGAGGGTGGCAAGGTCCCTTTGGGAAGAGTAGAGATGGGCTGGCTGGGGAACATGCAGGAAGCCAGGCAGGAGCCTAAGAAGCCAAGGTGCAGGGGCAAGGTCTGGGCCAGGCCTTTGCCAGGAACACTGAATTCCAGGTCAAGTGGAAGGAAGCCTGGGGCCGTGGGGGTGTCCATGAGCACCTGAGTGCAAGCCCAGCCCCCTAAACCAACTTCCTAGGAATTGCCTGCACCCTTCATCTTAGAATCAGCTAAAAACATTGATCACAATACCAATACAAACCCATTTGTAATAGCCCCAGATTTGAGTGCAGGGAAAACAGGAGCTGGAGAAAATGTGACTCACCATCAGCTGTTAGACTCAGCTTCCAACACAACAGCAGAATGCTGGGGCAGGGCCCTCTCATTGCGGGACAGGGACAGGATGCTGTGGTCCCCAAGTGTTGGCCGAGCAAGTGCTGCTGGGCTCGGGCAGTAGGGAGGAAAAGAGGCAGATTACCCCCAGGAGAACCCTGTGGGGCCAGAGGAGCACTTCCTACAGAGGCGGAAGTAGGAGGCAAGGGCTGTCCTGTGGCCTTGCCATCCTTTGGTGGGGAGGGCTTTGGAGTTCAGCCAGGTGCAATGAGACCTGTGGATAGGTCCTGAACAGGGCCCTGGTCTAATCATATGACCCAGATCCAAATTAGGCCTCAACTCAGCAAGGGAAAGGGTGTGGCCAAGGTCATGGTGCATTGCTGGCGAATTTACCAAGCACATCCCAGGATCAAGGGCAACAGTGTTCAGCTTTCTCTTTTCTGTGACTTGATAGGCAGTGGAAATCAGTGATGTCCCAGGCATCAACACTCCAGTCCTGCACCAGGAAACTAACTAACAAGGCAATATCTAAATTGGCTACAAAAAGTAGATTATGTTCTTTTCATTACCAATGGCAAATGATCCTCAATTTCTGTGATACCCCTATTTCAGAAACCAGTCTGGGATAAAGGCCTGAGAGAAAATGGCTGACCATCTGCAATCAGGCAGATGTGGCTTCACCAAGTCCAGAGAAAATCCTCACTGGATTTCAACAGGGAGCTAGAAAACTCCAGTTTTATGGAGTGCTTTGGCTCAATGTTTTGCACTCCATGGACTCTGAGGTCTGCCTCATTTAAACTGATTTAGGAGCACTGTGCTCGCCCCGGCTGTGTTGTCAGCCTCAAGGTCCAGACTCTGGGGGCTGAAAGGGACTCCTTGTAGTCAGGGTGATTCATTGTCTAAACTAGGGACTGGCCAACTGTTCAGAGAGTAAATATATTTAGCTTTGGGGCCAGGTCTCTGTCGCAACTACACAACCCTGCTCTTGTAGCTTGACAGAAGCTGTGGACAGAACACAGATGAATGCCCATGGCCGTGTGCCCATAAAACCTTATTTATAACCGAGCAGAGAACTGGAGTTAACCCTCTGGCTGTAGTTTGCTGACACCTTATCTAAAGCAAGAAAACCAAATTCTAGGACCTTGAACTTGGAAGTGACTTTAAGAATTCATTCATAATCTGTCCACTCCCTCACATAGGAAGGGGCTAACTAGAGCCGGGCAGACCCCAGTGTCCTGCTGGCAGGACTGCACTCTTTCCACTGCCCCCACAGAAGGGCAGCTGGACTGGCTGTGCTGACGCTGGCTTGTGAAGACCCGACAGGCCTACCCATCAACTTATGGCTTCTAGAAGTGGGAGAACCCAGGCTGGGATCCAGCAAGGGAGCAAAGAGAGACAGTGGCTCTGTGGCTCGTAAAACTGATGAGACTTGAGTCCACGTGTAAGTGAAGATGGAGAGGGCAGAAGAGGGGGAAGCTAATGGTCAGAGCAGGGTCCTGCAGGAGGTGTGAGGGGCTAGAGGACACATGAGCTTGACTGGGGGCGGAGGACCCCAGTGGCTGGCTGGGGAGTCTGGGGCATGGTAGGAAGCCCTTCCCTGTGAGAAGTTATGCTGATCTGAGGACTGCAAACAGTCCATTGGTATGGGAACACGTAGCATATGACAAAGTCCAGGGATGTCAGCATAGAAGAGTGAGGAGGAAGAGGAGGAGGGAGTGTGAGATAGACTGGAGGGGCAGGTGGCAGCTGGTTGCAAAGGACTGCGGGTGGTCCCAAGTGTGCACTCAAACCCACTCAGATGCATCCAGCTGCTGCCCGGGGCTGTGAGGAGCTCAGAGAACCGCTGTAGTCGATGGGGGCAGTGTGGGCAGGGGCAGGTGGTGTAGCCATTTTCAGTCTTGGCCCCCAGGTGGGAGACAGACTGTCAGGTCTGAGCTCTGCTGAGGAGCCTATATCACAGTCCCTGGTTCTAGCCAGATGGACCCCAGCTCTGTGGCCAGGGTGGGGAGGTATGGAAAGAGGAGCAGGGAGAGGTCAGAGCTCTGGCACCCCAAGACAGAGGAGGGAGCAGTAGAGGATGTGGGGCCAGAACAGCTGGTAAGGTAATGGAAGATCAGCAGGAGCAATGTCAGAGAACCTTGAGAAGTTTCCAGAAACAGGAGGTCAGGTGTGTTGAATGTCCCTGAGGGATCAATTAAGATAAAGAGGCAGAAGTGGCTGCTGGACTTAGCAGCAGGGATCGCGGTGACCAGATGGGACTGGGCATGATGGGTCCTGGCTGCAGCCACAGGAGCCGAGGGGATGGAGGTGAGGTCCCTAGGGAAGCTTTCAAGAGAGAACCATTCCAGAAAGGCCAGCAATGCCATAGGCTGAGGCCTCTCTTACCAGTAGAGCCCACTCTCCAAAAGTCTCCCTTTAAAAACTCATCTTTTTTTGCTCCCAAATTGGAATTTCATACCGGGCAGAGACCCAGGAGCCACGTAGAGTAGTCCTGCTCCCAAGAGCCAAGTGTTCTAGAACATCTGCCCAGGTCAGCCATGTTTCCTACATGGAGATCAGTTGATAAGACCAAGGCCCAGACCTGCAAGCCCTTTCCCCAATGCCAGCCCCATTCCATGTGGACCCCCCACATTTATCTTGTGACGATCCCCAGCCATTGATGTGGGCAGAACTTGTAGCACCAGCCAGCCATTGATTGTGTCCTTTCCTTTCCCTTTCCTCCCCGTCCCTGTTCCCACCTCCACCTTTCCCTCCACCTCCCCCTGTAGATCCGGGTGGTGAAAGCCTTCCGTAGCTCGCTCTATGAAGGCCTGGAGAAACCGGAATCCAAGAGCTCCATCCACAACTTCATGGCAACGCCCGAGTTTCTGATCAATGACTACACCCACAACATCCCGCTCATCGATGACACAGACGTGGACGAGAATGAGGAGCGCCTGCGAGCACCTCCACCCCCGTCCCCCAACCAGAACAACAACGCCATAGACAGCGGCATCTACCTGGCCACGCATGTCACCAAGTCAGCTACCTCTTCAGCATTCTCTTCCAGGCCCGGGAGCCCGCTCCACAGCGTGGAGACGTCCCTCTAACCAGAACTTCTTGGCACACGCACACCTGGACTCACATGCAGTCACATGCACACACGCACGCACACACACCGAGAGGGGAGCCCACACACCTGCCAAAGAGGGAAACAACTAAGGTGGCTGAAGAAGCTTCTCGCAAGAAGCCAAATTATCCAGTAAAGTGCAGTCCGTCAGGCCTTCCATCTGGGACAGAGGAGGAGGAGGAGAAGTGGGTTGGGGGGCGACGGGCAGGTGGAGGAGTGCAGGGAGGTCTTCACCTGGATGGGAAGAAAGAGAAAGGAGAGAGTGAGAACAGCTGTGCTCCCCACTTTTTTTCTACTGATCCTTCTTTTTTAAAGAACACTACGATTTCACCATGTGTTCGCCATTTGGGCTGTGAGGTGGGGGCAGGGGCTGGTTTGGGTGTACTGGGAGCTTCGTTGCACCCACCAGCAAGCGATCAGATCTGCACGCAAGTACCAAAAGAAGGCAAGCGCTCTGCACGCAGGAAGGGTGTCACTGCCCAAACAGGCCACCAGAGGGAGCTGCCTGCAAATGTACCTGCAACTGCAAAGCGACTCATCCTGAGTACACTAGACCCATCGCAGTCCGCGTGTGTGCATGTGCGAACATATGTATGTGTGTGTCTATAAGCATATACATATATATGACAAGATGCATAGCTAAAGAATAAGGAACTATTTATTGGCATGATATTTCCATTCCTCTTATTAGGCATTTTCCTTTTGAAATTCCATCACTGAATGTAGCAAGGGTTTTTTCAGGGATCTAGGCTGCAAGAATATCTTCCCAGTTAACATCTTCTCCTCCCTAACCCGGCCCCTCAGGACCCCACCTCCACCCCACTGCTCCTCCTCCTGGCCCTGCTGAGATTCCTGAGGAGGAAGTCTGGGCCTTACAATTGGAACATTTGCACTTTGAGACCCCTGCCTATAGAGGAGAAAAACCTTCCGTGGGATTTTTTATTTAAAAGGAAAATACCAAAGTATTGGTGAGAATGGTCCCCTCCAGTAGGTGGAAGGGGAATTTTTGTTTTGGCTTCCTTCAGTTATGATTCCAATTCCAAGTCCTTCATTCTGGCTGATGGCTTTCTTTGTCTAAGTCCAACTTCAAGAACATGAAGCACTGTGTGTGAGGTGTGGGTTCTGCAGCCCTCTGACCCGTCTAACGCAACGAGTGGACCCAGAGTCCTTGGGATCAACAGCCTTGGAAGAGTAGAGACTGATAACCCCCAGTGCAAGGCCAGAGTTCAACAGAAACCAACTGAAGAAGAGGGATCATCAAAACCCAAGAAGCTGGGCTGGAGGTGTGGCTCAGTGGCAGAGCGCTGGCCTCCCATGACAAGACCCAGCACCAAAAAAAAAAAAAAAAAAAACCCAAGAAGCTGACTTGGGGGCAACCATCCAGACCCTATCACCCTTGGCACCTCTGCCTGGACTCCCACTTTGTGTTTTGGCAAATGCCAGGAAGTAGTCCCACCGATCCGCCTCAGTGTCTCAGTGTGTGCTGCAGCACAGGTAGTACCCCGCCAGAGCAGGCTTCCAACCCTGGTCTTCCCATCCAGAAGACAAACCTAACCCACAAGAATATGGAGTTGTGTCTGCTGCTACTTCCGGCAACATCAGAGAAGCAAAGCCTCTTGGAGCAATGGCATTTTATCAATGTCACTGTCACTCTCATCATGCCAGTGACTCAACTGGGCCCATAGTGGTTGAGCAAGGGGCTGGCAGGGCTCAGGACCATCTAGGCAGGCACGACTGGTTGGCAGGCCAGGAGAGCTGGGTCTGGGGTTCCTGAAATGGTTTCCCCAAGCACCTCTCCTGGCAGTGCAGGCTCCCAGCCCACCAAGCCTCATATTCCCCTAAAGAACGATAACCCAAGAGGAAGACGCAGGAAAGGAAGGAGTGAGAGGCTCCTGATGTCTGCTACCCTGCCATGGAAGCCCAGAAAGATGTGCCCCTTTCCCATAAAAGGCCAACATGCCCCTGTGCCTCCAGGTTCCAAGTATGGACACCCACAGTGACACCAGTGAAATGGGTAGCACTTTACCCATGAGGTTCCTTTACCTTCTGAACTCACGGGTGTCACGCTTCACAGGGAGGTGACTGGGGTCTCGCCATAGCCCCCAAGTAAGCCTGTTGCTTGGGCCTGGGGCTCAGCCTCTGGGAGACAGGTGGGAGCCAAGGGATGTAGGACAGAAGGGATGGAGCTCCCAAGAGAGCTGGGCTTGTCACGACCCCATTCTGCGCTGGAAACCCAGTGGCAGCCTTGCCCCACCTCCCCAGCATCCATGCAAAGTCAAACAAAACCATGCTCCATCCCAACCCTTCACACTAATGCCATGTCACCCCTGAGCAGGAGTAGTCAAATCTCGGGCAAAAGAATTTCAGTTAGAAGAGCAAATCCCACTTTCCAATGCCAGCTGCGGATACCTTAAAGCCATCCCTTTTTTTCTAAAGGGCACATTGAGAATGTTACTCATTTGTAAATTGTTCCCCGATGTCCTTGTTCAAACCACCACAACAAAAAGGGCAACTCAATTTGTTGAGGGTCTTTGTGTTCTTCAACAAGAAATCAAAGTCGCAATGTTTTGGTTGAGGAAGGTCAGCTGCATCCAGCCACGCTCATGGGCTGCTTTTCATCCTCTGTTGTAGACACATCGGTAGAGCACATGGCCACTATATAGTAAAAAGCAACCCTCGCTGCTGCTGTGTAAAGTCGCCTGATGTGAATGTTGACTGTGTGGTCCCTCGGTTGCCTTCACGCCGGGCTGTGGGGTTCAGGAGAGGGGCACTGTGAGCTGCATCTTTTGCTCTGATTGTTGTACAGTCTTCAGGCTGAGGGAAGCCCCTCTTCCTAAAGCATTATATTATACGGAATGGCTAGGTCAACTGTGTTCAGTTAATAAATATGTTTTACATTTTTATCTGCCTGTTATAAAGATGAACAAAAATATCTTAATGAGGAAGACCACAGATGCATAATAATTTTAAGTCTGTAGTGGAATTTTTCCTAATTTAAAGAATAGACCAAAATTTCTGTGTATAAAAAAATGAAAGGCTCC
This sequence comes from Glaucomys volans, assembly GCA_020662805.1. Classification (NCBI taxonomy): domain Eukaryota; kingdom Metazoa; phylum Chordata; class Mammalia; order Rodentia; family Sciuridae; genus Glaucomys; species Glaucomys volans. Next base: position 100,997 of record JAJEJO010004328.1, on the reverse strand, counting down.
TACAATCCTGGTCTGGGCAACATGTGTGATTTATTATTTGGTGAATTCTCGGATGGAAACAGAGGTGCATTCACGCCACTGGGCCAGAGCAGAAGCTGCGGGTGTGGCATCCCTCCCCGGGCATGCTGCTGTCCTGTTGGGGCCACCTGTGGGGTGAGAGGTATTCTACCTGGGGGAGCTTCCAACTGGCTTGACTTGGAAAGGTCTGCAGTGAACTTCCAAGACAGTGTCCTCAGGTAGCAGCAGGGGGCAGAGGTTGACAATAGTGACAATGCAGTGCCAGAACCTGGCACACTCACAGACTTCCTATTTTTTCTTTATTGTGGTAGAATACATATAACATAAAATTGACCATCTCAACTTTTTTTTCCTGGTTCTGGGGATGGAACCCAGGGTCTCATGCATGCTAGGCAAGTGCTCTGCCACTGAGTCTTCAACACTCCAGCCCTCAATTGTTTAAGTACACAGGTCAGTGGCATGGAGCACATCCACAGTGTTGTGTGACCATCACCACCATCCACCTCACCTTCCCACACTGAAACCCTGGTGCCATTAAACAATTCCCAATTCCTCCTCCCCAGCCCCTAGCACCCACTGTCCTATTGTCTATGAATTTGGCTACAAGACTCTCATCTAAAGCCTCTCATGGAAGTGAAATCACACATTTGTCCTTTTGTGACTGGCTCTTCCCTGAGTATCATGTTCTCAAGGGGCATCCATGTTGTAGCATGTGTCAGAATTCCTTCCTTTTCAAGGTTAGATAATAGTCCGATGTATGGACAGACCATATTGTGCTTAGCCATTCACGCATGGACACGGGTTGCTTCAACCTTTTGGCTATTATAAATAATGCTGCTATGGACCTGGGTAGACCCATTACTCTCCTAGACCTTGCTTTCAATTCTTTTTGCAGCTGCACCATTTTACATTCCCATCAGCAGTGCAGAAGGGTTCCAGTCACAGACTTCCTCTTTAGCCTGAAGCCATGAATGGAAAGCCCTTATTTTACTCATTCATTTACTCCACGTGCCTCATTCCTGCGCTCCCCAACTCCCTCTGAACACCAGCACCATGGACATCTATGATTCATGGTGCTCGCTTTAGGCCAGGAAGAGCCAGGCAGACAGTTTTATGACCCACAATTCCAAGTCACTGTAGCAACAGCCCTAAGACTCCCTTACCCCAGTTCACGCTGTTTCGATTTCCCTGTTCCACACAGCTCCCTTTTAGACTTGGCAGCACCAGAGGACACATTTTGCAGGGCAGCAGCCAAGAAAGGAGAAAAATGGCTTCCAAGCTCCCTCCAACCACCAGAGTCTGTGTTTCTATAGCAGGCAAAAAGACAAACAGCAGAACACCCTTGTTTTATTGCTGTGCAAGTACATCTTGAACCATGCAGATAAGAAAGTCTAGGTTGGCTGAGCTCCACATCAAGACAGCTGGCACGGTGTGGAGAGATATGCTCCCCCCAAAAATTGGGAATTTGCGTTTGACTTCTCTTTCCCACAGATTTCCACAGGGAAACTCAGTACTTAGCCAAACAACTTGGGACACGAAAGCACTGCCACAGAGGGGCCCTGAGAGTCTGGGGGAGGACTACCTGAAGTTTCTTGGGGCTGCTGTAGCCAACTTCTACAAATGGGGTAGCAAAAAACAACAGAAATTTATCCTGTCACAGTTCTGGAGGCCTGAAGTCCAAGGTCAAAGTGTTGGCAAGGCCAAGCTCCTTCTGAGGGCTCTTAGGGACAATCTGTTCCAGACCTTTCTCCTACCTTCTGGTATTGCCAGCAATGCTTGGTGTTCCTTGGCTAGCAGAGGCATCACTCCAACTTCTGCCTGTGTCTTTGCGTGGACTTGTCTCTTCTAAGGATGCCCATCCTTGGATTAGTGCCCACCCTAATGACCTCATCTTAACTTCATTATACATGCAAAGACCCTATTTCCAAATAAGGTCATCTTTGTGGGTTTTGGGTGTGAGACATGGACAGGTCTTTTGAGGGACACAATTCAGTGAGTCAGAGTCAGAAAGGAAGAGATGGGCCAAGTCCCTACCAGTACTTCGTTGCCCTCCCCCTCCTTCCACTGGATTTATGGGTCAAGTAAGACTCAGCAAGTGATCACTTTATACTAATCAAGATATGCTCTGCACTGAAAACTCCTGGAAGCTTCAGATTCTAGAGCATCTTATCTCGATCTCTCATTGTTGACCTTTTCAAACCTAAAACAAAGGAGATAGAAGGCTGTACATCTTTAATCTCATTATTATTATTATTATTATTATTATTATTATTATTATTATTAAAATAATACAAAAGCCTTGGTAGTAGGAAAAACAAGCAAACAAAAAAGACCACCCTGTAACAGTGACTTTAATTTTACCATGCATAGAAAAGGCCTCATGAGTTGGGCATGGTAGTGCATGCCTGTAATCCCAGCAATTTGGGAGGCTGAGGCCAGAGGATGGCAAATTGGAGGCCAGCCTACACAACTTAGCAAGACCCTGTCTCAAAAAAAAAAAGAAAGAAAAAGGCCTCAACCACGGTGTCCCACCAGCCCTGACAGACAGTAGCTGAATATCATATCAGGAAAAACAGACAGGCAAAGTGACAAGCACTGAGCTAACGCAACCAGTAACACCAGTCAATGCCAGCAAGTCCCCAGAGCAGTGTGATGGGCACACAAGCTACACGGCATTCTCCCACGGAGCTGCACCCCCAGCCCTTTGCATTTTTTGAGACAGGGTCTCACTAAGTTGCTGAGGCTGGCCTTGAACTTGAGATCCTCCTGCCTCAGCCTCCCAAATTGCTGGGATTACAGGCATGCACCACCACACCTGGCTTTTTTTTAAATTCTGAGGCAGGGTCTTGCTAAGTTACTTAGAGTCTTGCTAAATTGCTGAGGCTGGCCTTGTACTTGAGATCCTCCTGCCTCAGCCTCCTGAGCTTCTGGGATTACAGGTGTCTACCACCACACCCAGCAATAGGTGGAATAAGAAAATACAGTAGCAAGCAGTCAGATTCATTGGTGCAACCTCAATTACAGAGTGGGGACTGAGTTCCACAGAGAGAGAGGAACTTGCTGATAGTCAAGTTATCATGAAATAAAATGTGGAGTATTCTGGTGCTGAGCACTCCTGGTGCAGTGTGGTGCTCTCAGCCAGGGGAGGGAGGCCCAATCCTCCAGGGACCTTCATTCAACCATCGCACCATCTCATGCTATTCCCTGGGGAGGGGCTGAGAGGAGGGGAGGAGAACAGACTGGAAAAGAAACAAGTAGAGATAGCTTTCTAGGGGGTCTGGACAAGCCCCATCACCCAGCCCTTTCAGTCCACAGGAGAGGGATATACCTTCTGAGAGCCTGCCAATTCCTTGGGGTCCCCGCAGGCTTTGGCCTCTTTCAAGGGAGCCTTGGCCCATATTCTTGATGTGCCTCTGAGGCCCATTTAAGTCAGCAGCAAGCACAGGACAAGGGCAGTGCACCATCAATGGACAGGCAAGGCAAATAGAAGGCAGAAAGGACAGTCTGCAGCCCTGAGCACCCTCCTCCCCTCTCGGTGTTCAGAAGTCCTGCCCTGGGCCCTGGGTCCAGGTCACCACCCCTACCTTTCAGGGGCTTCAGGCACACTGGACAGATGCAGAAATGACACAGTGGGGCCCAGGGGAGGTGCATCAGGCCGGTCTGGAGAAGACTAAGAACAAACTGAAAAAATACACGAAGGCAGGGGCAGGGGCAGCAAAGGAAACCGACTGCAAAGAGACAGCGTCTCCAGCCAGAGTGCAATGAGGAAAGGAAGGAGGGGACAAGGATGCCACTGTGGAGGCCACTGTCCATGGCACCTGGCCAGAGTCCTGGGCAGCTGCAGAGGCAGTGGGTGTCAGTGTGCATTCCTCATCTCCCCTTTTCTGGCTCACCTGAAAACCTGCCTGTGCCTCCGAACAGGCCAATGGTATCTCTCCAAACTGGTGGCAGAATGGATCTTCATCAGGAAGCATCCCTGTTGGCACACCCAGAAGGAAAGTTAGAGGCCTCACCCGCTCACACATGCCTCTTGGGGCTCTCTCAGCACGAGGCTTTGTGACAAAGGAGGACACCTTTGTATTTGGAAGAATCCAGAAAGACTGCCTCAAGAGCCTGTGTGGAGCAACTACACTGTGCCCCAGAACACTCAGGAGAGTTGCTCCTCAGCACTTTCCACTCCTGCACTAAAGGAGGGCAAGCAGTTCCACCTGCTTGCTTAGCCGAGATGGCGCAGCAGCTGCTCCGTAAACACTGATGCAGAGCACTTGCTCTCAAACCCAGGCCAGGCTAGCCCAGCCCGCTGGGGACGGCTGTAACATTTGCTCTGTGCCCCTGGGGACAGACAACATGGTTACTCTAATACCAAGCAAGTTCCTTGGCTGACCTATCACTACTATGTGACCATTCCCTCTGCCTCCCACCAGGGATGAATACAGCCTCGCTAGCAGGGAGCTCTCACCTGGAGCCCCATGAATAACTCTGGGCACTATTCCAGCCCACAGGCCTGTGGGTGCCAGACCCCACTCTCCTGTGCTAACAACCTGGCAAATGGAAAGAAGCAGCCACCATATGCTCAACATGCATCAAGCCCAAGGGGGACTTAGGAAGCAAGTGCCAGCCTCTCTGAAGAACGGCCTGGAGTGGGGAGTCAGGGGGCGCCACGTCTTGGCATCTCTGCAGACTCCCCTTCTAGACTGGCTGTCTCGACATAAAAACATTACCTGAGGACTTCCCCCTATACTGGGATCACACTGGTTTTTCTGAACATCAGTGACCCTGCCCAAAGATGGGCTGTGTGCTCAGCCCCAAGCAGGCCAGCTCCCCAGGCCTGCAGTGTTCCAGTGCACCCCTGGAAGCATAAGGGGTGCCCCCAACCTGAAGAGGACTTCAAGGGAAATCAAGTTTCTGCCAACCCCCAGGAGCCCCTGAGGACAGCACAGGTGCAAAGACAAGGGTCTCTGTTGATTTGCATCATCTTTTATTACACAAAATAAAATTCCATCTATGTTGCACATTCATACTTTCTAAAAATCTGGCTTTACAAAATCCAGAGGGTGCAGTCTCATCTGTTCTTCGACACTCCTGTCAGTGACATCACAGCTCAACTACAGTCAGAGTCCTCTCGAAGGACCAAAGCACATGTGGCTGCCCCAGAGCAGCAGCACATGTGCACTCCCAGCCTGCATCGTCTGGACCGCGGCTGCTGGGGACAGTCAGAGCGGCAGCATGTCATCGCCTTCACCAGCCCATCTCCAGCAGCACAACCAGTCCTCCCAGCTGGTCCTCTGGGGACCGGCCGTCACAGCGACGTGGTGGCACCGTCCCCAGGCAGCCGACCATCCTGGGCTTCTCTTTGGGCAGGCCTGGGCCAGGGCCTTAGGGGATCTCTGTGTCCATGGTATAAATCTGAATGAGATCAGACACAATATTATCAATGATTGGCTTGGTAAGGTCGTCACTAAACACCTAGAAAGGAGAAGGAAAACAGGCTCCAATTAGACTCCCTCTGTGTTTAGCAAGGCGCCATCCACTAGCACAGAAGGGCATTTCCCAGTCAGGGCAGGGGACATGGGGACTTGGCTATCCGGATGATGGTGGCTTGCCAGGTGCGGTGGTACACGCTCTCCTAGTGCCTCAAGGGGCTGAGGCAGGACTGCAAGTTGGAGGACAGCTTGGGCAACTTAGCAAGACCCTGTCTTGAAATTAAAGATAAATAAATAAAAGGGCTGAAGATGTAGTTCAGTGGTAGTGCACCCCTGGTTCAGTCTCCAGTACCAAAACCAAACAAAAGAAAACAAAAAAGGAAGACAAAACCAAAAAACCAGACCATGGTGACTCTCGGGCCAAGCCAGTTAAGTTCCAGCCTGCTGAGGATGATCAAAGACTATACAAAGAAAAGAACATTCCAGAGGGAACAAGCCTTAGAGATCATTCAACCTGGGCATGATAAAGGACTTGGCCAACATCACCCAGGGGGTTGGGGACAGAATAGCCTCCTCTCTCCTATCTGAGGCTCTCTTAAGTTGAGGGTCTCCAGAGATGCTAGCAAGAGGAAAGTGTAGAAGTTTCATTTCCAGAAACAGGCAGACTAAGTAATCTGGACCCCACCTGCCAGCCGAGGCTGGTCCTGAGGACCAACTAGAGCAGACGTCCAGACTGAATTGTGCAGAAGTGCTCCCAAGACTGAGGCTAATCCTTAGGGGTCCAACTGAGAGAGGAGTACGGTGTAGAACTTACAAGCCTGCAGTCTGAACCTCCCAAAGGTGGGTCTGGGCCCTGCCCAGCTCCTAGAGGATGACTCTAAGCCCTTTGAACATCCTGCCTGATGAGCTTGTCTGGTTCACCTGGGGCTTAGGGCCCCAGCCAGGCAGTCTATGCTGATGCCTTGATGCAGGTGGGGGCCTTGCCCACATGGTACCAGCTGGACTTCCGGGTGGCTGGTGCCTGAGCTACCCAAGTCAGCCACAAGGGTGCCTCCAAGACCCACCCCAGTAAAAATCCTAAACCCCAGAGATCAAGTGAGCTTCCTGGCTGACAATACTCCATACAAACTGTCCTAGAAAATCAAGCCTGAGGATGCTCTGGGGACCCCTGACAAGGGAAGTGAAAAGCAAAGCAACAAGCCCTTGGTGGGATACCACAGCTGTCCTACACACAGGTCACTGCCTGGGGAACCAAGATACCAAGAAGGTCACTGCCTGGGGAAACAAGATACCAAGAAGGTCAAGGCCTTGGGCTGAATCAAGGCAAACACTGGACCTAAGTCCACCCTTTCCAAACCCCCCAAAAGTAGGCCCCTCCACATCCCAGGGCCTACAACCTCAGATGGGAGACAGCTACCTGGAAATCCTCCAGGCCCTGGCTCAGGAAGCACAGCTGTCTCACCCCAGGCTCTGTATTGAGAAATTCAGGCTTGCTGGTCAGGCTCTGCTACCCACGCACTCCTGACAGATGACTATTAATAAGTATCCAAGGCCAAAAGGTGGAAGCTGCTCCAGTGACCATCAGTAGATGAATGGATAAATACAATGTGGTCCATCCATACAATGGAATATTACTGAACCTGACACATGCTTCAACATGGATGACCCTTGAGGACCTGATACTCAGTGAAATGAGCCAGTCATAAGACAAACACTGTATGACTCCTTACATAGGAGGTCCCGAGAGCAGTCAATCTACAGAGTAGAATGATGGGTGCCAGTGGCTGGAAAGTAGGAACAAGGACTTAGTGTTTAATGGGACAGGGTTTCAGTTTTGCATCAAAGAGTTCTGGAGGTGGTTAGTGGTGATGGTTTCACAACCATGTTAACATGATTAATATCACTGAACTGTGCATTGAAAAATGATGACGGAGGGTTGGGTGGCAGATGCCTGTAATCCCAGAGAATCAGGAGACTGAGGCAGGAGGATGGCAAGTTCCAGGACGGTCTCAGCAACTCAGTGAGACCCTGTCTCAAAATAAAAAATAAAAAGGATCGGGGATGTAGTTCAGTGGCATCATGTCCCTGGGTTCAATCCCCAGTATGCCACGCCCTTCAAAAAAAAATGAAGGTAGTACATTTTATCTTATGTGTTTGTCACCACAATTTAAGAAAAACAGTCAAGGGTAGGTGACAACCCTGGAGCATCTGACAGCAGAAGGAACACATCTCCAAGTCCAGTGAAGAGACACTACAGGCCTCTGAAAACAAGAAGACCAAGCAGCTTGACTCCACCTGTTTGCGGACATCAATTTCCTAAGCATGGATGGCCAGGGTGTGGCTCTGGCTATGGAACTTTTAGTGACATTGTGTGATAACCTGAGGTACTTCTGACCCCACTGCCATCCCCACTCATCTTGCTTGCACACAGCCTTGTGCACAGTGCAGGCTGGCTTCACACAGGGAAGCACTTCAGACTCTTGTGCTGAACCCACGGCCAACGAGTGACAACAGAAGCAGTCGTGGAAAAAAGCAGCAGCTGAGAGCACATGAGGAAAAATGTTTCAAATATCAGACATGAGCTTCCATGCACCCATGCAGCCAGGGCCTCACCAGAAGCGGCTCATCCCAAGGCAACTCACACTTCACCAGCCCAAAGAGGTACGGATTCTGGAAGCTCCCAGTGCATGCAGCCCCGAGCCATCCAGAAAAGGTGAAGTCAAGTGTGACAGACTTTCAGAAGAGCTGGGTGAACACGTGTCTGCCACCTCAAAAAGGGCAACGTCTTCCCAGGCTGAGTGTACACTGCCCAGAAAACAGCCAGCCTTGTGATAGGGCCACTTCCTGGCTATGCTGGGCCAGGGCAGCCGGTGCTCCTCTTGGCAAGGCTGAGCACGGGATGTGGAGGTGGTGCTGGTAGAGCAAGTGAAGTTGATATGCTAGTGAAGACAGGAGAAGAAAGCAAAACGGGAAGGGCCAGCACAATGGGAAGCAGGGAGGGCACTGCAGATCTGGTGGTCAAGGGACAGGATCGCAATGCCCACCAGGTGTCCTCAGAGAGCAGGGCCAGGAAGTGGTAGCTTCTTCTGCTGCCATCTGATTCCAACGGAGCAAGGCCACTGTCGCCCTGTTATGTGAAACTCCCCGAGAAGATCACACGTGAAGCAATACTTCTGACCATGCAGGTGCTCTTACCCTGACATGATCTTAAGGGTGTGTCTGGCCCAAGATTGCAACTAGGACCGTGTTCATTCAAAATGATCTGTCACCAAATGACAAGAGTGCCAAAGGGAAGACGATTATAACAGGGTATGTTTATGCTTCAAAATTTCCAAGTGGCTCATGGCTTTCTTCAAGGACAATTAACAGAAAGAAAATGGGTGAATGCCCAGTCAGAGGGACTTCTGAAAAGAGGACACAGGCCAGTGCACTGAGCAGCCACCTCACCTGCCACCATGGCTTCTCAGCCTCAGACTCTGCAGGCACCTCCACTCCATAGACCTGCAGAGCCAGGTAGAGCACTGCCACAGCTAGGTGCTGAGCCCGGAATCGGAGGCACAGTCCCCCATGGTAGCTGTCGCGCAGCAGGGCCCAGGCCGTGACAGAGATGGGGGTCCGCTGCCAGCTGTAACGATTCAGCCAGTTCTTGAGGGAAATCAGGTAGTGGAGCAGATACTGCAAAGACACACACGTCAGCCAGTCTGCCTTCAGGGCTCCAGCCCCCATCACCCAACTCTTCACTGCTGCACTGTGGCACCCTCTCTCAGTCCCCGCCGGCCTGCCCACTCTCATTGTCCAGACATAGCTCTGGGGGAACTTACCCAGGCCATTCTTGATGGCCATCCCCACAGGAACCCCCTTGATCCCAGGACCCTGTTCAATCCACCATGAGAAATCACTTAGGGACTAGCACTCCAGGAAGCAGAGCCTTTACCTGCAGACTCGAGGGCACTGCATTCTATGTGCCCTGCCGGCTGGGAGGCTTCTGCTTTCAAGAGGACTAGGGACTAGAGACTGCATTTCCCCAGTTTGTGTCAAGGACATAAAGTAGTGCTGGCCTCTGCTCCCATATCTCCATGATCTCCCACCTGGGAGGTTGGCCTGAACCCCATACAGTGCATAAAGACCATGGTGAGCACCTGGACGGCCTTGAGCACGTGTGTGTGACCCAGATACATCCTGGAGGGGTGACCTATGTTACCAAGATTCTCACCTGCCTAGAGGAAGAGGAAGGGGCCACAGGCCAGAGCACTGTTCCCAAGCCTTGTCACCTTGACAACCCCACCCCACTGCTGCCAGCACAGTTCCCACCTTCCCCGGGGATGCTTATCAGGCATTCTGACGACTAAAACCTGTGTGAAAATCCAAGACCAAGGTTTCCAGGGCAAGGGAGGGGGATGAAAGGGTAGCGCGAGATTTTAAAAGGGCACCAGAAGGATCCTTGTGTGGATGGAATTGTTTTGCACCTGGGCTGTGGTGCATTGTGATAATACAGAACTAAATACTCATAAAACCAGTAGACTGTATCAGTGTCAACACCCTGGCTGTGACACTGAAGGGGTCCCACTGGAGTTGCTAGGCGAAGATCACATGGGATTGCTCTAGATTATTCCTTACAACTGCATGGGAATCTATAATTACTTCAATAAAAATCCCATTTAAAATGAAGAGAAGCCCTAGCGCAGAGCCCTAAGCCCCAGCCCCCCGCTTTCTGCAGACTATCCTTCCAGCAGCCTGCATGTGGACCTGATATCCCACAGTGGCACATCCAAGTGCTCCTAAGAGTCGGCCTTCCCCGTGCTGCTCTTTGTAATGGTCTTGTGTTAGACTTCTGTTGCACCTAGAAGTTAAAACAGTGCCACTAGACTCAGCAGCTCAGCTCTTCTCATGGGTTTCTAAGCTGGGCCCAATGCAATAGCAACTCACAGGAAAAGGGACTCTGGCAGGTTATGAAACCAGCCCTCTCTAAGGCTCAGTGAGCACTCCATCTAGATGGGTTGCAGAGCTGCAGTGGTTTCAAGGAGCCACACAGGTCCAAGCCTGTGGCCACACATGAGCAAGCAAAAATGGGGCAGCAGAGATGAGAACTGTCTGAGAAAACCCCAGGATTGGGGCAAGGGAGGATGGCTGAGCCACTGCTGTGTGTGGAATCAGAAGCCCCAGTTCCCTTCCCCCCTTCACTTGCTGTACTCTCGGACATTAGAAGAGACACGCTTTCAGGCTATGGAACGAAGCTCCTGGCAATCTCTGGAAATAGTTGCCAGTTCCCCAGCATGACCGTACCTTGTGTGGATGCTGGAAGGAGACCTGGAAGCGCAGAACTCTCAGCATCAGGAGCTCACACTGCACAATGCTGTCTCGGAGCTCCCAGAAGCGGGAGTCCAGCTCCAAGGGCTCGCTGCTTGGGTTAAAGTACCTGTGTGGAGGAATTGCAATGCTTAGAGTGGCAAGGGACGTGTCTCCCAAGCAATGGGGTAGCTCCAGTGTGCCACGCACTTAAGTCACATGACATCCAGACACAACCAACAGTGTCTTGCAGTATATTAACATGGGACCACTTTATTTGTTTTTATAAAATGATTCTTCATCTACACATCCAGTGTACACAATGGCAACTATAAGCACCGAGGAAAGAAGCTGGCTCCGAGTCGTAGTCCAATGGGCCATCTACCATCATTCAGCAAGATGTCAAGGGCTAAGACAGGGTCAGTGCAATGACTCCAAAGGAAGCAGAAACTTTAGCACACCTAGTCTTGGGTAGTATAGCGTTGGGGAGGCTCTTCAACACCTAAGGTACAGCACCCAAGGCTTATTCTCAGGGCCCAAGGAACGCATATAAACGGCCTAGGAAATGTGCATTCTGAAAGGCAATATCTTTCACTTTTGTATTTCTTGGATTGTTTTTCCTTTCTTCCAGATCCTTCTGTCCTTATTTACACCCTGTATGTCCATGATGCTTCCACCTACGCAAGATCCCCAAGATGTACGTGAACAGAGTTCACACTCAAATGCTCCAAACTCCCTGCCGGTGACTCATCCTTCCTCACTGCTCACTCACCTTCCACGATCCCTGCAGAACCCCTGGCCCCCTGTGCCCATGTCTAATTAGGGCTCCACACAATTTCCCCTTCTGCTGCTCCTCCCTGCTGGGGGCCATGCAATTATGGGTGGACTCCAGCCGCCCTCTCTCACTCCATGCCTGTTTTTATCTTAGTCTCTCCCTGTACAGCATGAACCTGTCAAGCTTAGGGGGTGGGGAGTGCTTTTTCCGTTACCTGTTTATTGAAAAAAGAAGAACAAAATAGTTTTCTTCCTAATTAATCACAGTTCCTGGAAAGGCCCATGACGCACAGCTAGTCAGTAACTTTCCATAAATTTCATGTCTGTCTCCTGGCCACCCAGCCCCCTGGGGCCTTGGTGCAGCCTGCCCAAGTGGCTGGGCCCCTGTGTCCTTCCCAGCAGCAATACGACTGCTTGGCCCAGCTGTGCAACCCACCTCCCACAGCTCCTGGGCCACTGGGACTCAGATTCTTACACCATCTAAATATCCTAAATATGATGACTGCCCAGATGGGTCCACAGTCCCTCCTCCAGGCCACTCAGGCCTGCTGGGCCCCACAACCCAACCGGGAAGGTTCTCTTCCATGCTCTTCTGCCCCTAGCCATCTCCCTGTCCTGTCCAGGACAACAGATAACTCTGCTCTGACATAATTCTCCAAGCTCCTTCTGCTCAACCCACCTCCACCTTGGGTAGCCTTTGAGGCTTCCCATAATGTGGTTAAGCTTCCCTCCCAGAGGCCCCTGGGCTTCTGACCCCAGGCTCCTTCCTGTCTTTGCAGCTAGTGCTTCTGGTGCTGGGTCAAGCCATCCAGTTGCTTCCTTCTGAGCCTGAGTGCTGGTACCTGGGCAGCAGGCCCAAGAGAGCCCTCTCTCTCCCTGCCAGGTAGACAACAGGAGGCCCTCCCAAACACCTCAGCCAGGACACCAGTACCTGTTAGACACGTTGATGATGTCCCGAGTACGCAGGTGTTGCTCCTCCACTTTGCCAGCCAAGTAAATGGAAGACATGGCAACCAGATAAGGGTCATAGGCATCCAGGTTGATCTCACAGAAGAACTTATGGTAAATGGTACAAGCGGTGGCAATGGGAATGGACTGCATCCCTAGCTTGACACCTACAGAGAGAAAGCAGGCAGGAGAATCCTTCAGTCCAGTGCTCATTCACACACTGCTCAAGTGACAGAAGCTGCTGCAAAAGGCCTGAAGGGTGCACACCCTAAGCAGAGAAGATCAAGAACATTTAGCCTTGCCACTCCTAGCTGCTGGGTCTCTTGCTGGGTCTCCAGACTCCTCAGACTCCAGTAGGCTAGCAGAGATGCTGGGGATGAGGTTCCAATGCAGATGCCCCTTCAGGAGGACTGGGGCTCTGAGACTGTGCACCTCTGACAAGCCCCCAAGTCCTGCCCACACTAGTCTGCAAACCAACCCAATAAACAAAGGTTCTAACTATTGCTCAGTTACCAACTGGCACATGGGCTTCTGCACACAAAGCTCAGAAAGGACCATACACTGTTGTACGTCTGTTTTCACCCAAGCAAGCACTGAACTAGAGGTCACCCACCCGACAACTCACCTAACCAAAGTCCTATTAAGAAGACAGGCGGTAAAAGGCCTGGGAGCCATCAAAAATGCTAGAAGTCCCAGTGTTATAGTTTAAAGTGACTCTCAACACTGGTTTCCTACTCCATAGACAAGGTTAGAAAGGCAAGATGAGTCAGAGCAACCATGGGCAGAACGAGAAAAAGCAGCATTTATGGCCATGGACATGCACCAGGGAAGGAGGCCAACTAACTGAAAAGTGAGCAGAACTCAAAAACCACAGATGGATGGAGTGAATTTATTGAGGGTCAGAGCTCAGCCTCAACCCTCTTACCCCCTAGACAGCTCCTAAGGGAATTAGTTTGCTGGGTCCCAGAACCAAAACCAATTTGCAATGACCAGATTAACAAGAGAAAGTTGATAGATGAAGGCAGAGAGCAACCAGCAAGCAATCATTCACAATGCTTTCAGCATTCTCTACCTAAGAAGGTAGATTAGTCCCCTAGGGATACTGTAACAAATCACCACTAATTCAGTGGTTGAAAAAAACCACATTTATGCTCTCCCTATCCTGGAGGTCCAAGTTCAAAATGATACTTAATGGCAAGTCAAGGTGTCTTCAGGGTTGGTTCCTTCTGAAAGCTACAGGAGAGAATCTGTTTCCTTGCCTTTTCTAACTTTAGGGGTCTCCCACATTCCTTGGCTCCTGGCCCCTTCCTCCATCCTGAAAGCTAGTGACACAGCATATTCTAACACTGCTTTGGTTGCTACATGGCCTTCTCCTGCTGTGACCCCTCCTGCCTCTCCCTTTTATGGGTAGATGTGGTGAAAATAGGCCCACCCCAATAATCTAGGATAATCTCCCCATCTCAAGGTCCTTAATTACATCTACAAAGTCCCTTTTGCTATATGACATTCACAGGTTCCAGGGATTAGGACAGCGACATCTTCAGGGAACCAGTATGTAGCTTCTACAAAGGGAAAGGGTATATGCCATGTTTATAAAGAAGCCCTTTGAAAGTGACTCCTAAAGAGCTTTCAGTATGTTAAGATCTAAACATCAGATAATTCCTACATGGGACCTGCTCATTCCAGGAAATTCTAGATAAGGCAGCGTTGCTAGCCTGACTCTGAGCAGATGGAAGGTAGCAGATGTGGGGGACAATGCCATCCTTCCTTAATATACTCTACAACTCTTGTAAATTTACAAATCACTTGGATTAGCAGATCTGAAGTCACTTCCTCAGATCCTCTGCTTGCCTTGAGTTGAAAGCACACTTGCCCAAGGCTGTGCCCCAAGAAGTACACATAGAGTCAAGGAAATAATTGTTTGACAGCCTAACAAGATACTACTGAAAGAGAAAAAGTGTTTTTACAGAAATTCCTGTGGCTTCGTTGCATCGCTCTGGAAGCTGGCTGCCCAACACTATGGTAAATTTAACCAAGACCCAGAACTCTAGTTGCACCGTGCATGCCCAAAAGCGTGCTGCAAAAGGCTCCTGGAAACCAAGTGCCAATCTTCTAGTATGCAAGGAGAGGCGTGGCGGGAGGCGTGGCGGAAGGCGTGGCGGAAGCAACAGAGATGCCTGCGCTCAGACTTCTGCCCCGCCTAGCTGGAGTCCGGTACCTAACGACATCTGCCCTTTGGGCCTGCGCGCTCTTCTGTGCAATGGGGATACCTGCGCCTCCCTCGCATCTCAATGCCTGGTACACATGGCAAACCGGAAAGGCAGATGCCGTCAGTCCTAGGCAGGCCTCCCAGGCTCCGCTATGGCGGGTCACACCCGGAAGGCCCGGCCTCTTCCCGTAGCCCAGCCGCACTTTCTCTGCGAAGCGACGGCCTGCGGGCTGGGTGATGCGATTATACAGCCCCGCGAAGCCCAGCTTACACGCCCCATCCACGCGGGACCCCGCCCTTTCCCAGGCGGCGGTTACCTGCCTCCATGATGAACCTCGTTACTCGGAAGTGCACCCTTGCCTCCGGCGCCGGCCGCCCCGGGGCCCCAGGCCCCACGGCCCCTCCTTCGCAACTCTCGGGGTGAACGGTTTCCATGAGGCCCCGCCCCACGACCCCCCACCGGAAGGAGAAGCGCCCCCGGCGCGCCGAGGCCGGCTCCGGGGGGTCCTCGTGGCGGGCGCGGCCGCCCCGCCCCGTAAGCCCCGCCCCGGCACGCCTCCTCAGGTGAGCGCGGCTGCGCAAAGGAAAGAGATTCAGATGAGTGCGCAGGCGCAAGCGCAGGCGCAGAAGCCGACGCCTCCTGGAGGCCTCCTTGTGCGCATGCTCACCTCCGCACGCCGCGCACCCAGTCCGGGTTGGCGCACGCCCCGCCCCCTGGGAACACACCCCCTCCACATTCCACTCGCTGGACCTAGGCGCCGTCGGCCCGCCCCTGGGAAACTCATGCTTTGCTTGTGGGAAACTCAAGTTCTGTCCCAGGGAGCGGAAACCGACGGTGCTGCTATGCGTGGGCGCAGTGGGTCACGGAATGAGGGCTGGGGCATGAGGGCACCTCCACACAGCCGAGCGGCAAGTTCCCGCGGTCCGACTTAAAGGTCGCCCTGGCTGATGGCGTAGGAGAGCTTAGGACAGGGAGAGCTGTAGTGTCTACCAAACCCTGGGCTAGGGGCGTTTTTGGGGGTTCCTGTTGAGGCATCAGTGTCGGAATAGGCAGCTGCTACTAATGGGAGATATTAGTGTTTGTAAAACCCCAGTCCAGATTTGCAAGAATATTCAAACCTGCAGATGAGACCTGGTGAAAAGACTGCGCCAACTGTGCGGACGACCTTTTCTAAAGGAAGCATTTGTCTGGATCTAACAGCCATCATGCATCTGTTAGGAACGTAGTTTTTGCTCACCTTTCAGGCCTGGCACGCAGTAGCTTAATAAATATTGAATGAATGTTGAATATCAGACTCACATATTTACCATCCCTTATTTCATTCGTGTCTTCCACAAGCAAGAAACTGTGCATTAGGGACAGAGAGCACCCCAAGCTAGTGATAGTCATTTGGGTCATTCTGATGCATTCAGAAAATTACTATAATTGGAGACCACTGAGAATGCAGAGAAGAAAAAGCCACTGCTCCCTAGGCCGTTCTCCTAGGTGATTCTATCTCAAGATGATGTAGAAATCTCCACCTCCTACCTACCCAACCTGTCCAACCTAACTCTCCTTCCTTGGCACCCCTATATCTTCTCTCCATATCAGCTGGCTAAGTGTCCTGGGGCTGCTGTAACAAATGACCACAAACCCGGTGGCTAAAAGCAGCAAAATTCTCGTGGTCAGAGGTCTGAAATCAAGGTCAGCAAGACCGTGCTTGCTCCAAAGGCTCTAGCAGAGGATTCTTCCTTGTTCTTTGAGCTTCATGTAGCCAGAGTTGTTCCTGGACTTGTGGCAGCATCACTCCAATCTCCACCTCCATCTTCACCTGGCCTTCTCCCCTCTGTGTGACTCTGTCTTCTCATCTTGTCTCCCATATGGACAACGGTTATTGAATTTAGGACCCACCTAGATAATCCAGGATGACCTCATCTCAAGAGCCCTATCTTCACTATATCTGCAATGACCCTTTGCCAAATAAAGTCACATTCACAGGGCCCAGGGATTAGGACATGGACATATTTGCAGGGACTGCCATTCAGCCCATGACACCAACTGCCAGAGTAAACTTCCCGCAATTTGAGGCAGGAAGGGCCCTGGCCCTGGCCCTTCCTAGCATCGTCCAGGGATCCTTTACTTGAGGAGAAAGCCTGAGATTGAGGCCTGCCATGCCAGTCCTTGCACAGTCACCCTGTTGACTGCCCAGCCTCAGGACTGGACACCACTTTGTCTCTCATGGTGCTATGATTTAGATATAAAATGTCCCCCACAAGCTCATGTATGAGATAATGCAAGAATTTTAAAAGATGAAATGATTAGATCATGAGAGGGGTAACCTCATCAGTGGATTAACCCACCATTACAGATTAATTTATGTGGTAACTGTAGGAGGGTAGAATGTGACTGGGGGAAGCAAGTCACTGGAGGTGGACCTTTGGGGATTGTATTTTGTCTCTGGTGAGCGAAACTCTCTGCTTCCTGGTTGCCATCTCCTGAGCTGATTCTCTCTACCACGCCCTTCTGCTATGATGTTCTGCCTCATCTTGGGCCCATGGAGTATGATGAGTTATGGAGTAAGATGACCATGGACTGAACCTCTGGAACCATGAGCCAAATTAAAATTTTCCTCCTCTATGTTGTTTTTGTCAGGCTTTTCTGGTTACAGTGATGTAAAACTGACTGAAACACATGACAAGGGTCTCAGGCAGCTTCCCCAAAGGTGATAGTCTCCCATCTTAGTGTCTTTTTTCCCTATCTTAGTGTCTTTGCCTGGTGAAAGGATTCCTGCCCCATATGCTTCTCCCAACTTGTTTTGGTGTGTATGTGCATAGGAGGGCACATGTATGGGTGAGTGGAGGGGCTCAGGGCTCCCACCTTCCTGTGTTGTTGACACCTGTCCTGCCTTGGGCATTCTGTCATATCTGTCACTTCCCAGTCTTTGAGCAATCTCACCCTCTCCACAGCCTGAGGCTGAAAACCAGGAAGCGCCCAGAACACCTGCTTCCATTCAGCCCCATGGTCAAGGCCAGGTCCTGGGCTCCACCAGTGACCTTGGACAAGCCAATTGTTTCTCCCTAAAAGGGCCTCTCCACTTCCCACCCCACCTGCACCACACATCCATTTACACTACATCCCCTGTGCACACACATGTCATGCATCCCTACACACACACACACACACACACTCCAAATCATATGGCACTTCCCTCTGGTCCCAGGCCCATTGGCCCTCCCATACTGCCCACACACTGTGTTTGCCTCTGGGCTTGATGGTTAAACAGCACTGTGGGAACTCCTCCTCCCCTGGGCCTTTTGTGGTGTGAAGAGGCTGGGCTCAGCAAGCAAGAGGGGCCTGTGAATGTGAGTCAAGGGAATGACTCAATGAACACATGAATTTTTAAAGCCCTGGGTCATGGGGCACTCTCCTGGCAAGCAACCTGTGCACAGTGGTTGATGAATTAATAATTCACGAGCCACCAATCAGAGTCAGCAAACCTCTAGGCAGTATCTCCTGTCCCACTGGCAAGCCACACCCACTGTGTGGGCCCTCAATTCCCTGCCACCTGTCACCACTGTCCCAAATGTGACATCTCCCCTCTCATCCTCCAAAGCCAACATCTATTTTGCTGCTCAACAAGGTGGGGTGGACAATCCCAGACAGAAGAGGTTATATGCTATTTGCCAGCACTTCCTTATCTCACCCTCACCATGTGCCCTCCACATTGATTCATTCACAGCCACCTCTTCACAATGGCACTATTATCAAATGAGTGAGTGACTCATTTCAAGGAATCTGACTCTGAGGCTGAAGTGCAAAGAGGGAGCAGAGGGCAGGCTGCGCACGGGTAGGGCCCCAAGCCTCGGTGCTCTCCCCAGCGCAGCGCCACCCTGCCTCGCCTGCCTCCCAGCTGCTGTTTCGCAAGGAGCCTCATGGAAGTCCATGGAACCTTCTCTTCACCTTACAGCCCTGCTCCTTCTTGACCTCTCCACCAGCACCTCTGGCTTCCCTCCCTGTTCTTCCTCTCTTCACATCTCTGAAGCCACCGCGTCTCTGGACTGCACAGCCCCTCCACTGTGGCCCCTGCCTTCGCTGCGGGCCACCACAGCCTGTCCACTACAGGGAGCTGCCTCCTCCCAGCTGCCCTCACTGCAGTTTGCCCCGTGTGCTAGAGCCAGGCTCCGTAGTTGCACGTCTGCCTGCCAGCAGCTTTCGGAACCTGGCCCTCCTTCTTCCCCTCCAGCCCTAGCCCTGGCCAAACTGATAAGAAAGCCTTAGGAGCAGTGCAAAATTCAAACCAGGCACGGGAGCCCTCGCCCTGGCCCCATCCCTAGTGCTGAGAAGACCCCAGCCACTCTCCTTTCCTGGCCGGGAGGCTGCCCTGCTCGCCCCGGAGAGCCTCATTTGCAATATCCTCTTGGGAGTGTTGGGGGGTTTCAAACAGGTTCCTGCAGAGTGACCGCACACTCTCCCTCCTGCCGACACTGTCTCTTCGTGCATTACAGGACCCTATTCTCCGGCTCCCTTTCTTCCCTCCTG
Source organism: Glaucomys volans (assembly GCA_020662805.1). Classification (NCBI taxonomy): domain Eukaryota; kingdom Metazoa; phylum Chordata; class Mammalia; order Rodentia; family Sciuridae; genus Glaucomys; species Glaucomys volans. The sequence continues at coordinate 81,820 of JAJEJO010004328.1, read as the reverse complement.
GCCACTCCTTCCCGGGCTGGGCCTCCCCTGCCGAGTCCCTGTGCATTAGAGAGTGCATTTTTCTCCCCGTGTGCTCGGTGAGTGCAGTGGCCCTGCCTGGACAGTGAGTTCTAAACTGACCCCGCCCACACGCCAAGCTGGGCACCTGCACCCCAACCCACACCATCCCCATCTCCATTGCCATTCATCCTACCACACTGAGCGAGTGAGTGCCTGTGCAGCCAGACTCAGGGCCTGGTGCTGGGGAACACAGCGTGACCACCAGCAGACAAGGTCTCCCTTCAGCAGCCTCGCCCTCCTCCCCCACCCCAGCCCTGTGCTCCAGACAGAGCGACCTTTGTCAAACCACAGTCTGATCATGGCCCGTCCTGCTGCAGCTACGCCAGCTGCCCTGACACAGCTCTATTCACCTGGCCGGGGTTTGGTTTTATGGGAGAAGGTGCCCGATTCCTTACAAGTGGGGGCACTGGTGGAATTGGAACTTCTTGGTGAAGTTGGTGAATTGGTGAATCGGCTTCCTGGGATTATTTTCTTTGTGAGATTCAGTGAGAGGAGTTCCATGGAGAAAATCCTAGCATAGCTCCAGACACACACAAGATGACGTATGCGAGCGAGTGGGGTGCAAGACGTGCCCAGAACACAGAGGGTCCGCAACGGAGCCCTAGAGCACCAGTAAGCAACCCCCAGAGCCGGGAAAGAGAGGCGTGAGTGCCAGGGCCTGGGGTGGGTGGCGTGTGGGTTCAAGGAGATGACCCTGCTGATGGGGCAGGGTTTCTTTGAGGGATGATGAGAATGTCCTGGAACTAGACATATTTTTAAAAACCATTCAATTGTTTGGTTTAAGTGGGTGAATTTTATGATATGGAAATTATTCCTAAACAAAACCATTTTTTAAAAGACTCTCAATTGTGCCATTGAGGAGCAACCCTTCCCATGGGGAAGAACTGAAGACTGGCCAGCCAAGGAAGTCAGGAGGCAGAGGAAGGGGCAGGCAGGTAGGACACCTGGCGGCAGGTCTCTGGAAGCCCCGAGTTCTGTGCAGACACTTAGGCTCAGACCTGAGAAGCCACAGGGCATTGGCAAGAGACCAGCAGCAGCAAGGTGGCAGTGCTGTGGCAAAGAAAGACCCAGGAGTGCTTGATGGCAAGGAGGTGGTGCAGAGAGACAGTGGGAGGCTGTCTGAGTCCCCGGAAGGAGGCAAGCACTGTCAACTCCCAAACTCGCTCTCTCTTCAGGGCTTGCTGGGGAGGGAGCTAGGCTAGAAGGTTGGACGCGCACACACAGAGCCCGCCCACCAGATGGGCACACCTTGACTCAAGTTTCATGGGTGACCCCAAGCCCATCTTGTGATGGTGTCCTAATAGATTTACTTGGCAGCTGGCAGCGTGTTCCTGGTGGCCCGCTGGCTCAGGGTGTGATGACTCTACTCACAGCTACTGGTCCCGCCTGATCCGCCAGCTGGAACAAATCAGGAAAGCTTCTGGAAAAAGGCTTACACTTCCATTCTAATGAACAGAGAACTCCAGAAGCTTTCACCTACCCCAAGCAACAGGATTCTGCCTTTGCTCTCTTCTCCCTGGGATACTTCAGCTCTTGGGCTCCACGCCACAGTGCCCTCCCTGTGGACCTTGCTCTTGTTGCACCCTCAGGAGACCACAGAGGTCCACTCTATGACAGGATGCTGTCAGGACCTGGGCACCAGGAGGCCTCCGTTTCCTCAAATGCCCTGACAAAACCTCCAAGCACCAGAGGCTACAAGAGCAGACCCGTGAGCTGGAGTGACAAAAGGTGGTGGTCAGGAAGGAAGGCCCATGAACTCGAGACTGAGAGGGGCTGCGCCTGTCAGCAGTGATGAGCTCTAGGGCAAGGCTGTGGGATTAAATAGCTGAGAGAGGGTGGAGGTCCAGATATCCAGGAGAGGAAGGAGTGTTGTCTACCAGTGAATTTCCATATGTTGACACAACCCTAAATGTGGTACCTTCACATAGGGCGTAAGTATGAAGGCATCAAAGTCCATATGTATTAGCACCTCTGTGAGTTCCCTGCAACTGCCACAACCAAGGAGAAGAATACAAATTGGGTGCTTAAGATTTTTTTTTCTCTCACAAAGTCCTGAAGTCCGTTATCAAGAACTCGGCAGGGCTCATTCCCTCCACGGGCTCCAGGGACGTTCCTTCCTGCGTCTCCAGCTCCTGGGGCTTCAGGTGGCCCTGGGCTTGTGGCCCCAGCACTATAGTCTCTGCCTCCATCTCCACGTGGCTCATCCTCTGCGTCTGTGTCTCCTCTTCTGTCTCTTGTGAGGACACAGCCATTGCATTAGGGCCACCCTGAGCCAGGAGGAGCTCATCTCAGAATCCTGCACTGACTGCATCTGCAGAGACCCTGTTTCCAAACAAGGTCCCATTCAGGGTCCAGAGGGTGAGGACCTAATTTTGTTGAATGAAGAAATCAAATTCAAAGGCTTTCTAAGTCTCCCAGCATGTTGGTGCCACTCTGAATGTAAGGATTTGGGCTCCTGCTTCAGTACTCTGTGTTTTCTCAAATGCCCCCTACTCATTGAGATTGGAAAGAGAAGACCTCACCAGTTTCTCCATCCTCGCCAGGCCCCTCTCCTGTATGCTGAGCCATGCGTGCTTCCTTACTTCCAGCCGCCTCAGTTGCTTCCACCCCTCTGGGGTCCTTTTGCACCCCTTCACTGCCCCTCCTCATGGCTTCCCTACACTGCTATCGTTGACCTTAGTACCAGCACAGTCCAGACTGTCACACATGTACCCACCATCATTTGACTGACCCTGACTCTAAGGTTTTAAATCCAGAAGGCGAATCTCATTGGATGAGCCTAGTCTGTGAACATGTCCCCCGGAAACAGGAAGCCGGTTTTGGTCAAATCAGTTTTGAGGAGGGTCCCTCATATGAACCAGATAAGTGGGACTATGAGCCAGGGAGGAACCTGTGGAAGACAGTGTGAAGAGGAGGTCAATGACCTGCCATTTTAGTCCAGAGACCCAGGGCCACCCATTTGACAGAGTCATTCCAAGGGTCCAGGGGGTCAACTCACTGCTTCACACTTGGTGAGCCACCTCACACCACACATGTAGAAAGGAACTTAGAGAAAAGGATCAGTTAAAGTTAGTTGGATATCTTGTCTTTGGTGTTAGGAAATCAAACTCTTGATTCTCTTGGCAAGCAGGCAGTACAGAAGTTCTCAACTGATAGGTGATAAATAGCTGTGGAAGTCACTTATTTAACAATGTAGAGACAACTATCAGAAGAGTTGCAGTAATACCAAAATGCATACAGATTGGAAAGGGAGAAACAAAAACTCTTTCTACTTGCAGATGACACAATCTTGTATGCAGAAAATCACAAAGAGCAAACACACACACACACACACACACACACCTGTTCAAGATAATAAATTAGTTCAGCCAAGTTTCAGGTTATAAGATCAATATGTAAAAATCAATTGTATTTTTCTATACACTACCAATGAAAAGACCAAAATGAAATTAAGAAGACAGTTCCATTTATAATAACATCAAAAACAATAAAAATACTTAGGAACAAAATTTTAAGAAGGGCAAGACTTGTACAATACATTGTTGAAAAACATGAAAGATCAAAACAAATAGAAAAATATCCCATGTTCATGGACCAAAAGTCAATACTATTAATATGACAGTATTCTCCAAATCGATCTACAAATTCAGTGTAATCCCTATCAAAATCTAGCCTTTTATTTTTGTCACCTTTCTTGCTGCTGTGACCAAAAGACCTGACAAGAACAATTTTGGAGGAGGAAAAGTGTTTACAGTTTCAGAGGTCTCAGTCCCTAGATAGCCAACTCCATGGCTCTGTGCCCAGGGTGAGGCAGAACATCATGGCATAAGAGTATGCTGTAAAAATGTGGCTCAGGACATGGCCACCATGAAGAAGAGAGATGCTACTTGACAGGTACCTCAAAGGCACGCCCCCACTGCCTAGCCTTCTCCACCCAGTTAATCCCTATCAGCTGATTAATGCATTGATTAGCATTAATTCACCTCTAAACCTTTTGCATTGTCTCACACATGAGCTTTTGGGGAACACCTTTCATTTAAACTGTAACACTATTTTTGCAGAAATTGACAAGCTTATCTTAAAATTCATATGGAAATGCTAGAAACCCAGAATGGACAAAAAAAAATAGTTGGAGAACTCACACTTCCTAATCTCAAAATTTCCCACAAAGCTACAGGAATCAAGACTCTGTGGTATTGGCACAAAGATAGCCATATAGATCAATGGAATAGAATTGAAAGTCAAAAATAAACCCATATATCTATGGTCAATTGACTTTGACAAGGGTGCCAAGATCATTCAATGCAGGAGAGAATAGTCTCTTTAACAACTGGTGCTGGAAGCACTGGGTATCCACATTCAAAAGAATGAAGTTGGCCCCTTACCTTACCTCATGCCATAGCCAAAAATTCACTCAAAATGGGTCACAGACCTAAATGTAAGAGCAAAAACTATAAAAACTCTTAGAATAAAACAGGTATAAATCTTCATGACCTTGGATGAGACAGTGAGTTCTTAGATATGATATCAAAAGCACAAGTGACAAAAGACAAAATAGATAAATTGGACTTCATCAAAATTAGGCAGTTCTGTGCTTCAAAGGACATGATCAAGAAAGCAGAGATAACCCACGGAGTAGGACAACCTATTTGCAAATCATGTAGCTGATCATTGACATGTATATAGAATACGTGAAGGACCATTACAACTTAATAATCAAAAGACAAATAGATCAATTAAAAGTGGGCAAAGGATCCGAATAGGTGCCAGTATTTCTCAAAAGACTATATACAGTGTGCCATGTGCACATGAAAAGATGCTCAATGTCACTAGCTAGGGAAATGCAAATCCAAACCACAATGCAAGAGGGGCCTAGGGAAGAATAGAAGTGCTTTGGATTAGGCAGGAGAGAGTGAAGGGAGGGGAGGGGGACAGGGATAGGAAGGATAAGGAAGTGAATTGGACATTATGACCCTATGTGCATATATGATTACATACCGGTGTGATTCTACATCATGTACAACCAGAAGATTGAGAAGTTATACTCCATTTATGTACAATGTGTTGAAATGCATTCTATTGTCATATATAACTAATTAGAACAAAATTTTAAAAACACACCCAGAAATTGCACTCCTCAGTATGTATAGACAAGAGAATTTAAAGCATTTTTTTGCAGTTCTGGGGTTGGAACCCAGGCATTGTGCATGCCAGGCAGGTCCCCTACCACTGAGCTACACCCCCAGTCCACACAAAATCTTGTACATGAATGTTTGTAGCAGATTTATTCACAATAGCAAAAAGCAGGAACAATTCAATGTTGATCAGTAGATGAATACATAAACAAAATGAGGTCTGTCCATACACTGGACTGTCATTTAGCCATAAAAAGTAATAAAATACTGACACATGTTACAACACAGATGAACCTCAAAAACATCATGCCAAGTGAAAGAAGCCAGACACAAAGAACACATGATGCATGATTCCAGTCTATGAAAGATCAGAACAGGTGAATCCAGACAGAAAGCAGATGAATGGTTCCCAGGGTTTGGAGAAAGAGGAATGAGAAGTGAGTGCTCAGGAGTTACAGGGTTTCTTTGGGAGGTGACGAAGATATTCGGAATAAGATAATGGTGACAGTTGCACAACTCTGTAAATGTTCAAAGAAAACTATTGAAGTGCACACCTCAAGTGGGTGGCGTGTATGCTATGCGAATTATATATCAATAAAACTATTTTTAAATGAAAGCCTGATGGGAATCCCTGAATTAGTACCGCTCCTTGGCAACTCTGTCCTGGAAGGTAAAGGAGGTTAGCCTGAGCAAAGGCCACAACATAAATCTCAGTGGCTTTGTGTGAAGGCACACGACAATGACTTGGGAGCCTGATTTTTTTTTTTTTTTGAACCAAGGATTGAACTCAGGGACACTCGGCCACTGAGCCACATCCCCAGCCCTATTTTGTATTTTATTTAGGGACAGGGTCTCACTGAGTTGCTAAGGGCCTCACTGAGTTGTTGAGGCTGGTTTGAACTCGAGATCCTCCTGACTCAGCCTCCCAAGTCGCTTGGATTACAGGCGTGCGCCACCATGCCCGGCTGGGAGCCTGGTTTTGACATTGCACTATAGTTCTGTGAAATGTCACCATTGGAGGGTACTGGGTGGAGGGTACGCAGGAAGTCCCTGCACCATCTTTGGAACTTCCCATGAATCTATAATAAATTCAGACTAAGACTAAAAGGATGTGACGTGGGCTGGGCTGCATCTAGCGACCTAAAGAGCTCCTGCAGGCGTTGGCAGAATTTTGCTCCTTGGGACTGTAGGACAGGGGCTTCCACTTCCTTGGTACATGGCCCTCCTTCGATCTTCCTGCCAGCAGCACTGGGAGAAACCTTCTGTCATCTTTGCATCCTTCTGACTTCCCCCTTTACCCTCAGCTGGTGAAATTCTCTTGTACCATCTCAGCTCTCTATGTTAAGGCCAACTGACTAGTAGCTTTCATCACATCCGCAAAGTCCCTTTGGCCGTGTGATGTAGCATATTCATGGGCACAACCTCAAGGAACAAAGGTTGTGGAGGCCAAAACTCTATCACAAGTGTATGATGTCAAAGCTATTTGGATGTCAAACCCCCAGTATTGGTTAGATGTTGGATGTTGCAGAGCAGGAAGGGGGACATCGTGACGTTCTCCCAAATGCAGGGCAACTGGGTGGGTGAAGGAACCAGGTTCTGAGATGAGGAGCAGCTGTGGGAAGGAGAAGATGAGTTCAGCGTTGACATGTGCAGTTGGAGGGACTGATGGTTGTCCCTGAGGGAGAAGTTCTGGTAGCCATGGTAGATAGGGACTGAAGTTGTCCACGCAGAGGGTGGTGGGTGAAAGGAAGAGCTGCAGAGGAGTGGGCAGCTTCGAGCGCCTCCTGGGATCTTCCACCCCAAGCTTAACCTGCAGCTTTCCAAGGATCCCAGTCTCCTCTTACCCTCCATCTCCAGAGACCCCCCAAGGAATCCCAGCCAGTCTCTGGGGCAGCCTGCCCCCTGAGCCCTGTGTGCTGGCCACAGCCTGCCACTAGGGGGCAGAGTAGCCTCTACCAAAAGCCACCCAGCTCAAGTGTGTGCGTGTGCGTGCGTGTGCAGATGCGAGTGTGCACGCACGGTGAGGGCGTTCTCATTGCTTGGTTGGAGGAGTGTGCTGACTCATGAGTACGTGGCTACACACACACACACACACACACACACACACTGTGGAGAGCCCCATGCAGCCCCTTGGCATGGAAACTGGAAGGTCCCCTCTACTGGAGACAGGGAAGCAGGGCCCTCGGAACGTGAGGAGGGAAGGCAGTGAAGGGGAGCCTCCAGTGGATCCTGACTCCACCTGCCTCGGTCACCCCATAGCACCCATCCTCCCCGTTCTGGCTGAAGAGGAGATCAAACTGGGCTCTGAAGCTTTGTGTGGCAGCACAAATGGCCTTGGAGGTTGGGGCCAAGAGTTGGATCTTCTTCAGAGTGGAAGAGAAAGCAGGTCATTTATCCACCCGCCCCCACCCTCAGGCCCAGCACCCTCAACGCCATCTCTCCAGAATTGAAATTCACAGCAAAATACACAACTAGTGAATAACTGGGCTCAGGTCCCAGAAATAGGCTGCCCTTTCTAAGGGGTGACGGGAATATCCTCCCTGCTTCCTGTTGCCATGGTTTCCACTCAGCTACCAGGCAGCCTGTTGCGTGGAAGCCATTTTCTGCGATGGGATGCTGGTGCGGGCTGGGTGTGCAGCTGGGAGTTGCCAAAAGAGACGGGGTGACGAACACCCTAGTCCAGAGATCCAAGGACCAGGGAGGAAACAGTGGGGCATCACATATTCTTGAGCTTGCACATCAAAAGGGCTTAAAATTGACAAATGCTAAAGCCAACACGTGGGCAGAACCAACACCCTGTTGATTTGGTGCTGGAGTTTTCGGCACTGGGGAGCCTGTCTTCTCTTCTGGCCAGAGAAATGTAGCAGAGGGGCATCTTCTTGGGAAGACCTGAGCCAGCACAGCAGGACAGACATGAAGAAGTGGGCTGCAGCTTCCACATCGGGACTCACAGTAGGCCCACCCATCCCTACACCCCAGTAGTCAGCCACCCTCCCAGAGGAACTGGGACAAGGATCAAAGCCCCTCTGGCCTCCGAATTCGTGAGCTGCCCTAGTACCAACTGAAGGACGCCCCATCTGTCCCTGCTCCTCCTCTCAGCCCCAGTCAGAAATTTGTCCAGGGGCCCAAGGGCTGTAAGTTCATTGGCTCCTTTTTTGAACGGAGAGGGACCCCTGGCTGTCCTTGCTTGGCTGCTCCCAGTTCTGCCCTGTCCAGAGGGGAAGAGGTGAGGGGCCACCCCACCCCCAGAGGCCAGGTCCTGGGCTGAGCACCAGAGCCTGGGAGTGGGGATCGCACGTAGGCCTGCAGCCCCTCCAGCACTTCCTGGGGCCTGCGGGTCATTCCAGACCTTTCCTGTTGGCGTAACTCATGACAGGCCTTGTTTATGCCGGTCACTGTGTCCATTAACTTTTCTGGTCCTTTTCAGTGATTAAAATTCAGCCCAGACTCACATCCCATTGGAAGCTTCCCCTCCCCATCCTCAGAGCTGGAATGAACTGGAATGGAGGGGAGTGTGCCCTGACCTTCCATCCTCTCCTTCCTCCCCTCTCAACCCCCTCCTTGAGTGGGGGCAGGCCAGGTTCTTCTTGTGCCCAGGGTGGGGACGGGGTGACGGGTATCCCATGTGTGCCTGGGTTTGATGATGCCTGCTGCTGGGGGTCCCCCATTGCCCAGGGTGGGCTCAGCCCTTTCCTTGCTAAGGGCCCTTTGGGGCTGGGCATCCCTGTCTTCTTTGGGCCCCACCAGGGTTGGGAGTGCAGCCCCTCTCCAGCCCGCCTGTGCTTCTGGTCCCATGCTCTGTGCTGAAGCATGGGTGCCCCCTTTCCTTCCTCCAGTCCCTCCCAGCCAGCTGGCTGGAGCAGGTGCTCAGCAAGGAGCTCAGCATGCTCCCCATCACAGGGAGATCTGCCAGCTCTGCCCATACAGTGCTCCCCAACCATGCCCCGTGAGCAGATCCTGCCAGGACAGAGCCAGAGGCCTTCTCCGCAAGTGACACTCTGAATCATCCCCTCATTGACCTGGAGGTTATGCCATTAACAGGATTTCTCTGCAAGGGACAGTGGGGGGCAGAATAAGGGATAGAGGACTCACCCTTCAACCCTAACCCTAACCCCTGCTCTGCAGAGGTGGCCTTAGGGGAGGTGGTGTGAGGGCCGGGTGCTAGAGAGAAGGCTTTAGGCGGAGTCTGGGCTCCCTCCACCTCACCGAGGGGTGTGATGCTTGCCCTGGAGAGAGTGGAGCCACTGGGTCCAAAGGCCATGATGAGCTGGGAGGACACTTAGCACATTGATGACATCTTACCCTTGTCCTTTTCTGTTTATTCTAGTCTGGAATGTTTAAGGACCTTTTGTTTTTGATATGAAGACCTTGTCCTAAGGTTCTTAAAGTGTCCTACAAATAAGTACACTTGAAGATATTGTGTACTTCATTTCATGTGTCCTAACACAATTTTCTACAGTGAGTTACATATAGTGTGGTACCTCCCTCCCCTAGTCACCTGACAGAATTGGACATGGTGGTGGCTGCTCTGGGTGGCTCCCATCCAGAAGGGGCAATGCCAAGCCCACAGGCAATTGGGCAACTCTATAACCAACACTGTGGTGTGTGGAGACGTGTTTGTAGCTAGTCACTTTCGAAGGAAGAAGAGCAGAGGAAACAGGCCCTAACCCGGCTAAGACGCAATCCTTGGAAATACACCACAGAGGCAGAAGGGCCTTTGGTGGATTGGTTTCGAAATGCCTAATTTTTTAAATCAGGCAAATTGATCATTAGAGAACTGATTAAGCTAGAACCACTGTTGGAATAAAAGGGAAAAATAAACTCCTTCATTTGAATTCCAAATTTGGGCTTGGAGGTGACCTAGTAATGAATCGAACTGGTCGTTAAGCAAACTGGCTGTGGGTGGCCAGGGCAGTGCATGGAGCCGGTGGGTACACGTAACCTTGAGTTTTCTCTCCCCTGAGAGTGCGGGTGTTGGGCCTTGATGCAGACAGGGACCCTGAGGAGGAAGTAGCATTGTGGCCCAGGCATGAGCTGCCCAGGACCCGGAGCAGGTCCTCTAAGTACCACTACTGTACCAGGAGGAGCCGTGCATTCAGGATCAGGAGGAGCTGGAGGTGTGTCCCCAGGAGAGACAGGCGTGATCAGCAAGTGGGGAGCATTTGGGGCTTGGGGGCAGCTGCAGTTTGCCAACAGGTGCTGAAGTACCTCAACATTTTAATCATAGGCCCAGAGACTGCAAAAGGCAGAGTCAAGCCTTAGAACCCCAGTTTTTCTCCTCACCTATTACCTGGGGGTCCCCAAGACCCAGTGAAGATTTTGAGGTTTCTCAGCCAGGGCAGGATCATAGTGCCCCTCTGTATGTAATTCAACAGAACTTTTACTTTTTAAAAATTATCTTTATTAGATATTGGGTAGACTCAAAAAATGTTTGCAAAATACTCAAAGTATGTGTAGATATAGAGAATGATAAAATGAACCCCATTTTTCTTTTTAGTTGCACCACCTTTGCATGCATCTTCATACTTTGAACTTCATATCAGTGGAATTATTCTGACTGTAACCTGCTTTTTCACTGAGCATGGTACTTCAGAGTCTCTGTAGTAGCTGTAATCCATCCATCCACTGGGTGTTCTGTTTGCTCGTGGGACTCAACACAACTGGCCCATGTGAAGGCTGAGTTGTTCCCACTTTGTAAGCTATATGAAGTGTCCCAATGCCCAACACAACCTTCTGTAGCAGTTCTATCCAGGGATGGATTACAGGCATGCACCACCATGCCCAGCTCACCTCCTCCTTCTTTACAAGTATTTAGCAATGACGGTTTGGTTTTCTGCATAAATTTAAGAACAACCATGTCAAGCTCCATTTTTAAAATGGCATTTAGGTTGCAACTACATTCAATCTATAAATCAAATTGGGAGGAACTGGCATAGCATGTTCAAAGCACTGAATTTTTTTGGCGGGGGGGAAATTCTGAGTAGCGGAAGTAAAGGCAGTCATGTATATCTGGAGCTCTCAACATGGCTTCCAGACAAAAATCATTTTTAGAAATCAAGGAAAAAACCCACACAAAACCCATGTCCTCAGCATATCCAGAAGACAGACAGCACCTGAGCTTCAAAGCACCTAAAACAGGTAGTCACTAGGCTGGGACCAAAGATCCCCAGGTGAAATGCAAATGGAAACGATGACTCAAACCATGTAGCAAACCATAATACAACCACCCTGAAACTATCACCCTTCAGGCTGCAGAAAGAAAGGACCAGAAACAAATATTGAACTCCAGAAGGAAGCTCTCTTCTTCAGAGACATGAGTTGACAATTCTGAAACTACTTTCCAATACTCTGGGATTGAGTAAACACATAAATATATGGTAGCTAATGGGAAGGAGCCGACTTTCTCAGTGAGAGAGAAGTTACAGATAAGCAGGTGGAAAGAGGCCTAGAGTGAACTGGGTGCTGCTGGATTGAAATTAGAGGTATCATTATAAAATCAAAGTGATGGATGGATACGAGGGTGGAGAGATGAATGAATGGATGGATAGATAGAGATAGATGTGTGTGGGAGTCTACGTACATAAATGTGCTAGCTTTCCATTACTATAATGTATCCCTGAAATAGTTAACTTGAAAGAAGAAAGGTTTATGTTGGTTCATGGTTTCAGAGGTTTTCAGTTTGTGGTCAATTGGCCCTGTTGCTATGGTCCTGTGACAGTGCATTTCATTATGGGAGGCACACGATAGAAGAGGCCTGCTCACCTCCTGCTGGCCAGGAAGCAAAGATAGAGACAGAGAGGGGCAGAGACCCCAATATTTCCTTCCACTAAACCCACCTTCTGCCGGTTCCACTGACTCTCAATAGTGCCACAGGCTGGCAACTAAAAATTTATCACATGGGCCTTTGGGGGACACTTTTCCAAGCCACAGCAATATTATGTATACATCTACATATAAGTATCTATTGTCTCTAGGTGTGTGCGTGTGTGCCTGTAATTTCCAATTAGGTTTCTAAGTGCCATTTTCCACTGAAAATGAACTAGAGATCCTAGGAGAAATGGCTGATTCCAGGAATACAAAACAAGGAAAGTCAAGATGAGTCTAGAATATTTTGCTCTTCCAGAAAGCAAGGAATCCACAAGTCCATGCTGGTGTGAATCGATAAGTAAATGAGGGAGAAGTGAAGCTCTTCCTCACAGTAGAAAACCAAATAGCAAATGTAGAAGGGATGACGGATGTAGAAAGTCGCCACTTGGTGAACAACATAGTAATAGACTTATGGATGAAAGTTTATTGAGGAACAGGATGTTAATATTGTCTAAAAATGTCTCCTTACAAAGGAAAAAGCTTGACAGAGGAGACACCTGACAGATACTACTTAACCAAATGATCAAAGTGACCTTCCAGTGATAGGATGCATGGGACTGACACTGTAAGCTTCCTGATAAGAAGGATGCAGCACTTCCGTCCTTCCCATCAATGCAAAACTTACATCAAATCCTGAGGACATAACAGACAAGCACCAATGGGAGGACATCTACAAAATAGCTAACCTGTGCTCTTAAAAAAATGTCAATATCACAAAACACAAAGACCAAAAATGTGCTCCAGATTTAAGAAGACCAAAAAGATAGGTCAACAATGTGTGATTGGAGATGCTCCTTTTCTAGAGAGGATGTAATGGGGGCAATTGACAAACTCCAAATTATAGTATTCTATCAACATTGACTTCTGATTTGGATTAACTATACTGTGGTTGACATACAAGAATGATCCTTGTTTTTAGGAAATAGGCACTGAAGGATTTACAGTAAAAGAGCATAACGATTGACTCAAACATTCCAGAAGGGGTGTGTGTGTGTGTGTGTGTGTGTGTGTGTACATAGAGACAGGAATAAAGCAAATATAGTAAAACATCAACATTTAGGAAATCTAGAAGTGTATAGAAGAATTCTTTCTCTTTTAACAGCCACATTGAGATATAATTCACATGCCATACAATTCACCTACTAGGTCTATACCTACGCATGAAATTGCTGAGTCATATTATAACTCTCACATTTGGAAAACTGTCAAATTTTTGCAAACTGGCTGTACTAGACATTACATTCCCGTCAACAGTGTATGAGGGTGTCAACTTCTCTACCTCTTCACCAACACTTGCTATTGCTAATCTTTTTAAATATAGCGATCTTAGTTTACATGACATGGTATCTCATGGTGATTTTGATTTGCCTTCCCCTTATGGGTAATGGTGGTGAGCACTTTCTTCATGTGCTCAGGAGTCACTTTTCCATCTTATTTGGAGAAATATCTATTTGAATCTTTCACCCATTTTAAAAACCAGGTACTTTATCTTTTTATTATAGGGTTGTAAGGGTTGTTTTTATATTCTAGGCACAAATTCCTTATTTGATATGTGATTTTAAAATATTTTATCTCATTCTGTGGGTTGCCTTTTCACTTTCCTGAGAGTAACATTTGCAACACAGAACTATTTAAACTTGATGAAGTCCAATTTATGCATTTTATCTTTGGTCACTTGTGATTTTGGTGTCATAGCTAAGAACTATTGCTTGATTCAAGGCATGAACATTTATGCCTACACTTTCTACATTGATAGTTTTAGTGCTTGTATTTGAGTCTTTCAGCCATTTACAGTTTGTTTTCATGTTGGTGTGATGGATGAGTCCAACTTCATTCTTTTGAAATCCAGTTATCCCAGCACTGTTTGTTAAAGACACTATTCATTCTCCTATTGAATGGTCTTGGCACCCTTGTCAAAGTCAATTGACCACAGATGTATGGGCTTATTTTTGAACTCTAAATTTATTCCAATTGATCTATAAATCTATCCTTATGCCAATACCACACAGCCTTGATTACTCTAGCTTTACAGAAAGTTTCAAATCAGGAAGTGTGAGTCTTCAAACTTTGTTCTTCTTTTTGAAGATTGTCTTGGCTATTCTGGGTTTCTTGCATTTCCCTGTGAATTTTTGGGATTAGCTTAATTACTGCAAAAATGTCAGCTACAATTTTGATAGGGATTAAACTGAATTCATAGATAAATTTGAAGTTTTGTCATCTTAAATATATTAAGTCTTCTGATACATGAACATGGAATTTCTATTTATTTAGATCTTCTTTATTGCTTTTCAACAGTTTTTTATTCAGTCCTGGATGCAGTGGTACATTCCTGTAATCAAGCTACTCAGGACGCTGAGGCAAGAGGGTCACAAGGTTGAGGCCAATCTATAGTGAGGCACTTTCTCAAAATAAAAAGGGCTGGGGATAAAGCTCAGTGGTAGAGCACCCTTGTTCAATCCCCAGTACCACAAAAAAAATATTCTTTCAGTCCATGAGCATAACATTTATTTATGTTGTTTTCATCTTTCCTTCAATGTCTTTCAAAGTATTATAAATTTGTACATAATTGTCTTGAATATCTTTATTATATTTATTCCTAGTCATATATTTTATTCTATCATAAATTTTATCTTCCTTTTATTTACAAATCCTGTTTCTGTTGATTTTTATACATTGATTCTGTATATAGAATCCTTTCTAAATTTTCTTATTAAGTTGAATAACTTGTTTGCAGATTCTTCAGGTTTTTTAATATAAACTATCATATGTTCTGCAAACAATTTCTGAATCTTTTTTTAAACTTGCCTTGCCTTACTACACTGACCACAAACTCAAGTACAATGTCAAATAGAATTGGTGTTAGTCACTAACCTTATCTTGTACCTGATCTCAAAAGGAAAGCATTGAACATTCACAATTGAATAAGAATTTTGTTTTCAGCAATTTTGCCCTGGTGTCTGTAGGTATGCATTTCTCTTCATTTATTCTGTGTGGGATTTTTGGTTTTTTGTTTTTGTTTTGTTGTTGTTGTTGTTGTTGTTGTTTGGGGTTTTTTTTTGTTTTGTTTTGTTTTGTTTTGGTACTGGGGATTGAACCCAGGGGTGCTTAACCACTGAGCCACATCCACAGCCCTTTCAGTTTTATTGAGACAGGGTCTCACTAAATTGCTTAGGGCCTCACTAAGTTACTGACGCTGGCTTTGAACTTGTGATTCTCCTGCCTCAGCCTCTTGAGCCACTGGGATTACAGGTGCATGCCACTGCACCCAACATTTGTGTGGAGTTTCTAAACCTTCTTTAATCTGTGGTTTGATGTTTTCACACAAGTTTGGAAATTTTTCAGGCATTGCACTTTTATTTATTTATTTATTTATTCTTTTATTTAATTATTGATTCATTGAACACAAATGGAGTACAGCTATCGTTTCACTGGTTGTACACAAGGTAGAGTCACACCATCTGTGCATTCATGCATGTACACAGGGCAATGGTATCTGTCACACATTCTGTTATTAATTTTACCCCCCACCCACCCCCACCCCTCCCTTCCCTCTATGCTAGCTATCTTTCCTCCATTCTTGCCATCTTTCCCCCCCACATTATGCATCATCATTCATATATCAGAGAGACCATTCGGCTTTTGGATTTTTGGGATTGGCTGATCTCACTTAGCATAAGAGTTTCCAACATCATCCATTTACCTACAAATACCATAATTTTATTCTTCTTTATGGCTGAGTAATATTCCATTGTGTATATATACCACAGTTTCTTTATCCATTCATCTACTGAAGGGCATCTAGGTTGATTCCATAATCTAGCTATTGTGAATTGAGCAGCTATGAACATTGATGTGGCTGCATCACTGTAGCAATCTGATTTTAAGTCCTTTGGGTATACGCCAAGGACTGGGATAGCAGGGTCAAATGGTGGATCCATTCCAAGTTTTCTAAGGAATCTCCACACTGCTTTCCAGAGTCGCTGCACCAACTTACACTCCCACCAGCAATGTATGAGTGTACCCTTTTCCCCACATCCTCGCCAACACCTGTTGTTGCCTGTGTTCTTAATAAAAGACATTCTAATTGGGGTAAGATGAAATCTTAAGGTGGTTTTGATTTGCATTTCTCTTATAAGGAGGCATTGCACTTTTAAATATTGCTGTACTGTTCTTTCTCTCTTTTGTCGATTCCAGACCCACCCATGGACCTCATGGCAACCTCTCTGTGTCTTCTCCTCCTATTTTGCGTGTCTCCATGCTTTCTTCGGACTTATTTCCCACTTCATTGACATTCTCTTCATCTGTGTATATTCCACTACTGTGTTCATCTGTCGATTTATTTGTTTCTTTATTTATTTTTCTTTCCTTATTTTTTGTTTTTTTAATTCGTTCTAATTAGCTATCCATCCATGACAGCAGAATGCATTTTGACACATTGCACACGAATGGACCACAACTCCTCCTTCCTCTGGCTGAACGTGGTGCAGAGTCACATGGGTAATAATTCTGGGGATTGAACCCAGGGGCACTTTACCACTGATCTACATCCCCAGCCTTTTTAATTTTTATTTTGAGACAGGGAGGGTATCTCTAAATTACCAAGACTAGCCTCAATATTATGTTTCTGCCTCAGCATCCTGGGATTACAGGCCTGCATAACCACACCTGTTGTTTTTTGTTTTGTTTTGTTTTGTTATTTTTTTGTACCAGGGATTGAACTGAGGGGTGTTAAAAAACATTGAGTCACATCCCCAGCCCTTTTTTAAAATACTTTTTTTAGTTGTAGGTGGACACAATCCCTTTATTTTATCTTTATGTGGTGCTGAGGATCGAACCCAGGGCCTCACACATGCAAGACGAGTGTGCTACCACTGAGCCACAACCCCAGCCCTTTTTTTTTTTAAACCAGGGATTGAACTCAGGGGCACTCGGCCACTGAGCCACATCCCAGCCCTGTTTTGTATTTTATTTAGAGACAGGGTCTCACTGAGTTGCTTAGGGCCTCGCTAAGTTGCTGAGGCTGGCTTTGAACTCATGATCCTCCTGCCTCAGTCTCCCGAGTCGCTTGGATTATAGACATGCGCCACCATACCCGGCCCCAGCTCTTTTAGAAAATATTTTATTTAGAGTCAGGGTCTCACTAAGTTGCTGAGGCTGGCTTTCTTTATTGGTTCTTTTTAGTTATACATGATAGCAGAATCCATTTTGACATAAATATACAAGCATGGAATATATCTTACTCTAATTCTGACCCAGTACCTCTCTTTTCCCTTCCATCCCCCAATCCCCTGCTCCCTTTCCTTTAGAGATCTTTCTGCCATTCACACATAGCCATTGCTTTAATGAGTGTCTTGTGAATGTACATGATGGTGAGATTCACTGCAGCATATTCATATATGTCCATAGGAAAGTTATGTCAGATTCAATCCACTGTCTTTCCTTTGCTTATTCCCCCTCCCTTCCCTTCATTCCCTTTGTCTACTCCACTGAACTTGTATTCTCACCTCCCCCCATTGTGGGTTAGCTTCCACATATCAGAGAAAACACTATGGAGCCAACCTAGGTGCCCTTCAAAAGATGAATGGATAAAGAAAACA
Source organism: Glaucomys volans (assembly GCA_020662805.1). NCBI lineage: Eukaryota > Metazoa > Chordata > Mammalia > Rodentia > Sciuridae > Glaucomys > Glaucomys volans. The sequence continues at coordinate 64,161 of JAJEJO010004328.1, read as the reverse complement.
TGACTAATTATTTTTATTGTTTACTGAACATTGTAATTGTGAAATTTTTTGCAATAACAATTTTAGGGCAAGGGTGTTATTATCATCCTCCAGAGAAGATTCCACTTGGCATTGCCAACTTCTGCGGAGACTAGCAATCTAAGGTCACCATTTGGGGTATTGAGAGGATAAAAAGCTAGCTAAAGTTCTAGAAGACTTTCACTCGTATGGAGCAGCCCTACAGGGTCCGAGTCAAAATAAGAGATTCACCAGTGCACTCCCTTGGTAGGGCTTGGATTCCAGTGTCTGTCGTGCTAGGCCCATGTAGCTGTCCAAAGTCCTATACGGTGTGGAACCCACCCATTCTGGAATGCATAAACACCCCAGGTACAAGCAGCTCCCACACTGACTTCACTTCCCCAGGCTCCCATCCTTTTCTAGATCATGCTCTGAAAATTCTTCATTCTCTTTTTTCTCTATGGTGCCTTCAATCAGATGATTTTTGTGTTTTTTAGCTTTTCTAATTGTTCCTTAGGAGGTAAGCATGAATTAACTGATTTGTCATTAGCAGAAGTGGAAGTCCTTTGTCAAATTTTTAAAATCAAGTTTCTTATTTTTCAATTTTACAAGTATTATTTGGTTCGTTTTCATATGTAAATGCTTGATTTGAAGGAATGATATTCTCACTCCTCTTTGATTTCCCTTAACATATTAAGCTCACTGATTTTATGCTGTAGATGTGATCATCCCAACATTTGCAGTCTGTGGGAGTTTGGTTGTGCTGGCACTCACTCATGGGGCTGTTTCCTTTTTTACTTGCAGGTGGGCCTTCTGACAGCTTTGCAGCAGGGCGGGGTGGGGCGGATACCCCACCCCAGAACCATTTTAAACCAAATTCCCAGTCTGGGCAGTCCATGGGCTGGTGATCTGGGGATTGTAAATCCCAGCTGTAAACCCACATGGTGCTGGCTTGTGAGTCCAAACACTCAGAGTAAATCTTTTCCCCTCCCCCTCATGCCAGGCTGAGGAATTAGCAATTCTCCTTGAGGCCCTGGGGTGCAGAGGTAGTGGGCAGCATTTCCAGTTCATCTTGATGATGATGATGTCACCTCTTAGAGTGCCACCTTCACGCATGTGGAGGGGGATGTTTCCTTATAGACCTCCAGTTTTGCAGGTCTTGTGCTTTATCATCTGCCCCTGAAATCTGTGAGGCCTTGAAAACTGAAGCTCAAGGTCACCAGGTTCTACAAATGCTCTGAGGTTGAAGGTTGGCCTCTCTATTCTGGTTACCTTTCCAGGTTCCTGCTTTGATTTAATTTTCGGACTCAGAATTCCTTATTTTTTGCTATATCATTGGTACGTTGAAAAACATGATTTTTAAATATTTTATTTGGCATTTTATGTACTAACATAAAAACAGTTTTTTTTCTTGGCTTTCTGATTACAAAAATCTGGATATGTTCACCAAAGATGAATATCCCCCTCTCATTTGTAGTTTTGTATTGTTGTTGTTCAGTGGGTGGTTTTATATTTTTCTTTCAAAGATATTTTCATAAAAATAGTTATACATTTACCCATTAGATGGGTCATTAAATGACTGACCCCCACTAGATAATAACAGGGACCACATCCACTTTCTTTTCTCCTCTATCCATTAGGATTGCGTTCAGCTACACAAATGACAAAAACCTCCTAAGAATGTTGGCCTCACCAAACTAGACATTTATTTGTTTTGCACATTAATGAACTCCAGAGGTAAAACTTTCAGGGCTAGTATAGATGTTCCACAAAATGGTTAGGGATCAAGGGTCCTCCAGATCACTACGTCATAATACACAGGATGTGACTTTCTTTCTCTTGATCCAAGATGGCAGCCAGAGCCCTAGACTTCATATCAGAATGGAGATAAGGAAGTGGATAGAGGAAGGGGTACAAGAGAAACAAGGAGAGTACCAACATCTTTGTGTTTCCTAAAAGGTGCTAGCCCAGACTTCCAGTAAAATCTCACAGGTCACATGGCCACTCTTAGCTGGAAAGGAAGCTCAGAAGTGACATCTTTGTTCAGTCATAGGCCCAGCAGTCTCCACCATAATCACTGTATCCAGGAAGCCTGACCCAGCACTGCCACACTACTGACCTCTGTGTGCATTGAAATAATGAAGGAAGAGGGGAAGCAGAGAGGAAAGTAGGGAGGAAAAGAAGGAATCTTACAGACCTGTCAAGAGATGTACTTACTTGTACTAGCCACTGACCAGAAATGAGGTCACAGGTTGCTGAATAAGCTGGCATTGACCTGGTTAAGGGAGTATATGATGCAATTGGATGAAGGGCTGAGGAGGGTTCTGTACTCCCTGGGATGCCTCCAGCACATGCTGATGTATCCAAAGCCAGGCAAAGAGCAATATGCTATTTTTTTTTAATAAAAATGGGGGGATGACCGAGTGCACATCTGTAATCCCACTCAGGAGGTTGAGGTAGGAGAATCACAAGTTCAAAGCCAGGCTCAGCAATTTAGCAAGGCCCTAGCAACTCAGCAAGATCCTGTCTCTAAATAAAGCACAAAAATGGCTGGGGATGTGGCTCAGTGGTTAAGCAGCCCTTGGTCCGATCCCTGGTACCAAAAAAGAAAGAAAAAAAGAAAACAGGAGGGATGGTTGTAAGTACACATATATTCTATCATGAAGAATGTTTTTCATGATGTGAAAACTGAAAAAGACTAAAGGGCTTCCTAGGGATCATAAAAGGAACAAAAATCAATGAATGGCACCATACCACATGAAGAAGTATCTCAAGTATCTCTGAACATGGAATGTTGATCGTACATACCTAATGGGATATATCTGAAGGAGAAAGAGAATTCCAAACGAAATCTAAAACTGTACTTGGCAGTGCCAGATGAGAACTCTCTGAATGCCTTGCCCACTGGAAGGAAATGGGGCTCCTTGGAGCTATGTGGAAATCTGAGTCTGAAGCAGGGAGTAATGAAAATGAGCCCAGAACTGCCTGCTAGGACCGCAGCAAAGCACAAGAGCAATGCGGGCGCCACCTCAAAGGCTAAGCACCAAGACAAAGGACACCAGCGACAGAAGGAAACCTACTGCACATGCCGAAGTCCGTGCATTTCCAATGACTGGCCACTTTCAGAGACTGCCTGGGTACCAACTCGACACTCCGAAGGGTGGAATCAAAAGAGGTATGTGTATCTACCTCACTTCTCCTTTGTCACTTGTACTTCATGTTGACCAAATAGTGAGTAGGAGAAAATTCTTCCGTTATAGAATTCCAAACAGGAAATGCAAGAATCATAGAATTGAAAAATCACCCTTTTGCAACCCCGAATAATGGATCTAGATGCTAAAAGTGCTGGGTGAAAGGACTCTGGGAAATCCAGTGAAGGCTGGATGGGGTCCATGCCACCTGAATCTCCTGATCAGTGTCGTCATCAACAAGATTGGCAAGCACTCATACTCAGTGCCCCCGGGGAACCTTCTCATCAACAACGTGCAACCTGAATCTGAGCACACCACTTCCTCTAATGACCAGTTTAGTGGGAATGCTGGGAACTGCAGAGAATGGTAGATAAATAGCACAAGGGTGCCATCGGCCACATCCCAACTGTGGGAAATGGTACAGGAGGAATGGCTAGGCTTTTTCAACAAATAAAAGGCACAGAAAAAGGAGGAGGCCACCTCCTGGATGTGTGTGTGTGTGTGTGTGTGTGTGTGTGTGTGTGGTACTGAACCACTGAGCCACGTCCCCAACCTATTCTCCATTTCTTGAAAGACTATCATCCATTTTTAAATAAACCAGATACAAAAGAGCGTCTTTGAAATAATCAGGGAGAGTGTCAACTAGGTGACATAAAGTAATTGTTCTGAACATTGTTGGGTATGATAATGATGTTGTGGTGTTGTTTTTATAAGTCTGAGCTGTAGTTAGAAATCCGTACTTAAGGATTTATGCAGGAAGTGGCATGATCTCCAGCATTTACTTAAAAATACTCCAGACAAAAAGTGCTGTGGGATCCTGGAATCAAAAAGGACACAGTAGGAAAAGTGGGGAAATGGGGCTAGAGTCTGGAATTCAATTCCTGATGCTGTCCAAGTGCACCAGGAGGTTAACAATGGGGCTACTGGCTGGGAAGCCCGTGGGAGCTCTCGGCGTTATCTTTGCAGCTTTTCTATCAAACTAAAATTGTTCCCCAGTCAAAAGCTCATTTTGTAAATACTCCAGGGAAAGGGGGGCATAAATAAAGGGGGGCAAAGTCCACTTAGACGATGGGCAAGTGGGTGAGTGAAAGACACTCAATATCCTTAGCCAGGAAGGAAACACAGCCCCAAACACTGTGCAGCGTCGTTGCAAAGTGGTCAGAATGGCCACGGTGAGAAAGAACGGGCGCAGCAGACGCTGCAGAGGACGCGGGCAAACTGCATCCTCCATCCACCGCTGGCGAGCACGTCGAATGGGATGGCCACTCTTCAAAACGGTTTTGCAGTTTCTTATAAAACACACACACACACACACACACACACACACATACACACACACCTCTGTGCTGGGGGGTGTGCAGCGCGGTGGCGGAGCACCTGCCTAGAGCGTCCTGGCCCTGGGCCATCTCCCGCAGTGGGAAGAAACACAACCTTTGGGGTGATAGAATGGTTCTGCACATTGATGGCCAGGTTGGCTCCTCCAACCTATGACAAGTGATGAAACTGCAGAGCCACCTGCATGATCTGTGACACCTGGTGCTGCTCACTCAGGCATCTGAGGCTGCACTGGCACCAGGCAAAATGCCCACGCTAGGGGAACTGCCGGAAGGAGCCACCGGCCTCCTGGTGTTTCTCTGATTGATTCAAAAGAACAAGTTTTTGAAATATTCCAGGGGAGAAAGAAGGGTACAAATGAAAAGTGTGCGCAAATCGTTGAGAACTGTTGACCCCGGCCAGTGGAGCCACTGGACTTCATTAGCTATTCTTTACCTTTGCTTGCGTTTGACCTTTTCCATGATAAACCGTCTTAAGAGTCACTGCTAAACAAACGCCTGTTGAATGAATAAGTGAAGGGTTAATGAGTAACCGCAGCCTAAGCCTGGCCTTCTATAGATCATGGGAGTGGGATCTGGGGGGAGGCACTGCTCAAGGTCACTCTGAATCCTCAAGGCTCCTGTTAACTAGTCCAGCTATTTTGAAATACATGTTTTCAACTTTGCACAGGGGATACGTTTTAGAAAGGAAAGAAAAATTGACCCTTAACCAAGGGCTCCAACACAGAGGGGAAAAGGCTTCCCAGGAGAGCGTCCAGAAAGACCCGGCCACTAGCTGCACCAGGGGTGGGGACAGGTGGACCACCTGGAGCAGGTCAGAGGCTGTAGTCCCGGAGATTTTCCCCACGATGAAATCACTCGAATGCCCGGTGTGTTTGAACGTCTTAAAAGAACATTTACACACCCGGAGGAGAGTGGAGGGTTGAATTAGTGATAAGTGCGTGGGAAGCTGAGCAAACAGCAACCCGAAGGACAATTATTAACTCCTGGGAAAACAAAATGCTGTGCAGGGAAGAGAAGTCGCCGTGGTTTGCATGGCTCACCTGTGAATGGCATTTACGTGGCTGCATAATTTGCAAGGATGGGGACAAGAAGGGGGAGGAGAACATAACCCTTTTCTTGCAAAGGAAGCCCTGGAGGGGGCTTCAAGGTACACCTGGCCTCCCAGGGGGCCACTGTGAGCAAAGGTGTGGGGCACATTATTCTCCTGAGGGAACTGGACCCTGGCCCCACTGTGCCCCCCAATCCAGCTTCCTCCTGTCCCTCTGGAGGGTCTGTCCTTGCTCCCTGCCCTTGCTCCCTTCTAAGGCCAGTCCTTCACAAAAGGTACCAGCCCCACTCCCCTGCCCCTGCCCCTGCCCCTCAAGCTGAGGATTTGGCTCTTCCACTGTCCAGCCCCTCTTGGTCACTCAAAGGGACACCCCAAACCTCGTACACCAACCTATGCACATACGCAGCTACAGACCCACCCAGGGCCACTCTGAGGCAGGTACACTTGTCCACCTTGTGCCAGACAATGGCTCAGTGCCAGGGAGAAGGATGATACTCAGTTCCTCACAGAGTGGGCAAGGGCTGCATCTCATGTGGCCTTGGGGGCCCAGCAAGGACAAGGGACAGGTCCTCAAACTGTTGTCCTCAGAAGCCAGGTGCCTGATGGTGTGGCACATAATGTGGGTTCAATGGTGGTCCCCAAAAGATCTGCTATGTCCTAGAGCCTTTGAATGTGATCTTCTGAAAGAAAAGGGTCTTTGTAGATGTATGTAAATCAAGGATGTCAAGATGAGACCATTTTATATTATCAAGATGGGCCCTAAATCCAAGGACCGCTGTCCTTATAGAGACAGAAGAGAGAAAGAAGGCCACATGAAGACGGAAACAGAGATTGGAGAGATGGGGCCACAAGCCAAGGGATGCCTGGAGCCCCCAGGAGCTGGAAGAGGCAGGAAGAATCCTTTCCTAGAGCCCATGAAGGGAGCACAGCCCTGCCTTCACCTTGACTTTAGCCTCCAGAACACTAGTCCTGTGGGGAAGACAGAAGCAGTGAGAAAGAGCACAGTGGCGGTAAGTGCCATGGAGTGAGGCCACCAGCCACAGTCAGCCCCACGAGGGGGGCCCAGGACAGACAGCCCAGACCCACACAGAACCAAACCATAGGGGAAAGCCAGGCTGGGGGTGGCCTGGGGACACAGAAACGGTGCCCCTCCAGGCTACCCTCTCCCTCACTAGCCTGCTGCCTAGCCAGGCCTCTGGAAAGAACTGGCTCCCAGTGCTGGCGCCGCTGCCTCAGTGCTACTCAGTAGTCACCCAAGTGCTCGCTCCTCCCCACTGCCCTGCACCTCGGTCTGCTCCTTCTCTGTGGGTGCAGAGCCTGGTGGGGTTTCAGCCCCCTGAGCTCTGGCTCTGACTAGGGGATGGAAAGGGAAGAGCTGAGACTCCAGCAGGAAGTCCATCCTCAGGGGCACCCTCGGTGTGGAGACAGGGGCCAGCACTGTGGGGGAGCAAAGGCCCAGCCAGGAGGGACCAAGTGGACACTGACCAAGGAACAAGACGAGGGGAGGGCCATGGCAAACATCAGCTGGCAGAGTGGGGACCAAGGGTTCCCATGAGCCACAGAGGAATGCAGAATAGCCTGAGCCCCAGAACCTCCCATCAGGGGCAGGCAGGCACCTCACAGACCCCATGGCCACAGCTCCGAGCTGCATGGACGCCACCACCCAGAGCCACTGGATACCACAGGGAAGGGAGTTGACAAGTTGGGGAACTGCCAGTGCCACGCTGGCTCCCAGGGCTTGGAGGGCACATTGACTCTAGACAACGTGGTGACTCTCTGGCTTCTCTGCTTCCATGTCCGTGCTGTGAGGACATTCACTTGGTTTTGGTCACTTAGCACAGCACGTGGCACATCATAGGCGCTTCAGCATTTCTTGGATGAATGACAAGTGAACGAATGGAGAGACTCAACCCTCCACAGGAGCAGGGAGCAGAGAGGAGCTGGGCAGCCCTGTGACGGGGCACTGGTGTCAGGGCGGAGCTGCTGTGCCCCCTGCCTCTTCAAGGAATGACCTGGAAGCAAGGGGCCTCCTGCTCAAAGTCACGTACCCTGAAACCCAGTTTCCCCTGACCAAAGTCCGGCCTAGCTGCACACTGCCCCTAGATTCAAGTCTCCTCATGGTCAGACTTCTTGGGCCATCCCTGGAGCGATGGCCTCTGAGTTAATGCTTACCAGGCTCGGAAAACCACGTGCGAGGAAAGCACTGAATGATGGCCCAGGCCGGCAGTCCAAGGACAGGGGCGGGAGGAAGGCAGCCCCTGCTGAGCCAAGGGAGGGGGAGCTGGGCTAGGAGGGTGGCTGAGTGGGGGAGGAGGAGTTGGGGAAAATATGGGGACAGGGACAAGGAGGTCATGCCCTCCTCCCTGGCTGGCCATTGCAACTGCGGTTGTCCTGCTGCTCCTCACATCCACCCGCGGACTCCCCCACCCCTGTCCTTGCTGACCGGGGACAGGCTGGGGAGCTGCTGGGGTACAGACAGTGAATGCTGCCTGGGGACAGGTGTGGGAGCCACACGAGCTGGGACATGTAGGAAGGCAAGTGACTGTCCTGTGACTCAGGTCCAGCAGCTGGCTAGGCTGGCTGTGGGGCATTGGTGGCAGAGACCTTCCTCACATGTGCATCTAGGGAAAAAAGGAAGTCCAAAGAGTAGAAATGCCCTGGATTGGGGACAGGATCAAGGCGGCTCTGCAATCATCAGATACTGAGAATTCAGGACTCCCATGTCCCAGCCCTGCTCTTCCAGCTGTGGCTGCTGGGAACTGAGCCCCTAGCCTGGGATTTCTTGTCTTCAGGTGACCCTGGGCCCAGCCAGGACAACCTGGCCCATGCCAAGTCACCCTTGGCAAGCCCATGCTACCAGGAGGAAGGTTGTCTATTCCAGGCATAGGTGAGGGCCGGGACACCCACATGGGGTGCATAGGGGCACAACTTCTGGTCCCCTTCCCTGAAGCAGAGGCAGGGAGTCATCATCATTGCCATCCTCCGATGACATCAGCTGTGGCCCAGATGGCCCCTTGCTGGGACACTGCTTGGGCAGGTCCAGGCTTGGGCTCCTGAGTTGTACTGGGTGAGTGGTGGTTCCCCCAAAGCTGTGCCCACCTCCTAACGCCCAGGCCCTGTGAATGTGACCTATGGAAAAGGGTCTTGGCAAATGTCTCTAAATTAAGGATGTCAAGATGACCTAAGCCAGGTTCTCCAGGTGGGCCCTAAGTCCAATGGCAGATGTCCTCTTGAGAGACAGGAGAGAGGCACACAGAAGGAGAAGCGCGTGTGCAGGTGGAGGTGGGGTTGGAGGTGGAGACTGAAGCGATGCGGCCACAAGCCAAGGGATGCCTGGAGCCCCTGAAGCTGCTACAAGAGACAGGAGAACCTGCCCTGGAGCCTCCAAAGGGACCCCCAGCTTGGTCTCAGACTCTGGCCTTCTGGACTGTGAGAGCAAACCTGTTGTTTTGAGCCACACAGTTTGTGGTCATTTGCTGCGGCCACCTCAGGACACTCACACAGGAGGAAACAGGCTGAGCCTGGAGCCCTCCTAGGCCAGCTGAAGGGAGGGCTGGGCCTTTGTACCCACATCGTCCAGTAACTGAGTGGGTCTGGGGCGACCCAGGCAAGGCTGCTCCCTTTGGCCTCGGGCTGTTCGCAAGGACTATGGGCAGCAGCCCTCGTAGAAGTCGGGGTCCCTGGGATGCAGCCCCATTCCCGGTGGGAGGAATTCCTGTGTGTACTGAGCTCACACATCTGACACAACTCTAGAAATAGGGAGGACTGGGGGACCCGAGCGCATGGCTGTCTTCAGCCGCTTGGGGTTACCCTCTTGGAGGAGGGAGCTTGGCTATGGTCAGTCTCCAGAGTATGTGGGACAACCGAAGCCAAGTGAGGGGGACACTGACAAGCCCCCGGTTCCATGGGGAAATGAATCCCATTCTTGAATTTGTTCCATGTTTATTGGGAAGAATTTCAGACACATGTCTACCTGCCGAGAATGAGTGTCCACTGACCCCCCATCAGCACCAACAGCGACCCACGTGTGGCCTTGTCCCTCATCTCTCCTTTGACAGAGGCAGCCTGACATCTGCCAGCAAGGAGAGGACCTTCACAGCAGCAAACCCAGATTCAGCGCCTTGGTCTTTGTGCCAGTGAGGGCGGGAGGCTGGCCAGCTCAGCCTGGGGACTCCACAGGGATGCCCCAAGCTCCCCAAATCAGGCCCTGGTATCCATCCCCTAGATCAGGTCAGAACCAGTGTGGGCAGGAGGTGTCTGCAAGGGACACACAGGAAGCAGGGTCCAGACAGCAATCGCTGCAGGTATTTCCACTTGCAGAGGAGGCAGAGGCAGGGGAAGCAAGGTTGAAGTTGGAAGAGGTGGAATGTGTGAACGTGGTACGGAAGTCAGGTGAGAGCTGCTAAAGATGGGGCAGCAGCCAAGAGGCCTGCAGCTGGGGCTGCCTCAGAGCCTGGGATGCTCTCCCTGACTGCCTGCCATTCCCTACCCAACCTGGCTTCCACCCAAGCCCCAGACCCATGAGCCCAGCCCCCCACCTGCCCTCTCCTGGGGATAGGGGTATTCCGGGTTGGCCAGACTGTGTGTCCTCCTGCTTCCCTTGGACCTGCTACCTCGCAGGGATCCCTGGAGCACTGTGCACCTCCATCACTTGGACACACACCCCAAACCCCTGCACGTCCTCTGCTGCCTTGGTCCCCTGCCCCCAGCTGTGCAGTTGCTTCTTACCACCTGTCCACTTCCCATCCTCACGTCTCTCCTGGAGCACACACACCGGCCTCCTGCTTCCCTCCGTATGCACCAGGCTGCTGTGAGGGCCTGGAAAGTTCTGTGCCTTTCCCCTCCAGCAGCCTCCTGAGGGGTGGCTGAGGGTTGGGACACACACTGACACACACCCATATCCCATGCAGGCATGTACACAAGCACACACACACAGAGACACATGCCCACGTATGCCACACTATTACACCTGTGGTGGTACACACACCAGCCTCTGCCTTTCTCACGTGTGAAAATCATTGATCCCCAACGCACGCAGGAAGGGCAACTGGGCCCGCAGCCTTGAGGCTCTGTGCGCCACTAGGTCTTGGGAGAGGACGACCTCAAGAAGCCTGGCAGCCTCAACTCAGTCAGACTGTCCCTCTCCTGTTGCCCAGAGAGGTGGCCGGTCCAGAGGTGAGCTTCCCAATGAGGACCACTCAGGCATGGCCAGCAACAGCAGGCCCACTGCCACCTCCCCAGCCTCCCCTCCCCCACCACTTGGAGGACAACAAGGGGCCAAGCAGCAGTATAAGGGGGCCAGAAGGAACCAGCTTGAGGCAGCAAACGAAAAGGGGGCCCAAGAGGGAGGAAGAGGCCGTGAAGGGGACGCCGGCAACGACCATCATGTCAGCTTTGCACTCAGCCCCGGCGCAGAGCTCCGTGTGTGTGCGTGTGAGTGCCAGCATGCGCCCAGCAAGGTGGCCTGCACGAGAGCATGTGGTCATGCGAGGGCAGGCAGGAGAGTGCAGGAGGCCTGTGAGTGTGTGAGTGTGTGTGTGCATGAGCCCACGAGCAAGCATCTTCTGCCCCAGGGACTCCAGGAGCCAAGCTGGCAGCATTCAAGAAGCATCTTCAAGTCTTGAACAAAAGGGGCCCTTCCCCATCGCCATCCCCTGATGCAGCAGCCATGTGGCTGTGTGAGCTCAAGGTCGTCTACGTCTCCAGCCTCATCTTCACTGCAAATACACACACTCATGCATGCACACACTCAGGCACAAGCACACCGGCCCCATGACACAGTGTGCTCTAGCCAGACAGACACACATTTGAGGTCCCTGTGCAGGAGAAGCTTTTCTGGGCCCTGACACTCTGGCCCATGCCACTCCCTCCTGCCTCTTAAGTCTTTCTTCCCTGAGCCACCTGGTGAACTCCCACCTCAACCCCCTTCAGCCTGTTCCCTGGTCCTGCCCTACCTCTGAGTTTAGTGAGCGATTTGTCAAGGGTGGTTAACTTCCTCCTGGATCCTCAACTACTATCCCAGTAACTACATCCAGAGCTCGATTCTCTCCAGAAACTTTTCAACTGTCTCATTCATTCATTCATCCCACAAACATGTGTTGAGTGCCTACAATGTTATGCTTCCTTCCTAAGAATAAGATCTTAGTTAACAGAACTAATCATCAATTAATACATTGGGCTTGCATGTTCAGGAAAACTAATTCAGGTAGGGTTTAAACAAATGCTATTAACTAAGAATAAACTAAGAACCTTGTTTCAATGTCAATTGTGAACTGCTCTTTTGTTAGTTTAACAAAATCTAGATCTGTCTTAGAAGGAGAATAAGCAAAAACCTCTTCATGATTTTATAAACTTCTGGGTTTTGTTGTTGTTGTTGTTTTGTTTTGTTTTGTTGTTTTGTTTTTTTGATACCAGGGATTCAACCAGGGGCACTCAACCCTGACCCACATTCCCAGTCCTTTTTTATTTTTTACTTAGGGACGAGGTCTCACTAAGTTGCTGAGGCTGGCTTTGAACTTGTGATTCTCCTGCCTCAGCCAAACTTCTTTTTTGGGAACTGGGGATTGAACCCAGGGCTTTGCAAATGCAAGGCAAACACTTTGCCACTGAGCTCATCCCAGTTCCACAAACTTCTTATCCTTTCTTTTCATGATTCTGAGTTTAGAATAGTCAAAGAAAGCACAATCATCTCCTCTGAATCAAGTTCCTTTTTCCCCCTGAGATCTTTCTTTTTGTAAATATTTTTTTAGTTGTCAATGGACCTTTATTTAATTCTTTTTTTTTTTTTGGAACCAGGGATTGAACTCAGGGACACTCGGCCACTGAGTCACATCCCCAGCCCTATTTTGTATTTTATTTAGAGACAGGGTCTCACTGAGTTGCTTAGGGCCTCGCTAAGTTGCTGAGGCTGGCTTTGAACTCGCAATCCTCCTGACTCAGCCTCCCAAGTTGCTTGGATTACAGGCGTGCGCCACCACGCCCGGCTAATTCATTTATTTTTATGTGGTGCTGAGAATCAAATTCAGTGCCTCACACATGTCAGGCAAGTGCTCTACCACTGAGCCACAACCTCAGCCCTTGAGATCTTTTTCTGATGCCAAGCTCCCAACATCATGAAAACTATGACTGGAAAGAAAATAATAATCATCTCTATAAAAAAATTTAAAACTTCATTTCAACAACAATATATTATCATGAAAAAAAGTCATTCTCCCAAAGAACATAGCAATCATAAATGTGTATGCACCAAACAACAAAGCTGAAAAACATGGGAAGTAAAAATGGAGAAAACTGAATGGGGAGAGAAATAAGTCCACAATTATTATGGTTGGAGACATCAACATACCTCTCTCAATAATTGACAAAATGACCACACAGAAAATCAGTAAGGTTATAAAGAACTCAACAATATTATCAATAAATTTACAGAATAATCCACCCAACCACAGCATACCAATTCTTTCTGAGCGCCCATGGAATACATACCAATATAAACCATAACTCAGGAAAACCTCAACAAATTTAAAAGAACTGACATCATACAGAGTTTGTTCTCCAACCAGAATAGAATCAAACTAAAAATCAATAACCAAAATTAAAATCTCCACACACCAGGAAATTTTAAAAACACACTTTAAAAAATAATCCATGGGTCAAAGAGGAAGGTTAAAGAAAAAATTTGTAAATACACCTAAATGAAAGAAAATAAAACCACAACATGGCAAAATTTGTGGAATACAGCTAAAGCAGTTCTGAGAGGGACATTTGTAGCACAAAATGATTCATTCTTTTTCTCCCTAAAAAGAAATCAGTTTCTCAGAGGCAGTATGGCACATGGGTTAGGGCTGGAAGTTTGCCTGACTCACTGAATCAAAATGATCTCTCAGACCCAAAGCTTGAGTGATGTACACTTTAAAAGCATTCCTAGGTTCAATCCCCAGTACAAAAAACAAAAACTGAATATATCAGGAAGCTGAAGAATTTAGACCTAAGTGTCACTGAATCTAAAATTAAAATCCTAAGTTGCATTGAGCTCTGGATCTACCTCAGATTGATCAAGTTACTTTGAACAAGCCATTCAAGTGTTCTAAATCTGTTTCCTCATTTCTGTAATATATGAAATGATATATGAAATGTATTTCATAAATAGCAAAACTCTGGATTGGTTTGCTAGAGATGCAATAACAAAATACCACATACAAGGCAGCCTAAAACAACAGCATTTATTCTTTCCTGACTCTGGAGGCCAGAATTCCAAAGTCTAGATATTCCCTCTGAAGCCTCAAGGGAAAGATCTGTTCCTGGCCTCACTCCTGACTGCTGTTGGTTTGCTGGCAATATTTGGCATTCTTTGGCTAGTGGATCTCTGGTTCATTTCCACTTGGTGTTGCCCCTGCATGTGTCTGTGCCCAAATTTCCCCCTTTTATAACACCAGTCATAACAGACTAGGGGCCCATCCTACTCTAATATAATCTCATCCTACTAATCATACCCGCAAAGAGCCTACTTCCAAATAAAGTCTCATTCACAGGCATTGGGAATTCAGATTTTGATGTGAATTTGGTGCAGGGGCATGCAATTCAACCCATAGCACGCTCTCCATGGATGTTATGGTAGAGAACTGGAGTCTTTGTTATTGTCCTTTTTGTTGGCTACAGCCATATAATCGACATATCTCTCAACCTTAGCAGCCTCCTTGCCAGTCTGCCTTGATGGCATGGAGGTACACTGCTGTCCCTGGGAAGGTGTGTGCACAGCCACATGTGGACACAGTGATTCTCTGGCTGCAGTCTGTGTGGCCTTTCTGTCCTGGTCTTCAGTGTGAATGCAAGTCCAGGTCCTTGGGCCAGCCTCCTCACCACATCCAGCCCTGAACACCCACAGACCCTGTGGCTCTCAGTGCACATCTGTGGGTCTGTCCTGTGGGATTCTGTGGTGTCACCCAGGCACCCCATCCCTCACAGAGGCATGCTCTGCGTGTCTCCCTCCTCCCTGACAACAAGCATGCACATGAGGCTTCGGTTTCCTCAGTAACCAAGGCCTGCAGCTGACTGGTCACAGAACCCGCAGCAGAGGTGTCCCAGGGACCACCAATGTGATAGCACGGCAGCTCGTCCTCCCTCTGCTTTTGCCCACCTTTCCTCCTGCAGAACCTGGAGGGTAGCCAGCTAAGGGAGACAGGTGAGGCCTGTGGCCAGCCAGACCTTGGAAAGCATAGACCTGGAGCCCTGTGAGGCCATGAGAGGTGTCCAGGCACCAGCCAAAGAGGGAAGAAGGTGAGGACGCTGAGGCTGGGTGAGAGGGGGGCTGCAAGGGTCTCTGACAGGTCTGGGGTACACTCTGGGATGGAGAATGGCAGAAACAAAGGCTAGGACAGGGAGCAGCAACAGGGATCCAGCAGGCAGCCTAGAGTGGAAGTGGGAGTGGGGGATCTGAGGGTCAATGAGGGGCAGTGGGAGACAAGGCTGAGAGGGAAGCTGGGAGCAGGGTGCAGCATCTTGTGCATCAAGACTGCGAGACAGAGTCCTCGGGCTTTGGGGTACACCAGCACACAAGGGGCCGGTACTTGAAGGCAGGTGTCTGGGCCCACACAGGAATTCTGAGTCCTTACCTGGAGGCACAAAAAGGCCACAGGAATAGCGAGGCAGCACTGTGCCCACCAAGAGTGTGGAACGGGGGAGCCCGTAAGCAGGGAGGCCTCCTGACAAATGGCAGCAGACACAGGAGCCGGCCAGATGACCAGACAGATGCAATCGATGCTGGGACAGCGCGATGCGCCAGGAGGGCTTCCCATAGGAGGGGCTTCTGGAGGCAGACCTGGTGCTCAGTTCTCGCTGGGGGCCAGGCATACAGTGGGTGTCACGAAGGTCTCTGTGGGGTCACGCAGCCATCTCGACTCCACATCCCTCCTGCAGGAGCCATCTGTAGAGTGCCTGCAGTGCTCAGGCCCCATGCCAGCCACGCTGGAGCACAAAGGCATCCGTAGCATCCAGGAACCGGCCAGCTGGCCAAATGCAGAAGGAAGCAGGCAAGGAAGACCCAAAGACACAGGGAGGGGAGCAGGGTGACTCCTGAGGGACATGCCACATTGCAGGTAGGGAGAGCACTTCACATAGGACACAGTCTGTGTGCCAGGCACTGGACCCAGAAGTGACCTGGCGAGGGAGAGTAAGAGGCCCAGGGGCTTCCCGGACCAAGGGGGATCATGCTGAGTCTCCCCTCAGCATGCCTCGCAGCCCTGTCAAGGGTCAGCCCCGCCCCCAGAGTTCCTCACCCTCTTGTCTTCATGACAGCTGGGCCAGGAAGCGGTAGGCACAGGGAATCAACTTCAAAAGGTTCCTCTAGCAGGATGGAGGAAGATCATGAGGAGTCAAGGGACCTGGACACTCAGCCCATCTACTCCTTCCCTGGGGGAGACCCCAACGCTGCTTCCCAGCCATGAGTGGATCCTGCCCCCATCTCCAATGATTGCCCTGTATTGTTGCTTCTTTCTCTAGAGAAGGGTGTCAGGGGCACTGGGCACCAGGTGGTGGCCCAGGAGCTCTGACCCTGCCTGGAGCTACCCACCCACCACCATGTCCCACCTACAGACAGTCTCACCATGGGTTGCCAGGACAGGGGTCCCAGGCTCTCAGATTCCTTCCTTCCTGGGGTCTCCCCACATTGTTAGAGGCCCTCTTGGAGCCAGGCTGGCACAAACTGCTGGAGGCAGATACCAGCATCACATGGGAAGAAAGGATTCATGGAACCCCTGCAGGTGGGGCTGAGGTTGGAAAAGTGAGCATGACCTTGCCAGACAGATGTGGGGGGCCATGTGCACAGCAAGGACAGTAGATGATTATTTGGGGGTGTTGGGATGGGACAAATGTGTCTTGCCCATGAGATGGATGTGAATCTCGGGGGACAAGAGGAGGACTGATTAGGCTAAATAGTGGCCCCCCACAATATGTGTCTTCTTGGAGCCTCAGAATGTACCTTATTTAAAATAAGACAAAGGGACACCAGACATCCTGGTACATTCTATTAACTGCCAGTTGAGAGCTGGGGCTTAGAGGAGGTGGATGGGGCAGGCCAGGTGGTGAATAGGAGCTGGATCATTCAGGATCTGTGAGCTGGACTTTGTCCTCAAGGCCACAAGGGGCAGTGAAGGGCCCTAAGGGGAGGAATAGCTGAGGCATCTGTCTCGGGTCAGTCAAGCTGGCCTTGGTATGGAGGTGGGGGCAGGGGTGGGGCCTGGGCCTGAAAGCAGAGCACACTGAGGGGCTGCTTCATTTGTCCAGGCAGGAGAGGACAGCAAAAGCACCAGAACCTGGCAATGGGAGGGGGTGTTAGGGGAAGAAATTGAGGGTGTCCGGAGCTTGAGGTGTGGAGGGAAGACAGTGAGCTCACTTTTGGACACACTATCTCAAGTGCCATGGGCTTTCACATGGCAATGGCAGTGAGAGCTGTAAGCAAGGACACTCAGGATACTCACGGATGTCACATTTGTCACCCAGGAGAAGAGCTGAGGTCGTCCCATGGTGGCATGTAGAGGCAGACAAGAAAAAAGCATGGAGCCTGAGAAAGAGACTAAGGATAAATGGCCAGAGAGAGGGAAAAGAGCAGGAGCATGGGAAGTTGTAGAAGGTGGGGAAGGGGAATGTTCCAGAAGGAGGGAGTGGGCCACTGTTGCTGAGGGTTGGAAAAAGTGCAAGGCTGAGAGGGCCCTCTGGACTTCACTGGGGACACCTCAGCAGCTGGGAAAGATCAGCCCTCAAGGCCGCACCTGTACATAATTCCTTCCAGCTGGGAACCAGCTGAGGCAGCAGCCAGGGAGGACTCGGTGAGGACAGACAGGATGGGCATATTTCCCTGCTGATATAAACATGGTGGTGGGGGAGCGGGGGGAAGGAGGAGGCCAGTGTGAATGGGGTGGAAAACCAACTCAGGACAGGAATAGGACCCCCGTCCCATGTGTCTGGCCAGAATAACAACTGCTACTGGTGCTCTGTGATTCTGATGGCAAAGTCCAGCTCCAGCCCAGCCCTCCCTGCTCCCTGGACCTCCTGGCCCTTGCC
Organism: Glaucomys volans; assembly: GCA_020662805.1. Lineage (NCBI taxonomy): Eukaryota > Metazoa > Chordata > Mammalia > Rodentia > Sciuridae > Glaucomys > Glaucomys volans. The sequence goes on along the minus strand of JAJEJO010004328.1, from coordinate 46,531 downwards.
CATCAGAACCATCAGTCATTGCAGGGATCGGCAGCATGTGGGGAAGGAGGCCATGAACTCAGGGCTGAGGCCTCAGGAGTGAACTTGGAAGCCAGGGGTAAATGAGAAGAATGGCTTCCGTGGCCCCGCACTTTGACTGCAGAGGAACAAGCCACATCTGGAAGCCACAGTCTAGGAACCTAAGCCTGTGCTGTGGCTTCAGTGGGTTCCCCGAGGCTCTGACTGTAATGAGACTGTGAGGGAGAGGTTCAGAGTGGATGTCCAAGGATGCTGACCTGCCAGCCAGCCCCAGCACATCTGGGGAGTCAGCAGGTCCAATATCTTCCATGTGGGACTTCCAAGTGTTGGCTTGTACACATGCAAGGGAGATGTCTTCCAAGCTCCTAAATAAACATTCACCACAGCACAATTTAGATGGGGGGAGAGGGACAGAACGGATGATAGGCCGACAGTCCTGTGCCCTGTCCATCTCCTCTAGGCTGGACCAGCATTGGAGAACAGGCCAGGAACCAAGTCCTCGTGCGGAGCTATCTCCCTCTGGCTGACCCTCACTGCTCCATCGGACAATTCAGATGTCCTCTAGGCTTGTAGTCTTGGAGACCTCATTCCCAGCCCCCATGTCACCTCTGGGACTTCAAAAATTGCAGCTCAGACCTCAGGTGCCTTGAGAAAGCCTTGACCAACCCTCTAACTGTGTGTCCCAAGGACAAATGGGACCCTGTATTACTCTCATGGCCCCATCCCGTATCAACCACAGCAGCTCTCCCCTCTCAGGTCACTGCTCCAGGTGGTGACAGCAGAGTAGTCAGAAGTAGCTGACCTACTCCTAGAGCCACCATGCTCTCTGTTTGTTTCCATAATGAAATGGCACTGGGTACACAGTACACAGAGACAGAAGGGAGAAATGCTGAAGACAGTTACCTTGTGACCTGCAGGCAAGACTGTAGGGACCCTGGAAGGAGCCCTGTGACTGGGAAGGCCTGGCCCTGAGTAGCTGTCCCCACTGAGGGCAAGTCTCTGACCCTGATCTCCACGAGGATGTGACAGATCCCCAGGTTTCACTGCCACCCTGTCCTGACCTGACTCCTTCTCCCCACATTCTCCCTGCCTAGGAGCTGGCCCCAGGGGCAGGCAGGTCACATGGTGCCACATCTGCACTCTCCTCGCTCTCCTTGCAGGGTGCTCTCGGGATGCAAATCAGTTACTGATGTGGGAAGCAGGTACTGAGGGGTAATAGCTGCTCTCTAAATTTAGATGGGAAAAATCCCCACAGAGTTGGCAGAAATATCCTGAGCCTTCCTGTGGGGAGGGGGCAGCAGGGCCCGGGGTGACAGAGGAGTAGGCCTGCTGGGTGGGGGTGCACTTGCTCTAGGGGCCAGTCCCTGGCAACCTGCCTGCAGCTCAGCCTGGGGCTCCCTTCTGTTGGGGTGACCCAAACCGTGCCAGGTTCTTCTGTCAATTCCAATTGCATTCACAGCTCTCCAGAGCCCATCTGCAGCCAGTAGCAGCCTCCTTCCTTGCTCGAGCTGACTGGGTGGGATGCCAGGGGATCGAGGTCTGGCCAGAAGCTCCCTTTCTGCCCGGGCCCACAGCTGTGGGGAAGAGTGGCCTGAGGCTACAGGCCATGCCTCAGCTGGTAGGGGCTGTTGCCCTGGCCTCAGCCCATTGCCTGCTGGTTGTGGGGCTCTGAGTACAACGACTCTGTCGGTGCCTCAGTTTCCTCATCCGGAAAGTGCATCAGGAGCTTCTGGAAGGACTCAGTGACAGCGTGGGCACCCTGTGTGCCACCAGCCAATGGGCACTGCTCATCCCCATGGTCACAGTGCCATGGATCAGGAGGCCCTCCTCCACCCCGCAAGCTACCTACTTCCAGCATTATCCAAGGGGCCTGCAAAGTAGTCTTCGTGCATCAAGGAGGACTCCTCCTGACATGTGGGAGCTTCCGGTTGGAAAGTCTGGAGACAGCAGTGCTTCAAAGGGCAGCCAGACAACGTGTGTGACAAGGAGGTGGTTTCCCCTCTGCCACCCCAAGTCTTCCCCCGGTGACTCCTGGCACCTGAAGTCCCTTCTGACCCCTTTGCCATTGCTCGCTGCGAGGCTTTGGGCAAGTTTCAGGATGGGCAGGACCGGAGCTGGAGGCCTCCCTTGGCCCAGAGCAGCCAGCCTGAGAGCTCAGCCTCGGTCTGGGGGCTGGAAACGGTGCTGGCAGTGGCAATGCCAGATGAGCCAACAGGCAGGACAGTTGCAGTGCTCAGTGCTGTGACAGAAGGGTTCAGAGGCAAGAGCCCTTGAGGATTGAGATGAGGCAGCCTCCCCAAGAGCCCCTTCTCCATCCACCCCACAGACATCAGAGCAAGGGAGAGAGCCCAGCCCGCTATGGCCACTTGCTTCATATGTTATCTTGTTTCCCGTGATAAGCTGGCCTGACCGGCGATGCTCATTGCTGGTGAGAGCTTGGGGTGGGGGACATGGAGATATATGGCCAGAAAGGCCAGCAGGGCACTCACAGAGGCCTCCATCCTGGGCCAGGCAGAGCAATGAGGGATCTCAACAGGGGGCTGGGTGCCCGTGCAGCCCTCAGAGCCCTGTCTCCCTGGCCCTGTCCTTCTGCCCTTGGTGGCTACCTTTTCTCCTGCTCCCATTCAGCCCTCCACTTCCCTTGGATAAGCTGGAAAGTCACTGCCTTCCACCTCATGGGGGCTGCAAGCTCCTCATCTTCCCTCACCTCCCTTTGCCTGTCCAGCCAATGGGCGTGGGCGGCTGGCTCTCTCCTGGTAAAAGGATTATATCATCTGTAATGTATATCCAGACACACGCGCTGCGTCTCGGGAGGACAAGACAAGGAGAGGGAGCCATGCAGCTGGCCGGAGGGGGTTTATAACCAGGTTATTGAACCTGAACCTGAGCCTCCTAGAAAGGGGGTGTTAATGGCTCTTGAGGTCCTGGCCCCCAGAAATCAATCACTACACAGCCTGGCTCTCTCTGTCCTGCCCTCCCCTCCCTTCTCTCCTCTTGCTTCCCTCCTGTCCCTGCTTGGTGCTTGCACCCCTGGGGCTCAGCTGCCTGGCTGGCCTGCCTTTGACCTCATCTACAAGTGCAGCGTTGGGAGCTGCCACAGGGCCATTTTGTTTAAAGTGTCTGGGTGTGGTCCTCTTTCAAGCCACCAGGGGCAGATGGGGTACTTCTGAGCAGGGCTAGAATAGACTCCTGAAGGCACAGCAACTGGTAGCAAGGTGCATCCAGAAGATGCTGGCTGAAGTGCTACAGACCAGGGAGGATGCCAAGGGAGGAGTTGAGCTGGGCACAATGGTGGGGCAATGATGGCCAGGGGCGGTTGTCAGATTAGCAGATGCCTTCAGCTACAGATCTTACTCTCTGGAAGACCCAATGGTTACCTAGAAATAAAGCTTTGGGTGTGTGTGCTCCCGAGTTCCAGACTCCCAGGCGACAGCAAGGTTCTATAGAAAAAGCAAGAGGACTGGGCCCAGTGCTCAGATCACACCACTACCAGGCACTGAGGGGGACGTCAATGAACCAGAAGGAGAGTAAATTCGTCCCACAGGGAAATGGAATGGGCAGAGCCCCAAGGGCACACAGAAGCCTTCATGGCTTGCCAGGCCAAGACTTTGGTGGCCATTGCCTTTCTCCAAAGTCTCACTTACCAGGAATGTGGCCCAGAGTTGGGACCTAAAGAAAGTATGGCTTAACAGGTTTAGATGCCCTCAGTCAAAGGGCCACTACATCAGAGAGTGTCAGAACTGGGCCCAACATCAGTGACACTGCCAGACTGAAGACCTCTCCATCCCAAGCAAGACCCAGCTTCAAGACCCTCCAACTTTCCCAGGGCTGGCAGGTCCTGAGGATACTTTCAGGGCCTCTGGTGAGTCCCTGAGAGGTTCAGAAGGGCATGGGGTCAGTGGGAAGTGAGATGCCCCTTCTCACAGGCCATCCCCAAGGAAAAGGAGGGAAGGAAGTGACCTGCTGGTAGACGTGAGTTAGCACTGAGTGCCTGGGGCTTCTAGGTAGAAAGGGGACCATGGAATGGATTGAGGAGCAGTGTCATAGAAAGGATGAGGGCTGGGGCTGGGTTTGTGGCTCAGTGGAAGAGCACTTGCCTAGCACATGTGAGGCACTGGGTTCCATCCTCAGCACCACATAGAAATAAATAAATAAATAAATAATGTTATGAAAATGTGATTTAAAAAATATTTTTTAAAAAAAGAAAGGATGAAGACTGGAACTGATCAGCCACCTCACTCTGAGGTTTCTTTCAGGAGCATACAGGACCCGAGCTGTAGACCTGGTTGCTTCAGAGGTGGAGACCCAGCTATCCCCTTGATTCAATGATAGGAACTCAAGTCTCCTTCGAGAAGGTTCTGCACTTTATTCTCCAGCCCCCAACAGGGTGCAGGCTAGGGCTTTCCAGCCAAGAAGTCAATGGGATGAGAAGAGGGGCCCCATTTCCCAAGGCTGAGGCCGGTGCCTTTCAAGCTCCCAGGTGTCTTCAGACGTGGTCCTTGACTTTCTTCTCTTCCAGAAGTACTGGCTCTTGTCACCTGGAGAGCAGAAACACTGGGAGGACTGGGGTGGGAGCTTTGCAGGGGCGGAGGGCAGCCCTATTCAGCCCAAATGTTCCTCCCCCAGCCTTTCTGCCCTGAGTCACTGGAGCGCAGTGGGGAGGGGTAGCCAACCTACCCAGAAACTCCTCTGAGTCAGTTCAACAAGCCTTCACCAAAGCCCAAATGAGTGCCTGGGTCACACACACAGCTGCCATATGTCCTCTGCAAATGGGAGGAGCATGGACGGGGGGTAGCCAGCTCCATCTTTTTTGTATCTGTGTGTGATCGTATGTTCACAGATTGTTGTTGGTTTCTTAAAAGAGGCCCCATAACTTTGGAACGACTGGCAGTGCAGGCTACAAAAGAATACCAGATCCGGTGGCAGGGAGCCTACGCACACAGGATCACACACTTGCCCATGTGGTGTCATTTTGGCAGGTGCAAGCCCAGGTCTCGAATATTTCAGCTGCCTGATGTTGAGGGGCAAGAGTCAAGCAGGAATAGTCCAGAGTGCAGACCGGAAGTCCCAGACTCCGGAGCAGGAAGAGCTTGTAGGGCTGCTGTCCTCTACCTGGGAGGGCTGAGCTGCTGCTAAAGCTGAAGAGGTGAAGAGGGATGGTCAGGGCATGAGGGCAGGGTGAACATGCCAAGCTGGTGGTGGCCAGACTCTGCCCAGACTTGCACATAGTGGCCTGAAATTGGAGCAAAGTGGGGGGGGGCTTTGAAATCGTGGGATCCCACCTCTCCCCAAATATACAGGCCAGGAAACTGAGGCCAAGAGTTGAGATGGGGACTTGAGCACCAGAGGCAATACTGCTGGCTTCCTCTCTTTTCCAGGGGTAATGACTCAGGGGAATTCAGCAGTGCTGCAGACGGCAGCCAGGGAGCCAGGCAGCCAGGCCTCCCTCGGCTCCCCCTCATCCATGGAGCTGCTGGCATCCCAGCCCTTCCTGCCTCACCCTACTCTGCTATCCTTGGGCAGAGAAGCCATCCTGGATAGCCCAGGCCACAGACTGGTCTCAATATCTCCCCAGCGCAGGCCTGAGCCCCTGATGACCCACGACTGGCCTGGAAGCCCCAGACTGACTGGGTTCATACCCGGCCTTCTGCTCCCCCAACAGCCAGAGCCAAGGCCTGGAACCCAGCGGGTCTCCCGTACCCACACCGAGCTGAGGCTCTAGGCTTCTGAACTCCGCCTGAGCCCAGTGTGGCTCTGCCACTACCTTACTAGGACACCGCAGGGAACCACTGCCTCAGTTTCCCTAGTAGCATGGGACTGTTATCGCCTCTGAACTTCCAGAACTGACCTGAGGATCAAATGAGGTCTTTGATGAGAACGCTTGTGAGACTGGAGCTTGAGCAAAGCAAATAGGACCTGGTGCCGAGGACCCCTTCCCCACCGGCTCGCAGCCCCTCCCCCAACGTCCTGGCTCCACCCCTTCCAGGCACTGAGGCTCACATGGTATTCCTATTAGCCAAAATCTGACACATGAGAATGAGAAAAGACAGTGCCGCAGGACCTGGGGTGGGGGCACTCGCAGCGCTGTCAGCCGGAACTTATGCCCTGTCCACTGTGAAGGCCGGAGGGGGGCCCGGGGACAGGCTATGCCCGGTCCACCACAGGCCCCTTCACTTCTCCTGCTGGAAGCGGGATGCCAGTGTAGACTGCAGAGCAACCTCCCCTAACCCAGGCCCAGCCTAGGTCAGGGCCACCCCCACCCCACTCCAGTGCCCGAGCTCGGGGCCCCCATGCGGCGGCGCCGTGGGGGGCTGGGGGCCGGGGGCTGGGGGCTGCGGGGCGCGTCGGGCAGGACACGCGGAGCCGGCAGAGGCTCGCAGGTGGGAGGGAGGCGGGTGGGGGCTCGGGAGGCCGAGGGAGACGCTGGGCAGGCCGCGGCCCCTCCCCGATCCCTCCCTGCGCGCCGGCGGCGACATTGCCCCTCCTGGGCAGGGGGCGGAGAAGACCGCGACGGGAGGGGAGGAGGCGGCGGAGGCGGAGGCGGGATTTGGAGTTTCCCTCCGCAGCGGCGGCGGCGGCGGCCCCTAGGCTCCAGGCGAGGCCGCCGCCCGGGGCTCTGGTGGCGTTCGGCAGTGGCAGTGGCGCTTCCCGCCGCCCGAGCTTCGGAAACTTCCCAGCCGCGACGCACGGAGCGGGTGCAGGGATCCGAGCCTAGCGGAGGTGAGCGGAGCACGCGGCACCCAGGGCCCCCCACCCCACCCCCACCCGTCCTGGCTGCCCCCCGACGTGTGTTCCTCCACCCCGCACCCCCAAAGTCCTGTCAGTGCACAGCCCGGCCGGGGCGAGGCATTCACCCCTGCAAGACCCCTTCGGTCCTACCACCACATTCCCCGCACCCTGCCAGTGCACCTCGCATGTCCCCTGGCACTTTAACCACCAGCTGCACAATCACTCGTGCACAAACCACTCGCCACGGACCCAGGTCCCTGTAGTGCACACATCAGGAGCCCCTGGCCCACGACTCACCACTGTCCCCAACTCACGCCAACACCCATCCCAGACCCTGCCACGCCCCAGTACACACCCAGGCGCGCACATACTGCCAGTACATCCCTGCTATATCTGCACTAACACAGCCCCCCACCATGCCCTCACCATCTTAAACTCCCCATATGCCCATCACAGACACCCCACCCACGTTCCCAGCCCAGAAGCACTGCAGTCCACCCACCCGGGAGGGAGAGAAGTCCCAACACAACCCACACCCCCGTGGTTCACACTCCCCACTCCCCAGCAAGCACTCCCAGACACCCACATGCACGCACACCTGCTTGATTGCATGCTCGCCAGCATCCTGCCCCGCCCCCATCGCAAATAGCCCTCAGCACCCCCCACCACATCGCTGAGTCCCTCCCACCACTCCTCCCCAACACCTGGCAGAGGGCTCTAGAGGCTGCAGCATTTGGTGGCATCTCTGCCAGGCACCTCTGGCTCTCCTTCGGCAGCGGCTCACCAGCCTAGGCACCCGTCACCCTGCCAGGTGCCTCCCTAAACAGAGCTTGGGACTCCCCAGTGACTGGCAGGACCTCGTCCCTAAAAGATAAAGAAGGCATTTGGGGCTCAAGGTACGGTGCTCAGATGTGGAGGCGAGGGGCTGCGGGGGTGGGGGTGTAGAGAGAGGCGGCACTGAAATGGAGGAGGCCTAGCTGGGCCCAAAGGTGTGCCAACTGCCCGGCCCGCACGTAGTGGGTTGGTTTCCTGAGGGCTGGAGTCCGCGTGCACTGTTTGTGTCCCTGTCTGCGTGTGTGCTGGGGGGAGGGCTGTGTGTGCACGTGTGCTCGTGCGTGTCTGGGAGGAGTGTGTGATCGGCAGAAGGAAAAAGCAGGAGCAGCACCCTCCTGGGCTCCCCCAGGCAACAATTGGTTTCATTCATTCATGCCTTCTTTGTTAACGAGCATTTCTTCGGTGAGCTCCGGGCGCGTGCCAGGCCCTGCACTGGGGGCTGGGGCCAGATTGGGGCCGGCACACACCCGTTCCTGCCTTGGAGGAACTCCCAGTCCCGCGAGGAACCCGACCAGGAAAAGCAGAAAGCCATCCCCAGCGGAAAGTGGATTTGGTGGAAAAGACACTGGATTTGGCAGGAATGCTGTCGCTGGGAGTTGTGCTCCTAGCCATGTGACCGGGCCGCGACAGCCGAAATCCTGCCACTCGGCCCGGCGGGAACGGTGCATTTGGCTGGGGGGGGGGGGGGGGGGGGGGGGGGGGGCGCTGCTCCTGGGAGGCTACCCGGACCGGAGAGCGCACGCGGCACGCGCGGGGCCTGCGGGCGACGGCGTCCGGGCGGCCTCCAGGGGGCGTTGGCCCGGCCAGGCGAAGGCCAGGGGTACCCAGCGGGGGCGGCGGTGGGCGCAGCGCCCATCCTGCGGCGAGCTGCGAGCGCGCCGCCTGGCTCCGTCCGCCAGAGGGGGCCAGGCAAGGCCCGGGCGCGCGGCTGCCTCCCCCAGCACAGCCCGCCGGGGGAGCAGTCGCGGGGCGGGGCCAGCGCCCGAGCAGGCGCTGCAGGGGGCCTGAGTAGGGCGGGCCCGGCGAGGGTCCGGTGTGGGGGGGCGCCGGGGCTTGGCTGCACTCAGCCCTGCAGTGCGGAGGTGGCAACAGGTTCTCATTTGTCCTGTTGCTGGCGCTGCGGGCGCTGCAGGCTCCGGGCACAGAGCACTGACTTTTGAGATTGAGCGCCCCTCATCCCTCACTCACTCCCGTTTTCTCCCGGTGGGAGCACTTACCAGCAGGGATCTGGAACAAGGTGCAGGGCGACCACTCTTCAGGTGTTAGGAGACACGGATTGTTGGAGTCTCGATTGACTTTCCTTCGCCATTGCAGAGATTGCTTTCCTCCTCGTCCTCATCTTCCCCACCCCAGCTAGTCACCTCCTCCAGGAAGCCCTCTCCAGAGAGCAGTGCTTGGGCACCTCAGGAGTACCAAGTTCCTTCGGGTTGGTGAGGCTCTCTTTGAGCACACTGAGCCCTCATGACATGGTTGATGGGGCACATGTGTCTCCAGACCCCCATGCCTCTGCCACTCCATCCACAATGTGACTAAACTCCAACCCTGCTTGCCAGGCTGGGACGTAGCAGAACCTCTGTGGTGCCTTCAACTTCTGTCCACCCCAAGGTCCCACCCACAGCTGTGGTGGGGTCTGGATGCAGCCCACAGGCTGGGTACCCATGGCCAGGTGGCAGCTAGTGCCTATGTCTCTCACTGTGGAACTAGGATGAGAGAGATGGAGAAGGTAGACGGCAGAGTCCCTGTCTCAGGAGTGCACTGTGAAAGGGGAAGTGGCCATGCCACAGCCTAAACCCAGGAGTCCCGGGAGCACCAAGAAAGGACATTACAGGCTGGCCCATGGGAGGGGCAGGTAGCCTATGTAGGAGGGATGGGACCCCTGCCCATAGGACTAGAGGGACATGGCCCAGTCACCTAGATCCCCTGCATGCAAGCGTTGGTACTCTAGAGGCAGGGATGCGATGGGTGTGGCCAAAGATGAGCCCACCACCTGGGGCCTTTAGGAGCCTGGAGCTGACAGCCCACTGCTGGGAGGGAGGGAGAAAGCAGGCCTAGGCCCCTTCGAGGTGACCTAACTTTCCATATCCTGCTGCTTGCCTTAGCGTCACTTCACATGATGTCTCATCTTACCCTGTGGTTGCAGGAGGCCTTTCAACAGACATGGGAATGGCTTGCAGTCATTCTAAGTGTTGCACTTCTCGGTGGCCTTGCGTTTTTCACCTCTTAGAAAAGTGTTTTGTGGGACCCATCCTGCGTGAATAGGTCTGCTTGCTTTATTGAGTTCCTTATAGTAGATTCCCAGAAGTGGCCAAAGGTATGGATTTTTTGTCTAGCTCTTGATGCACATCGCCAGATTAATTTCCAAAAGGACCAAAGTCCCCCAGCAAGAGAACAGTGCTCAGTTTCTCTGCTGCCTTGCCAGTGCTGTGTGTTCCCATTTTGAGAACATTCTACTGATGTAGCAATCGGGAAGTGTTACCTTGTTTGCTGTTGTTACCTTGTTTTTTGAATTGGCTTTCCTTCCATGACTGAGATTAAATCGTCCCCAAGTATGTTTTACCCCATCACATTCCTTCCTTCATGCAGTTTGCAGTCTTTCTGAGTTCCTTATCGATTGACCTGCCAGGGTCTTACCCTTTTGATCATTGTGCATGCGCTTTATCTTATCTGTTGTATGTTTTCCTTCAACACTGTTATTCGCTTTTGTTGGGCTTTGAGCAGAGAAAGGACACATAGCCAGATCCGGCATTTGGGAAACCTCCTCCAGCCCTCCTGTCATTGTCTCAGCATTTATCACCCCTGATATCTTGTTCAGTCTCTTAGCTTATCGCTGATCTGTCCTGCTGGTCCGGGAGGGAGCACCAGGCAAGCAGGGACCCTGTGTGTCAGGCCTGTTCATCACCTATGCCCAAGGAAAGGATGGAGGCCACCCTATTTTGTTGAATGAATGGCATTCTGGCACAGGACAAGGCAGGGTGAAGAACAAGTTGATGCAGGAGGCAGGGAGACTCTGTTGGAAGTTATGGCAGCGACTTGGTCAAGAGATGGTGAATGTGAGCCCACAGCCAGTGGCACAGGCAGAGGGATGCCAGTGGATAGAGAGAGATTTTGGTAGAAACTACTTCCCTCCAGAAGGATCTGTCCAGGAGGTTAAGGAAAGAAGGCAGGAGAGGAGCCAGGGGTGACTCCTAGGATCAATGTGATATGAGTGGAGTGCCCCGGTTTAAGGCTGGGTACTCAGAGCTCCTGGGCGACGTTAGCCAGACCTGTGCAAATGAAGGCGGTATAGGGGTACGGTGCGGTGCGGAGGGGCTTCCCTGTGCCTGCCCACCCCTCCAAGGTGCTGTGGGCAGAGCTCTGGACCCAAGAGAGCAGCAAGTTTTCTAGTCCTGCTTCTTCCTCCCCTCCAAGAATTCAGGAGACCCATGGTGGCCCAAGGCGGTGGCTCTGATGAGCCCATTATATGGATGAGGCCACTGAGGTCCAGGCGGGAAATGTGATGGTCCAGGACCACTGAGTGAGTTATTGGAAGCAGCTTCTGGGGCAGGAGCACTGGGCTTTTGTCCCTACCCCTCCCCCTGCCTCCAGGGGCCAGGCTGGCGCCGGCCAGGGGAGCTGTAACTGGTTCCCTGCTGGGCCCCTGACCTGCCCTTGGCCTCTGCCCTGACCCTGTCCCGCTTCAGTGGAAGCCCCAGCTCAGCCTGCCACTCGCGGGTCCCACCCGATTCCTTTCGCTTGCACCCGTTGGTTCGCCGACCCCTCTGGGCCCGCCCCGCCGCCCCGCCCCGGCCCGCCCCTCTGAGCTGCTACTCCACGTCCCGAGGCAGAGGCTTCCAAGGTGGAAGCTGGGTCTCGCTGCCAGGAAGCTGCCGGCGCGCTAGCGGCGCGCGAGGCTCGGCTTCCACGTGCGAGCCTGCTCCGCCGCCCCGCCCCCTCCCGGCTGCCGGGCCTGGGGACTCCCTGCCCTGGGACGGCGCCCAGCGCCCTGCCACTGCAGTAACCCTGGCCGGGACGTCCACGCGCGACCGCCTGCCGCCGGATCCAGGTCTCTCTCCTTTTGTTCTCTCCTAGGGGGGAGGACTGGGGCCGGATCAGCTCGGAGAGGGCTCGCCGAAGCCCTTCACCTCGTCGCCTCTTTTCCCTGGGCGCGCCTGGCCGTGGGGAGATCGAGGCCTTGAACCCCACTCCCTCGCACGCACACACCCCCAAAGTCGTGAGACGGAACTTGGGGCGTGATAGTGGGCAGGCCCAGCGAAGCAGCCAGGAAGGAGGTGTGAAGGCGGCGGGCCGGGGCCGGGGCGCCCCGGAGGAGCCTGCAAGGGGCCGTTAGGCACCGCTTCTCTTCTGGGAGACCCTCACGCCTCCCTGACCCTGGCAGGCAGCAGCGCCCCGCGCCCAAGTGGCTGCCGCGGTGCTTTTCTCGGGGCGCCTTTTTCCGTGTTCGCACTGCGGGTGGGGCGCGAGGAGAGGAGCGGGAGGTGGACGAGTGCCCCCGCGGGACCCGGCGCCCGCCTTCAGGACTCGGGGCTGGCTTCACATCTCGGCCCCGGGAGCGGCGGTCCGCGGGGACGCTAGCTCACACCGCCCGCCTTCCCTCTCTCCGCAGCGCCCGCCCGACGTGCAGAGAGCCGCGCGCCCATGGAGAGCCTGGGCCGCTCGTGCCTGTGGCTGCGCCGGGAGCTGTCGCCCCCGCGGCCGCGGCTGCTGCTCCTGGACTGCCGCAGCCGGGAGCTGTACGAGTCGGCGCGCATCGGCGGGGCGCTGAGCGTGGCCCTGCCCGCGCTGCTGCTGCGCCGCCTGCGGAGGGGAAGCCTGTCGGTGCGCGCGCTCCTGCCCGGGCCGCCGCTGCAGCCGCCTCCCCCTGCCCCGGTGCTCCTGTACGACCAAGGCGGGGGTCGGCGACGGCGCGGGGAGGCCGAGGCCGAGGTTGAGGAGTGGGAGGCCGAGTCGGTGCTGGGCACCCTGCTCCAGAAGCTGCGTGAGGAAGGCTACCTGGCATACTACCTACAAGGTAGGTATGGGGAGGACTTGGTGGGCACCTATGGGGAGGACCCCTGCGTGGGCAAGCGAGGCCCTGCCTTCCCAAAGTATTCATAATTCATTTGACCTTGGGTAAGCCCCATATATTTTGTCTAAAGTGGAGGTGAGACTCCCTCTCCCAATAGCTACTAGGCTGCTTTCAGGGGAGGGGAGCCTGATCATGATCTTGGGCAGGTCCTTCGCCCTTGCAAAGTCCCAGTTCTAAGTCTAGAAAATGGGGAGAACTGGGCTGAGCTGACCTAGTTAACAGGATGCTCAAGAACAAAGTACCAAGTTTGGGATTCCTGGGTCTGTTTCCAACAGCTTCCCGGCCTCCCTGGTGCTCCTTGCTCCCCTGGGCCTCAAGGGAGGCAGGGGCCAGACAGCAGGAGGGAAAATCCCAGGCCCCAAGAGGGTGGAGGGAAATCTTGGAGAAGCTGTGCAGGCAGGAGAAGGCATGAGGACGAGGGATCAGCCTCCCCCACCGTTAGGGCAGGGCCCTGGGTGGGTGAAGGGAAGGCAAGCTGATACAGGTCTGTTGGCTCTTTGCTAAGCCACATGCCCCCTCCCCAGAGGCCCAGTACAGGGGCAAGTTTCCCATGAACCTATACACACAGCTGTCCCACCTCCTGATCAGTTGGTCACCAAGAAAGGTCAGTGGGGCTGTAATGAGAATATATAAATATAGGAAGTGTCAGATTTCCAGGCCCCCACCCCCAGCCCCGGGGAAATGGTGGAATCCGTAGATGAAGGAGTTGCTGGCTTCTAGAGACTTTGGGACCATTCAGATGGAATATCGTACTCTCTCCGGAGCTCCCCACTTCTTGGGGTCCCACTTCATCCCTGAGGGTTCTCCTGGCCACACCCGATCAGCAGACGCCCAAGTAGAGAACTGACATCAGAACCTTTCCTCTTTAACTGATGGCTTCTGTCCTTGGTTGAGCCCTCACATCTGCCTGGGCTCGCAGCCCTGTAGCTCTGGAGCCTCTCAGGTGCTGAATGAAGCGGCTGGCTTTTCTTGATCCCTTTAGGGGGTTGTTTAGGGCCAGTTCCCTAAGCCCTGCCAGGGGCACTTGGCTGCCCAGGAAGCCAGTCAGCAGGATACTCTGCTTCTCCCTCCACAGGTGGCTTCACCAGATTTCAGGCCGAATGTCCTCACCTGTGTGAGACCAGCCTCAGCAGTGGTGCTGGCTCAAGCATGGCCCCAGTGCCCAGCCCAGTGCCCGTGGTGGGGCTGGGTGGCCTGTGCCTGGGCTCCGACTGCTCTGACGCGGAATCTGAGGCCGACCGCGACTCCATGAGCTGTGGCCTGGATTCGGAAGGCACCACGCCCCCTCCAGTGGGGCTGCTGCCATCCTTCCCAGTCCAGATCTTGCCCAACCTCTACCTGGGCAGTGCCCGGGATTCGGCCAACTTGGAGAGCCTGGCCAAGCTGGGCATCCGCTACATCCTCAATGTCACCCCCAACCTCCCTAACCTCTTTGAGAAGAATGGTGACTTTCACTACAAGCAGATCCCCATCTCTGACCACTGGAGCCAGAACTTGTCCCAGTTCTTTCCGGAGGCCATTGCATTCATTGGTGAGTCTGCCTTGCCCTCCCCTTCCTTCCTCTCCAGCACCCCGCCTTCAGCCCAGCTCCTGGCCTCTGCACTTCTTCTCCCTCTCCCTGCAGAGAATTCCTCCCAGGCTTAGCTGCCTTCCCAGAACCGCCATACCCTTCAAGGTTGGGGGCAGACAGGGCTCAGGCTACGGCTAGCAAAAGCTCCAGGACTCCGAGGCAGGGTGGGGCTGCGGGGGCCCTGCTGGAGGGCCACCTGGCCATGGTCTCACACTGGCCCTTGAGTCACCCTGGCCCTGCACTGCCCCATCTAGATGAGGCCTTGTCCCAGAACTGCGGGGTGCTCGTCCACTGCCTGGCAGGGGTCAGCCGCTCTGTCACCGTCACCGTGGCCTACCTCATGCAGAAGCTCCACCTCTCGCTCAACGACGCCTATGACCTGGTCAAGAGGAAGAAGTCTAACATCTCGCCCAACTTCAACTTCATGGGGCAGCTGCTGGACTTTGAGCGCAGCCTGCGCCTGGAGGAGAGGCGCTCCCGGGGGCAGGGCAGTGGGGGCCAGGAGTCCACCGCCTCCGACCCACCCTCCTTCTTTACCACCCCCACCAGCGATGGGGTCTTTGAGCTGGACCCCACATAAGACCTGTGGGGCTGGCCGGGCTGGTCCCCACCCACGACCCCACACCCAGTGGGTGCTCTGACCACCCATGTAGTAGGGGAGCGGGTGGGGGGGGGGGACTCAGCCATAAGCAGGGGGGGCTGGGGGAGGGAAAGCTCAATACCTCATTCGGGGGCAGTGGAGCAAGGCAGGGGCCGAGCAGAGACCTGCCCCACCCACTCGGGACAGTCGCGGGAATCCTATTAAACGTGCCTAAGGGCCGGCCCCAGGGCCACCGGCCTGACCCGTGCCTCTTTCGGGTGGGACCACGCTCCAGAATCTGCCTCTTCTGCGACTGTTACTTTATTCTTCGGGGGGTGGGGTGGGGGGTTCCCGATCTGAAGGACCATTCCAGGTGGCTGCCTGTTCCCTGGGACCCTGGGTGCTCAGCCAGCTCAGCTGGGCCCTGCGCCTCCCTGCCATTTCCCCCTCAGGAAGGGTGTGTGCCACCTCCTTTGCCACAGGAACCTGCTCCCAGTCCCTTCCCTGTCCCAAACGGCCACTCATGGGGAGGGACTCACCGCCACCACCAGGGTAGTCACCTCCCTGCCGCTCTGACAAGGGCTTGGGCCTCTTAGGGCTGGGAGCCTCAGGGGACGCAGGCCGGCAGATGCAGCAACTGCCCGGCCTCCACGGGGACAGCCTTTCTGGGTGGCTTCTCGCTGCGCCTGGGAGCCACTGGGCGGGTTCCCGGCCACACATCTGGCACCCTGACTGTTTCCTTCCTCCTCCCCCAGATGTCTTGATGGGATCACTGGGGCTCTTTGTGACTGAGGGTGGTCAAACTGCCACCGGAGGAGATGGGGTCTCAGAGCAAGAGCCGGGAGGGGAGGGAGGGAAGGCTGAGGCCTTGATTTCGCCGCTGTTGGTTTGGGGGTGGGGAAGGGGCCAAGCTGCAGACACACACGGTCATTCATTGCAGGCCACACCCCTTGTGGGGGGTGTGCGTGCGCACGCACGTCCAAGTTCACACATGCACACTAGCCTCCACTGACACGCTCGCCTGGGGCTGGTGGCCCCGTCGCCCCCTCGGGCCTGGGAGAGGGGCTGTGCTGGTCTGTTTTTGTAATCCACATCATGATTGCTTTCTTTAATTGTTCCTCCTGAATAAACGGTTTATTTAAGATACTGAATAGAAAGGAGAGCTGCTTCCTGAGCTCCTGGTCTGGGGAAGGTGGGAAGGAGACCCTTGGAGTCCCTCTGCCTGCCCATAGGGCTCAAGTGCCACTCCACCTCCCCCGTGTCCGAGCCCCCATCCCCTCACCACCCATCCGGGCTGCTCCCCTGCCACACTGCTCAAGACCAGGCCCCAGCAGCAAGCCGGGACAGAAGGCCTGGCTGCTCAGAGCTGACTTGGGGGGGGACAGCACTCAGTGAGCAAGTCACACGGTGTGTGGTGTGTCCACTGCCTTGAGGACCAAAACCGCCAAACACAATGTGGAATCAGACCCAAGCCCTGCCTCGAGGCGCGAGGCACACGGCACGCACACAGCAGCCCTGATCAACACTGTCAGGAGGTTAATGGGAGATGCGGGTACCCACGTGGGGGAGGGGGGTGGGACAGGGACTCTGGCTGACTTGATGTGGAATTTGGACTGCACAGGCCTAGGCTGGGGGCAGAGAGGGCCCTGTACAGGCTTCAGGCCACCTGAACGACAGGTGGGGCTTGCCTCTCTCCATTCGGGACACTGCCAGTGCTTTCTCCACAGCAATTGGAGGAGGGTGCCAAGAGCCTGCAAAGCCCAAGGGCAGCTGGAGGGTGAGAGCGGAGCAAGTGTGGCTCAGGAAGGCAGCCTCACAGCACTGCAGCGAACACCTGGGCCATCGACTCAGCAGAGAGAGGCTTGATTTTGGTTCCCAGTTTCTGAGACTCCAGTGTGGGACCGCTTGGTCCTTTTGCTTTAGGCTCATGGTGAGGCAGCACATCACCATGACAGTGTGTCAGAGCAAAACTGCTCACTTTGTGACCAGGAAGGAAAAGGAAAAGAGGGCCAGGGTATCCCAGTCCCCTTCAAGGGCCTGTCCCCATTGACCTAAACACTCCCCACCAAGCTCCACCTCCCAGAGTCCCGCAACTTGCAAATAGCACCACTCTGGGAACCAAGCCCTTTGGAGCCATTCAGGGTGCCAACGACTTGTGAGTAATGTAGGACAGATATGCAGGCAGCCCTCCTGCTCCAGAGGCCCTGGAATTGGGAGGAAATCTAAAACCATGTGACTGTGGCTGAGCTGGTGAGAAAACAAGAGAAAGGCTCTGAGGTGAGAAAGAGGGAGGATCCTGGGAGCCCAGCAGAGTGGCTGCTCCAGAAGCCTCCACAAGGAACATGGCCTTGCTGACCTCCGAAGCTCTGAGAGAATCAGGCCATGTTGTTTCAAGCTACTACACTTGTGGTAATTTGCGACAGCAGCAATAGAAAACAAACACAATAGACGACCTTGAAAAATACCCCCACAAGAGATGAGGATGTATGCTTATCTTGACCCTGGATTTGGGTGAAAGCTGAATAAAAGGAAAATGTCACTCCCTGAGAATTCATTGCCACAAGCTGAAATTTTCAATTAGAGTGGCTTATTCCTAGAGTAGTGGATGTTCCAGAATTTCTCTTGAAGGGAGAGAGTGATGGAATCAGTGGGAAGCTCCAGAATTTGTCTTGAAGCTGTATTTGACTCTCTTATGTCCACATTTCACTTAGATTGTGAAAGCTTAAAATATCAATAAAATAGATTGTTTAGTAAGCCCAGCAGCTCAGGAGGCTGAGGCAGGAGGATCGCAAATTCAAAGCCAGCCTCAACAACTTAGTGAGGACCTAAGCAACTCAATGATACCCCATCTCAAAATAAAATATAAAAAGGGCTGAGGATGTAGCTCAGTGGTTAAGTGCCCCTGAGTTCAATTCCCATTATAAAAAATAAAATAAAATAGATTCTTGGGCTGGGGATCTAGCTCAGTTGGTAGAGTGCTTGCCTTGCAAGCACAAGGCCCTGGGTTCAATCCCCAGCACCACCAAAAAAAAAAAAATTCTTTAGAAGTTCTAAATGAAATTGTCCAGAAGTAGAATGGCCCCAGAGTGCCTCTTTGAAGGGGTGACCTTTAAAAACAGGCCACGGAGAATTTCTATAGAATTTTTTTGAATGTATAATGAAAAAAATGTTTAAGGAAGCTAGCTACCACGAGTGACAAAAACATACAAATATAAAAACTTAAATATCAATTCTAAGATAGCAAATTTTAAAATTATGAGATACAGAATATGAGTAATATGCTTAAAGAAATAAAAAGGCAGGTGTGGTAGTGGATGCCTGGAATCCCAGTCACTTGGGAGGCTGAGGCAGAAGGATCCAAAATTTGAGGCCAGCCTAGGGAACTTAGTAAGACCCTGTCTCACAATAAAATGAAAAGGGCTGGGGATACATCTCAGTGGTAGAGTAGCCCTGGGTTCAATCCCCAGAACCAAAAAAAGAAAGAGAAGGAACAAAGGAAGGAAGTGGGGAAAGAAGTCAAAGGAAGTATTAAAGCTATGACGAAAGAAAGAGAACTATAAAATGACCAGGTACTCTTGAAAGAAGACCAAATAGAACTTCTAGAAATCGAAAATACAACAATTGATCAATAAAAGAGAGAACAGGGAGAATGCAATAGTTTAACGGACTGGGAACTTTCCAATGCTGGCAAAGGACCAGTTCTGGAGAAGATGCTGTAGGAGATGCTAACTGTCCCCCAGTCTCCACCCTCCCCTTCTCCCTTTTAGAAATAAAATGCCCAAGATCAATAAGGCTTATGCCTTCCCGCTAGAAATTTTATTTCCCATCCTCCCTTGCTGCTAATGGTGGCCCTGTTCTTGCACATCATGTGCTTTACCCACTAGCACCCTTAGCATTTTAATCACAGTGATTTTAAATTCCCAGCCTGACAATTCCAACATCCCTGCCATATCCGACTCTGGTCTGGTGCCGACTTTGTCTCTTCAAACAGTCTTGCCCTTCAGTTTGCCCTGAACTCTGTCGTTGTCATTGTTGTTGTTGTTGAGAGCTGATTCTGGGTGAAAGGAACTCCTGTAAGTAGGTCTTAAGCGATGTGGTGCTGGAGGGATGGCCAGGGCATGTGCTCTACAACTTTATGACTAAGTCTGTCTTTTTTTTTTTTTTTTTTTTTGAACCAGGGATTGAACTCAGGGACACTCGGCCACTGAGCCACATCCCCAGCCCTATTTCGTATTTTATTTAGAGACAGGGTCTCACTGAGTTGCTTAGGGCCTCACTAAGTTGCTGAGGCTGGCTTTGAACTTGCCATCCTCCTGATTCAGCCTCCCAAGTCACTTGGATTACAGGTGTGCGCCACCATGCCTGGCTGTCTTTTTTTTAAAAACACATATTTTTTAGTTGTTGATGGACCTTTATTTTATTCATGGTGCTGAGGATGGAACCCAGTGCCTCACACACGCTAGGCAAGCGCTCTACCACTGAGCCACAACCCCAGCCCCTAAGTGTCCATCTTTGGTAAGCCTGTGTCTCTAACCCATGACCTTCGCCCCTGCATCTCAGACTCTGTCCCTGATAGGCAGGACAGGGTGGCTACAGCAGGCTGGAGCTGAGCTTGCCCATTTCCCCAGCCCAGCAGGACTGGCTCTAGTTAAATGTTTCTCTCGAGGCCGGGCCTTGTTAAGAAGAGAATGCTCGCATGGATTTCAAAATGGTTTCTTTCCCCCTTCCTCTGCCAGAGCATGAGATCCTTCCCTGTGAGAACCCGACAGGGCTTCTGGAGGGGAAATTCCTAGCGCAGGGGACTGCCCTAAGTCTACCCACCCTGAGCTGAACTCTGACTTGTGCACCGGAGCCTCCAGCAACCCAGCAATTAGGCCGCAGGTTTTCCTGTTGTGGCATTGGTTCCTGCTTGGTGTTTTGGCTCTGGTTAGCTGGGATGGATCTCCGTGTGCACCTATCTTCCTCCGTCTGGGGGCAGCAGTTCGCCCTGTGACCTCGATTGTCTCCTGGACCTAAGAGGAGTAATTCTCAGTTCGTTCAGCGCCTCACTTGTGTAGGACAGCGTGAGGACTGAGCTTCCACACCAGACTGGAAACCCAAACTTCCCCGGGGCAGCTTTTATGGGTTGACTTTCCTTTCCCTTATGGGTCACATTTGTTGGTGCTTCTACCTGGGCCAGAAAGCCTGGGCGGTAGAGCTCACTTAGTTTGGTTCCACTGTGTTAGGGACCATAGTCCTTCACCAACTACTGTTCATTAGCTGAAAACTATTTTTTTTTGTACCAGGGATTGAACCTAGGGGCATTTAACCACTGAGCCACATCCCAGCTCATTTTTTATATTTTATTTAGAGACAGGGTCTCACTGAGTTGCTTAGGGCCTCACAATCTGCTAAGGCTGGCCTCAAACTTGTGATCCTCCTACCTCAGCCTCCCTAGTCACTGGGATTTACAGGTGTGTGCTGAAAACTGTTGATTCATGTTTTGCCAGTTTTCTAGTTGTCTATAGTGGGGAATATAATCTGGACCCTGTTGCTGCCTCATGGCCATGTTGATACTGAATAACTTTAAGCTTTGTTAAACTTTTTTACTAAATTTTCTAGAGTAACTACTTAAAGAATATACAACACACTACTTCCAAACTTGTACAGCTGAAAATCAAATAATGGAGGAAAATCTCCATGAATCCAGAAGTCAAGAGAGGGAAATGAACAGAAATACAGGAAGAAATAGAAAACATAAGATATCAGAAATAGATCTAAGCATTGTTAAACCAAATAAATACATTAAATTCTGCTGCCAAAGACAGGATTTTTAAAAATCTAACTATAAGCGGTTTATAAAAGAGTCACCTACAGAATATGGCAAATTAAGATTGAAAGGGCAGGATTCCAGCTGTAGGTAAATGAGCATATTGGCAAATAATCTCCCCCCAAAGCAACTCTACAGAAATTTACAAACACAACCTTTTGGATCTGGGAGTCAATGGCAAGTGTGCCTCTGGGAGCAAATAAGTGGTTTCATCTCATACCAGCACCCGAGAGAAAGAGAAGGGCCAGCCTCCTCCTTTTATAACAACTGTCTCAACAGGAACTCAATGGGTCACTCCACAACTACCTGTCCCAGTGACCTATGGACCCCTCACTAGGCCCCACCCCTTCCTGAGGCCAGAAGGTGGTGGGATAAAATATTCCAAATTAAAAGCAAAAAAAAAAAAAAAAAAAAGCTACCAAATGAAAATTCTATATGTAGCAAAACTATGTTTTAAAAGTCTAAGGCTGGCTGGGTGCGGTGGCGCACACCTGTAATCCCAGCGACCCAGGAGGCTGAGGCAGGAGGATCGTGAGTTCAAAGCCAGCCTCAGCAACTTAGCGAGGCCCTAAGCAACTCAGTGAGACCCTGTCTCTAAATAAAATACAAAATAGGGCTGGGGATGTGGCTCAGTGGCCGAGTGTCCCTGAGTTCAATCCCTGGTTCAAAAAAAAAAAAG
>JAJEJO010004328.1:7249-25147 GCA_020662805.1 Glaucomys volans | reverse complement strand
GGTGGCGCACACCTGTAATCCCAGCGACCCAGGAGGCTGAGGCAGGAGGATCGTGAGTTCAAAGCCAGCCTCAGCAACTTAGCGAGGCCCTAAGCAACTCAGTGAGACCCTGTCTCTAAATAAAATACAAAATAGGGCTGGGGATGTGGCTCAGTGGCCGAGTGTCCCTGAGTTCAATCCCTGGTTCAAAAAAAAAAAGAAAAAAGTCTAAGACTGGGGCTGGGGTTGTGGCTCAGTGGTAGAGTGCTTGCCTGGCATGCATGAGTCCCTGGGTTCAATCCTTAGCACCACATATAAATGAATAAAGAAATAAATAAAACCTTATAAAAAAGAAATAAAGTGCTCATTTCCTTAGCCCATGTAAAAAAAATGTCTAAGGCTAAAAAAAGTCATTCCCAGATAAACAAAGACTGAGAGAATTCACTGTTAGCACAACTCTTCACAAGAACTACACAAGGAGGACCTTCAGGCTGAAAGAAAATGACGCCAGCTAGTAACTTGAATTCCAAGTAAGAAATGAAGACTAAGAAAAGTGGTTAATAGGTGAGTTCGTGTAAAAGCCTCTCTCAGACTGGAGATGTAGCTCAGTGGCAGAGTGCTTGCCTTGTGTGCATGAGGCCCTGGGTTCTATCCCAAGCACTACAAAACTAGAGTCTCTTTTATTACATTGTTTCTTCATTTCCTCTATTAATTTATTTTAAAAAAACCACAAGTCTGTATAAAGCAATAGCTATAACACTGTATTGTCTGGCATATAATCTATATAAATGTACTAGACATGACATTATTAGCACAGAAGAGGAAGTAAGGAATAGTGGCACATATTGGCACAAAGTGACTGTATTTTACCAAAATTAAGTGAATATTAATCAGAACTACATTGTGGTTAGTTAAGATTCATAATGTAAACCCTAGGGAAATCACTAGGAAAACAACCCCAAAATACATAGTTAGAAGCCAGCAAAGGATATAAAATAGTGCAGTAAAAATTTTTAATAAAAAGAACGTGGTCAGGAACCAAGACAAGAGCAGAGAGACCAGGGGAAACAAATAGCAAAATGTCAAATATAAATCCAACCATATCAGTCATTACGTTAAGTATGAATGGCTTAAACACTCCAATAAAAAATCAGAGATTCAAAACAGGAAGGTTCAAGTAACTATATGCTACATATTGTTTTGAAGGGACCAATCTTATAATCAAAGGAAAAGAAAAAAAAAACAGAAAAAAAGCTGGGTGTGATGGCACATGCCTGTAATTCCAGCTACTCAGGAGGCTGAAGCAGGAGAATCACAAGTTCAAAGTCAATCTCAACAACTTAGTGAGACCCTGTTTCAAAGCACTAAATAAAAAGAGCTGGGGATGTAGTTCGTGGTAAAGCACCTGGGTTCAATCCCCAGTGCCACACACACAAAATTTTAAAAGACAGAAGAGGAAATGCCATGCAAACTGTAACCACCAGAGCTGATGAAGCTATATTATTAAAGTAAATGGTCATTTCCTCATGGTAAAGGGCCACTTCTTCAGAAAGATATAATAGTTATAAACATATAACTATTATAACATATAACATATAACTGCATCTAACAATGCAGCCCCAAAATACATAACAGATGAAGGAAGAACTGATGGAATTGAAAGAAGAAGGAGAAAATTCAGCTACAGTAATTGGATATTTCACTGCCCGTTTTCAGGAGCCAATAGAACCAGAAAGAAAACTAGCAAGGCTATAGAATGTTTGAACAAAATTATCAGCAATATTGACCAAACTGATACCTATAGAACACATCATTCAACAACCACAGAATGCACATTATTTTCAAATACATGTGGAACATTCTCCAGGATAAATAATGACTTAGGTCATAAAATAAGTCTGAAAACATTTAAAGCAACTAAATAATACAAAATATGCTCTCTGACCCCAACGGAAATAAATTAGAAGTCAAAAGAAGAAAGGGAGCTAGAAAACTCCAAAAAAATTGGAAATTAAATATACTTCTAAATACCTCACAGGTTGAAGGAAAAAACAAGTGAAATTAGAAAAGGCTTTTAAGAGAATGAAAATAAAAACATGACATATCAGAATTTATGGAGTCCAGCTAAAGTAGGACTTAGAAGAAAGGTCTCAAATCAATAACCTAAGGATCTACCTTAAACCAAAAAAAAATGAGCAGACTAAATCCAAAGCAAACAGAAGGAAGGAAAAAAAACAAAATCAAAACCAGAAAACAATAGAGAAAATCGGTTTTTCAAAAGTTGGTTTTTTGAAAAGATCAACAAAGTTGATCTTAGCTACACTAACCAAGAAAAAAAAGAATCATATTCCCAAAATCTAGAAGAGAAAGGGGACACCACTGCTGACCTATAGAAATGAAAAGACGGGGCTGGGGTTGTGGCTCAGTGGCAGAGGCTTGCCTAGTGCGTGTGAGGCACTGGGGTCCATCCTCAGCACCACGTAGAGGTAAATGAATAAATGAAGATATCGTGTCCATCTACAACTAAAAATATTTTTTAAAAAAAGAAATTGAAAGGATTAGGAGAGAATGTTTTGAACAACTTTTTGCCAACAAATTGGAGAACTCAGATGAAATGGACAATTTCCTAGAAAGACACATGATTAAAACTGTCCTTAAAAGTGACAAAATCTGAATAGACTTTAAAAAGGGGAAAAATTGAATTAGTAATTGAAAACCTTCCCGCAACAAAAATCCAAGGTCAGATGTGTCACTGGTGAATTTGATCACAGACTTTCAGAAAATAGTGGGAACACTTTCCATCTCATTCTATGATCCCAGTATTGGAGGCTCTTGCTAGCGCAATAAGGAGGGAGAAAGAAAATGAAATGAGAATGGAGGCAAAGGAGGACAGAAGAAGAAGGAGAAGAAGGGGAAGGGGAGGGAGCAGGAGGAGGAGAGGGAGAAGAAGGAGAAGGAGAAGTGGGGGAGAAGGAAGGGGAGGGGAAAATATTCTTTATTTGCAGATAACACATTCTACAACAAATCCACCCAAGATTAAAGCTCATCAGATCCCAGCGGTTCAAGAGGCTGAGGCAGGAGGATCAATGGTTCAAAGTCGGCCTCAGCAACTTAGCGAGGCCCTAAGCAACTCAGTGAGACCCTGTCTCTAAATAAAATACACAATAGGGCTGGGGATGTACCTCACTGGTCAAGTGCCCCTGAGTTCAATCCCTGGTACCAAAAACATTTTTTTTTGTTTTTGTTTTTGTTTTTGTTTTTGTTTTGTGGTGCTGGGGATCGAACCTAAGGCCTTGTGCTTGCAAGGCAAGCACTGACCTGTACCAACTGAGCTATATCCCCAGCCCCTTTTTCTCAAAAATATGTTTTTAAAAGGCTAATCAAGGGCTGGGGACATAGCTGAGTTGGTAGAGTGCTTGCCTTGCAAGCACAACGCCCTGGGCTCAATCCCCAGCACGCAAAAAAAAAAAAAAAGCTTATCAGGTTGTGACTCAGTGGTAGAGTGCCAGCCTAGCATGCACGAAGCCCTGGAGTCAATCCTCAGCACCACACAAGAATAAATAAAAGCATTGTGTCCACCTACAACTAAAAATAATATATGTATGCATTTTGAAGCTTATCAAACCTAGTTTTGAAAAGTTTAGCAAGGTCACAGAATGCAAGATGGATATATAAAATAAGTCAAAGGCTATTAGTACACACTTGCAATGAACAATAGAAAAATCAAATTACAAAATTTGCAGGAGAATCAAAAAGAATGAATTCTATGAATAATTTTCATTTAAAAACGCAACACGTCTACACTGAAAGCATTAAGACCTAAATTAAAGAAATTAAAGATTTCCTAAATAAGTTGAATTATCTTATGTTCATAGATTGGAAAACAATGTTTTAAAATAGCAGTAGGGCTGGGGTTGTGGCTCAGTGGAAGAGCACTTGCCTAGCACATGTGAGGCACTGGGTTCCATCCTCAGCACCACATAGAAATAAACAAATAAAATAAAGGTATTGTGACCATCTACAACTAAAAATATTTTTAAAAAATAAAATAAATATCAGTACTCCCTGTACTAATCTGCTCAGGCTGCCACGACAGAATGCCACAGACTGGGTGGCTTAAGCAACAGAAACTTGTTTTTTCTTGCAGTTTTGAAGTCCAAAATCAAGATTCCGGCCAATCTGGTTTCTGGTGGGACCCTCTTCATGGCTTAGAGGTAGCCACCTTCTCATTATGTCCTCACATGGCCTCTTCTCAGTGTATACTGATGGAGAGAGAGAACAAGGGTATTTCCTGTTGTCTCTTCTTATAAGGACAGTAATCCCATCAGATGACAGTCCCAGACTGATGACTTAATTTAGCCTTGATTATTTCCTCAGAGGCCCATCTCCAAATGTAGGCACGTGGGGGTTAGGATTTCAACAGATGAATTTGGGGGCACACATTCAGTCCATGGCACTCCCCAAGTTTATCTAAAGATCCAACACAATATATACCAAAATCCCAACTGCCTTTCTTGAGGAAAACAACAAGCTAATCCTAAAAATTCAAATGGGAATGCAAGAAACCCAGAATAGCCAAAACAATTTTGAAAAATAAAGAAGTTGGAGGGCTCTCATGTCCTGATTTCAAAACTTAACATAAGGCTACACTAATCAACACAGTGCGAGCCAGGGACAGTGGCGCATGCCTGTAATCCCAGTGACTTGGAAGGCTGAGGCAGGAGGATGGCAAGTTTGAGTCCAGCCTCAGCAGTTTACCAAGATCCTGCCTCAAAATTAAAAAAAAAAAAAACACCTGGGAGAGTATCTCATTGGTAAGTGCCCTGGGCTCAATGCCCAGCAACACACACACACACACACACACACACACACACACACACAAAGACAGTGTGGTACTGGTATAAGGACAGATATTCAGATAAATGGAATAGAATTGAGAGTGCAGGAAAAAACAACTCAGATTTATGTTCAATTGATTTTCAACAAGGGAGTCAAGATAAATCCACAGGAAAACAATGGTGCTAGGAAACTGGACAACCAGGAACAGGAGTGAAGGGGGACCCCAGCCTCACACCACATACAAAAGTCAACTCAAAATGGATCAAAGAGCTAAATGTAAGAGTTAAACAATTCAGAAGAAAATAGAGGTGTAAATCTTTGTAATCAGGATTAAATAACGGTTTCTTGGCTATAACTTTACTGCAGTCAAAGAAAACTATTACATTTCACAATTTTAAAACTTGTGTGCAGCCTGGCACAGTGGCGCACACCTGTAATTCCAGCAGCTGGGGAGGCTGAAGCAGGAGGATCGCAAGTTCAAAGCCAGCCTCAGCCACTTAACAAGTCCCTAAGGAACTTAGCAAGACCCTGTCTCTAAATAAAAATAAAAAGGGCTGTGGGTGCAGTTTAATGACAAAGCAAACCTCAGTACAAAAAAAAACTGTCTAGTGCATCAAAGGATACTATGAAAGAACAAAAAGACAACCTGTGGAATGGGAGAAAACATTTACAAATCATAGATCTGATAAAGATCTAGTAGCCACAATCTACAAAGAACTCTAAGACCTCAACAATAAAAAGACAAATTATCCAATTAAAAGATGAACAAGGACTAGGGATGCAGCTCAGTAGCATAGCATTTGCCCAGCATCCCTTGGTTCAATCCCCAGTACCACAGAAAAAGTTTTGAATGATGTCTTTCCAAAGAAAACATGCAAATGGCTAATAAGTATATGAAAAGATGCTTAACATCATTGGTCATTAGAGCAATGCAAATTAAAACCCTGAGATACCCTATAAGGGCTATAAAAAATCAGACAATAACAAGTGTTGATAAGGGCGGATGTAGCTCAATGGTAGAGCTCTTGCCTACCAGGTGTGGCCCTGAGTTCCATCCTCAATACTGCAAAAGAAATTTGTTAACAAAGATGTGAGAAATGGGAACCCCAGTGCAATGGAAAATGGTTTAGTTGCTTCAGAAAACAGCTTGACATTTCCTTCAAAAAATAAACATGGAGTTACCATAGGACCCAGCAATTCTACTTCAAGGTATATATTCAAGACAACTTAAAATATATATCCATACAAAAATTTCACAGCACTATTATTCACAATAGCTAAATGGTGGAAGCAACTCAAATGTCCATAAATGGATAAACAAAATGCGGCCTATCCATACAATGGAATACTATTCAACTGTGAAAAGGAATAATGTACCAAATATGCTACAATGTGAATGAACCCTAAAAACATTATGCTAAGGGTAAGAACTCAAACACAAAAGTTTCCATTTGGTATAATACATTTATTGGAATATTAGAATAAACAAAAGTCGGGCGTGGTGGCGCACGCCTGTAATCCCAGTACTTGGGAGGCTGAGACAGGAGGATCTCGAGTTCAAAGCCAGCCTCAGCAACTTAGTGAGGCCCTAAGCAACTCAGTGAGACCCTGTCTCTAAATAAAATACAAAATAGGGCTGGGGATGTGGCTCAGTGACCGAGTGTCCCTGAGTTCAATCCCTGGTTCCAAAAAAAAAAAAAAAAGAAAAGAAAAGAAAAAACAGATTCACAAAGACAGTAGATTAGTGGTTGCCAGGGGCTGAGTGAAGTTACCGGGTATGGGATTTCCTTCTGGATTAATGAAAAGGTTCTGGAATTAGATAGTGGAGATGGTTATGAAAGTTTTTTTAATTTTTTAGTTGTAAATGGACACAATACCTTTATTTTGTTTATTTATTTTTATATGGTGCTGAAGATCCAAACGCAGTGCTTCACATGTGCTAGGCAAGTGTTCTACCACTGAGTTACAAACCCAAGCCCATGAAACTTTGTACATATACTAAAACCCATTAAATTGTATATTTCAAGGGTGAAATTTATGGTGTGTGAATTATATCTTAATAAGAAAAGAAATTTTTAAGTTTGAAAAGAAAAGGATTAAAAAAGACAGCAGGCAAATATTAACAAAAAGTTATAGCTGCTATATTAATATCAGATAAAGTAGATTATAAGGCAAAAAGCAATGCTAGAACAAATACATGTTCTAGCATGTGTTTATCACCATATTTTGATAAAATGTTTAACTTACCTGAAATACACAGCAATTATAGACTCATATGCACTTAATAAATAACTTCAAAAATACAGAAAGCAATAAACAACATAACTTCAGAAATACAGAAAGCAACTAACTACAAGGAGAAATTGTCAAAAAGAAGTTTGGGCTCTACTCAAAGCATCATGTGAGGCAAGACTTGGCTCCCTGGGGCTAGGAGATCTATCAAAATCTCAGTGGGGTGTGAGGGGAAAGATCTGGAGAAAAGGATGTAAGGTTTTTATCCTTATCAAGAGGGACCAGATAGGATTTGAAAATGTTGGTAAAGCATCTTTAAAATAAAACTCGGATCTTGTTACTGTCCTGTTTAAAACCTTCAGTGGCTCCCTGGTCCCCTCTTCAGAAAGTTCACTTCCCAAGCTGTTCCCTAGCCACTTCCTCTCACAAGTGTCCTCAATCAACCAAATGAAATGCTTTGTTATTTCTCTAACACTCAATACTTTTTATTGTGCCCACCTGAGGTTAGGGATGGAGACAAGGATACCTAGAGAAAGCAGGGGTTGGGTGGAGAACACGAGTGCCATGTACCTAAACAGCGTCTGGCAGGAAAGAATGGTCAGTTTGTGGGGCCAAGTCAGCCACCGCCCGACCTGAAGGCCTGGCTTGGCCCCTTCGTCTCCAGCCTCTTTCCTGTGTTCCCTGGCAGCTCCCTCAAGTGCCTCACAACCCACCCCCGCCTGCCCCTGTTCAGCCCACCTCAGTCAAGCTCCATCCTTTCAGTCCCAGTCCCACTTCAGCTGCTTTGGCAAAAGCCGTCTACATCTCCTGCCTTGTTCCCTTCACAGACCCAGATGTGTCTCCTAGCCACCACCCCTGCTCCACTACGGGCCACACCTCGTACTGAACTTCCGAAGGGAACTTAATGGGGCCCAGATCCTATGCCCCATCCCTGCCGCTGTGGGAAAACCTGCCTGGTTCCCCTTCAGTGGGATGTGCAATTGAGGCACAGAGAACAGTAAAGACAACACCAGCCACCTTCAAGGACCAAACCGAAATCCAGGGGGTTCCTTCCATGCCAGAGTTCTCCCTTCTGCAGCACACTGCTAGCGTTCACAAAAGATGGGTGGAAAGAAGTGCCTGTGCTTACCTCAATTCCCGCACATGGTCATTAAGACCCAAGCGAGACCTCAGGTGTGTGGAGGCAAGTGGGAGGATGCAGTAAGAGACTGTGGGTTCAAACACTCACTGTCACAATGATGTGGCTTTGGCTCAGTTACTCAGCCTCTTCATGCCTGTTTCCCCACGTGGAAAGTAGGGGTGATGATGACAATGTCCGCTGCCTCAATCAAGAGTCACTATTAGCATCCTTTTTATTAGAAACAAGAAACCTTCCATTAATATTAGCTATAAAACAAGACACATATTTGCAAAGAGAAGGATGAGGAATAAGTCACATTTTCTCTACTCTTCTGTCCCTCAGGCACCCAAACTCACCGTGTCCAAAATTGATCTCATTATGTCTACCCCAAAGTCACCCCAGTTGAACCCTTCCTGGTGAATGGTTCCATGTCCACCCAGAAACACACAGGCTACCCACCCTCCCGCCTTCATTCCCCACCCCAAATCCACCGCCAGCTCCTAAAGAGCTTCTAGGACAACCTCTGGGTGTCCTTGTCCTCAGTGAGGCCATACAGGTTGAGCCTCCCTGGAACTTCTGCCACCCACAGGTTTGCTCCAAGACACAGCGTGTCCCCTACCCTGTTTGGCCCAGATCTAGGGAGACACCTTCGTCTTGTGTCGCCCACAAGAGTTTCCCTGCTCAATGCTGGTCAGGTCTGCTGACACCCAGGAAGGACAGGCTGCCCTGAGGGACAGGACTCCGCCGCTGCCTCACACCTGAGCTTCACAGCCAGTGCACCCGAAGTGGACAAAGGTCCTCTCTGATCACAACCCCTTTAACAGCTCCCCGACTGCTCACAGACTAAGGCGCTGACCCTTCACCCTGCCTCCCAGCCTGCTCGGGCAGAGGGCTAGAGAAAGGGCTGGTTTATCGGAAGGCAAAGGTGGTGTGGGGTGGACGGAGAGGGAGGTGGGCGCGCAGGGGAGCGCTCCAGCTTCAGCGAGCAGCAGGCGCTCAGGCCTCACATGAGAAGGGCTGGAGGGATGAAAGAGGGGTGCCACTCTACCTAACCTGGGGGGTGTCCCCTCTCACCCCACTCCCAGATTGACAGGACCTCCTCGTTGAATAAGGACTTCTCCAGGGCAGGATCTGGGGGGATGCGGAGGGAAGCACAGATTTGAACCGCTGCCCCAGGTACTGAAGGAACCAGAGGTGGCTGATGGATGTCTAATGATGTAACCGTGGCGCCCCCTGCCGACAGGAGGCCAAGCTGCACCGAATGCCAAGGCTGCCAGGCACGGGAACCCAATACTGCAGAAGGGTTCTGGTCCCACGCCTGACTTGGAAGAGCTGGCCACTCGGAACGAGCATTGATTCTTTCTGGAATGCTGG
Organism: Glaucomys volans; assembly: GCA_020662805.1. NCBI lineage: Eukaryota > Metazoa > Chordata > Mammalia > Rodentia > Sciuridae > Glaucomys > Glaucomys volans. Next base: position 15,603 of record JAJEJO010004328.1, on the reverse strand, counting down.
CTCTAGCACCCGTGCTCGGGGCTCCTGGGGCAGCCAGCGCAGCACTTCCCCGTGCAGATCATTCTTAGCGTCGCAGTGAAAGCACCTCCTCCGCTAGTGTGCGGAGCCCAGCACATGGCCAGTATCTGGCACAGCAAAGCGAAGGAGAGCAAGTAAGTGTCCGGATGAATGGGTGAGCAGACGGGAAGCACAGGCAGCCAGGAGGACGATGAGGCCTCGGGTGGGGGCAGTCAGGTGGCAGGGGAGGCTGTTGCAGGTAAGGAGGCCAAGCTGCTGAGACCTGGCTGTGGGACTGGTTGGCCGAGGCTCCCCCTCCAGGAACCTGGTATGGGTGAGGGCAGCTGGGGCAGGCCTGAGGTGTGACCCAAAGCCTGAAGTGTGCGATGGAGGAGGAGCTGCACACGGCCTCCAGAACTGCCCTGGTCCTGGGAGGGCATGGCAGAATGTCGGCATAGTGAAGCAGCCGCCCCACTACAGTAAACCCAGAGGACAGATGCCATGGCTGTTCTCCTTTGTGAAAACCAGGTACCTCTGGCCCCAACCCAAGATCCAGGCCAGCCTCCGATCGGGCCTCATGGCCTCCCTTTGACCCCCAACTTTGACAAGTAGAGGAATCTTCTCCCACATGCACCCCAGTCATTGGGCTCACACCCTGGGGGCTGGCGGGGGAAGGAGTTTCAGAGGGAAGGGGTGGCCTGCTAGCCCGGAATTCTGGCTGAGGCCCAGGAGTAGCCCTGGGGGGCTTCCCTTGAAGGAACCATCAAGACCCACCATTGGAGCCCTGGTCCATCATGGAGGGGATGGAAGGACCGGGAGCCGCCAGGCCAGAGCAAAGACCACAGTTCCTCACAGTGCCTCATGTTCCAGTTGCTAGCCTGGATCCACCCAGGCCTGATGCCCAGAGTTCCTCCTCATCCTCTGACACTGGGGTCCCTAGGGCTTCACACAGGTTGCCCACTGGAAGGGCAGGGGGAAGGAAGAGTGGGAGAAGGCCACAGTTGCAGTGGAGGCAGCCTTGGCTACACACCTGCTTCCCAGTCCAAGGCATGTGCACGGCAGGGCCACTGCGGCCTGGCACTCGGGACACAGAGACAGTGCTGTTCCTTGTGCTGGGGATAGGGATTTGGCCTCCCGCCATTGCCCCCTGCTGGCTGCCGCCCAGAAACCCAGGGTCACAGGCAGTCAAACCTCTAGGGTGGCAGAGCTGGCTGCCAGGTGGCCTCTTGCTGGAATTTAAGAAGGTGCGAATGGGAACTTCTTGGGCAGTTGGGACCCTGTCTGCAATGATCCCAGGGAGCAGGGGTTCAGGTGGCAGTGGGGTCCATTCTGCCTTTTTCATTTTCTTTCCCCGGTGACCCCCAACCCACACTCGACCCACCCCCGGCTCACCACTGGCCCAATGCTCTGTCCATCTTTATTGGTTTAGAGAAAACGAGGGAGCTGGAGGGCCACAACACAAGCAGGACCACCCACAGTCAGCAAAGCACAGAAGAGCACAGGAGGGACAGCCCCTGGCGCCCACCTGCCAATGCCTCCCAGGCTTCTGGAGGCAATGACAAGGAGGAGAGCCCCATCCCTGCCGCAGTCATGCGCCACACCCACATCTCACACTCTCCAGCAGAGACCAGCCAGGGGCAAAAGGGGTCAAGGAGGGGGACCCCAAGGAAGGAAATCTGGGGGTCCATCCACTTGGCCTTGGCATCTGCCTGGGGCGGAGGAGAGGAGAGAGGGGCAGGGGGAAGGGGCAGTCAGATGGCAGCCTGGCCTCCCTGTGCCCCTGCCCAGAGGAGGGCGCCTACTGGACGTCTCTGTACTTCTGCTTCTCCTCCTCCACCAATGCTCTCTGCCCTCAGCCCTCAAGGGCCAAGGAGTGACCCTGGGGGTCTTCCCTGATGGGTCCAGAAAGAAGCCAAGAGGGACCAGGGGAGGCTTGAGGCCCAGTGAGGCAGGACTCTGGAGCCCTGGCCATGCGGAATGGGGACGGAAGGGCTGGGCCAACCCCGAGGAGTCCACCCACTCTGTAAGCTCCCGGGGTGAGGGGCACACACACCTGGGTGCTACCACTTGGGGGGCTGGCCAGCATGGAGGCCTGGGTAGCTGTGATGGGCCATACCCTGCCTGGAGGCCGCCTCACCCTCTGGACTCTGCCCCAGCTTCCGGATGTGGCGTAGGAAGGAGGTAGCGTTGAAAGCTCGCTGTGGCAAGAAGTGGAGACTGTGTCAGGCCAGGCCCCAGGCCCAGCCCCCAGACTGCAAGGATCATAGTGATCCCTAGGCCGTGAGGCTATGCCCTGAAGCAGAATGGGGGTCTCTCTCTGCACTGACCTTCCAGTGGGTTCGGGCAAAATTCCTCTGAATCTGCTCACTGACTGAACCCAGGATGTCCTTGTCCAAAGCCGCATCCCCGGAGATCCTGGAAGAAGGCTGAAGGTCAGTGGTGCATGGGGTCAGTGGTGTATGGCCCTGGGACAGCTTGCCAGGGCTCCCACTCACCAAAGGTGCTGTAGGGCCTGCTGGCAGGTGAACCTCTTCTGGGGATCTCGCTCCAGAAGGTGCCGAATGAAGTCTTTGGCTGGAGCAGGGGGGCCAGGTCAGACTGCCCCATCCCTACTACCCCTTGTCACTCCCGAGCAGAGGGCCAGCATCAAGCTCACCTGATTCTGAGATGTCATCCCAAAAAGGAGAGTCAAACTCGTAGCTGGCTCTCAGTATCTGGCTGAAGAGTTCAGGGTCGCTCTCGTCATAGAACGGGGGGTACCCGCACAGCCTGGCACCCACAGATGAATCACCCAGCTGTCCTCCCCTCCCCGACCCAGCAGGGGGCAGGCAGGCAGGAGGCGAGCCTTCCCAGTGGTCACTCACAGGATGTAGGAGATGACACCCAGGGCCCACACATCCACAGCCTTCCCATAGGGTTTCTGCTCCAAGAGCTCTGGAGCTGGGGGTCACGAACAGACATGCGATACGTGAGTCCAGCCCCAGGAATGGCCCACCTGCAGCTAAGCCACCCCAACCCCTCGCACCTTGGCTCCCCCAAGTCCCCACCCCCTCCCGCCCGCCAGTGAGGCCCGAGTGCCCTCCCTCTTACCAACATATCCCGGGGTTCCACAGGCAGTGCCTAACATGTTGCCAGCCTGGATTTTGGAGAGGCCAAAGTCAGACACCATGATCTTGGAGTCCTCAAAGGGCGTGGCATAGAGGAGGTTTTCAGGCTGCGACACATGGGGGCCAGGTCAGGCCCGGCACGGCCCGGGCACTGGAACAGGGTGGGCCTCAGCACTCTCAAATCCCCCAGACCCTCAGTGCAGAGGGATGCTGGGAAAGGCCCCAGTCATGCGCCTGGGGAAGCACACGGACGGCCAGGTGGGCAAGGCAGGGGGCTCCCAGCCAGGCACCTTGAGGTCCCGGTGCACAATGCCCAGGCTGTGCAGGTAGGAGACGGCGCCGAGGACCTGGGCCACCAGGTGGCTGGCATCCTTCTCCGTGTAGGAGCCTCGCTCCATGATGCGGTCAAACAACTCGCCACCCGTCACCCTGAGGGGAGTTGGGAGTTCAGCTGACCCAGGCCCCTGGGCTCAGGCGGCAGCCCCCACTCCTGTCCAGCCCCCACGGGCCCTCCTCACAGCTCCATGGCCAGGTAGAGGTGGGAAGGGCTCTCATGGACGTCCTCCAGTGCCACGATGTTGGGGTGGCTGACCCTGCAACAGGGAGAAAGAGTCCCCATAGTAAAGAGCAGGGCTGGTGAGCAGCCACCCCCCCAGCATCACAGCAGGATCTGCACCCCTTCTCCCTCTGACCCCCACCTGGGCTCCCCCTTCCCAGCACAGCCTGCCCAGGACACAATTCTAAGGCCCATCTGTCTTGTTGGTGGGCATGTGCAGGCCCAGAGGGGCAAGGAGCTGCCCCCCACCCCGTGCCCCGCAGGCTGGCCGCGGGGCTGGAAGCAGCAGGGCCCTAACTTCTCCCCTCCCAGGGCCAGGCGCGCACCTGCGCAGCACCGCGATCTCATTCTCCACCAGGGCTTCCTTGCCCCGCAGCGCCTTCTTGGGGATGCACTTGAGGGCCACCAGGTGTGCAGAGCCCCGCTCCTGGGCCAGCACGACCTCCGAGAAGGCACCCCTGCCACAGAGCCAGAGGGCGGGAGGTCGGTGCGGGGGCGGGGAGGGGAGGGAGAGGGCCCCCGCCGAGGAACCTGGGGAGGCCCTCGCCACCCTCCCCACGCTCACAGGTCCACACACAGACCCACCCCGCATCCCACTCACGAGCCAAGCTTCTCCCGGATCTCATAGACGCTGCTGATGTCCTCCGTCTGCTTCTTGAGCAGCAGCATGTCTGCAGGGGGAGGTGGAGGAGGCCCCTGGGCAAGGGCAGCTCCCTCCTCCAGCCATCGCCATCGGTGTCCTCCGCGACAGCCACCCTCATCCTGCCTTCCATCCATCACCCCCCAGCCACCCTGCAGTCAAGGTACCTCCCGCCCCTCCCCCACCGCCCACTCCCACACGAACACCTCCCACCCAGCACGCCATCCCATACACACACACCTCCCCATCCCAGGTCCGCTGCTGCCATCCGGTGCTTCCCCCAGCACCCGGACACCCCCTCTCTGCCTCCATCCATCAGAGCCTGCACGACCAGCCGCTTTCTAGAAGGCTCTGTGCGCGCTCACTCTGGCCCCTCTGGCCCACCTCTATCTACAGGGCCCAGACCCCTCCCCCACCAGACCCACCACCAAGGAACAGCGCCCACATGCACGCGCCACCCGGGCCACCCACCCACCGGAACGCATCTGCAACCCCGCTCACAACCACCTGTCACGACCACGGCCACCCACGCGGCCACCCACTCGGCAGCCCGGCCGCAACTCGGCCCTTGGTGTCTCGGAGTAAGGGGACTCAGAGCAGCCTGGGCCCTCAGAGTCCGGAGCTGCGTGGGCCGCGCGTGCGGGGAGGGGGCGCGCCGGGCATGACAGGTGTGCACGAGGGCTTGCAGTGGCTTCGGCGGCTGCCGCCAGGACCCCGTGCACCCCTCTGTGCGCCCCCGGCCCAGAGCGGACCTGACAGGTGCGGACCTGGAGCCGATGCCACAGCGTCGCCTCGCGCAGTGGCCGCCGCGCCGAGCCCCCCGCCCGCGCCCCGCCGGCCCCGCCCCCTCTGCGCGCGTCCCCGCGGGCCGCTGCCAGCCAAGCACACCGTGGTTGAGTGCGGCCGCAACGCGGCAGGGCGCCTTGTAAGGCAATCCGCGGGGCTCTGACCGCCAATGCCCTGTTCCTCACTCCTCAGTTATGCTCACCAGTCTCCTGAAGCCCTGGTCTAGGCAGGTGGCCCCAGGGCCTTTGCACCACCCGTATCTTCTGTCCGGAAATTTCTTCACCCACATGTGCCATGGCTTTCTGCCTTGCAGTCTCTGCTTTTTCGGCCTCTCCACAGACAGGCCCTCCATGCCATTTGGTTTACAACAACCTTCTTCCCTAGTGACCTGCCACCACCACTCGCTGCCCTGGCCTGAGCCCCCATCAGCACTCAGTGGGCTTCTTCTGCCTCCACCCTTCACCCTTCACCCTCCTTTCCTCAACCAGCAGCCAGAGCATTGTTTTGTTTGAGATCATGTCATCCTGATGCTGGGAACCCCAACTGCTCATGGAGGCCAATGAAGTCTTCAGGGCATGCATCTCAGAAGGAAAAACGATGGAGGGAAGTGCTGATGAGTCCGTCTCATGGCGGCACCAAGTGCTGATTCTTCACCAGAATGTCTGACACAGGAAAGAAACCTGAGGAGAGCCGCACTCCATGGTCACAGGTTACAGAGAAACAGAATTTGTATTGCACAAATGCATCACGTTTGTGTTTGGGAATAGAACAGTGGTGTGAGTGATACCAAGCACTCACGTGGAGAGATGCCCAAGGAGGGGGCTCTGAGGGGCAGCAGATGGAGACCAGAGGCTGGGGGGAAAGGAGCCACTCGCCCAATACCACTGGCCCCGTGTGAAAAATGATGCCATAGGGCTGGGGATATAGCTCAGTTGGTAGAGCGCTTGTCTTGAAGTACAAGGCCCTGGGTTCAATCCCCAGCACGCAAAAAAAAAAAAAATGATGTCACAAGCCAGGCAAGTGGTGCACACCTGGAGTCCCAGAGACTCAGGAGGCAGAGGCAGGAGGATCCCAAGTTTGAGGCCAGCCTCAGCCACATAATAAGACCCTATCTCAAAACAAAATTTTAAGGAGCAGAGATGTAGCTCAGTGTTAGAGCACCCCTGGATTCAGTCCCTAGTACCACAAACATACACATGCTAGGTGAGGTGGCAAGCACCTGTAGTCAGTCACTGGGGAGGTTGAGGCAGGAGGATCACATGAGCTTAGGGGTTCGAGGCCAGCTGGCCAACAAAGCAAGACAAAAACAATGATATCACTGTTTTTGTTTTACATCAGTATTTACAATGGAACAGGAAGTACACTATTTGCAATTGTTCAGACATTTGTTGAAATTCTGTAGACGTCAATTTCAACGTGTGTGTGATGGAGAAAGAGCTCTTCAAAATCCTTTCAGGGGATTTATGCAAAACTTAACTCACAATGTGTCATAAACCTAAATGTAAGATGCCAGGGCTGGGGCTGGGGCTCAGTGGTAGAGGCTTGCCTAGCATGTGTGAGGCACTGGGCTTGATTCTCAGCACCACATAGAAATAAATGAATAAAATAAAGGGCTATCAACATCTAAAAAAAAATTTTTTAAAAAGATGCCAAACTATAAAACTTGTAGAACAAAACATAGAAGACAACCTGGGTTACTTTGGGTTTGATAACGATTCCTTAGGTACAATATGGAAAACATGTATTCCGCAAATAACATTTACTAAAAGAATAAGAAAACCAGTTCCAGGCTGGGGGGAATCTTTGCAAAGTGATTATCTGATGAAGACTGGTATCCAAAATGTACAAAGAACTCTTTGAACGCAACAATAAGAAAACAACCAACCCCATTTTAAACACAAGCAAAAGATCTGAACAGACACCTCGTGAAAGAAGAAAATACAAAAGGCAAGTGAGCATGTGAAAAGCTCCTTAGCTGGGCTGGGGCTGTGGCTCAGTGGAAGAGCACTTGCCTAGCACGTGTGAGGCACTGGGCTCCATCCTCAGCACCACATAGAAATAAATAAATAAAATATTCTGTCCACCTACAAGTACAAAAAGAAAGTTTTTAAAGATATTTCGCACCATATGTTGCCCGTGTGATGCCTCCCACCATTTCTGACTCAGCAAAAAGGCCTGCATCAGGCCAGGTGCATGGCACACAACTGTAATCCCAGCAGCTTGGGAGAGTGAGGCAGGAGGATGGAGAGTTCAAAGCCAGCCTCAGGAATTTAGGGAGACCCTGTCTCAAAACATAAAAAGGACTGGGGATGTACCTCAGCAGAAGAGTGTCCCTGGATTCAATTCCCTGTACTGCAAAATAGTTCCCGACCAGCTGTGAATCTGTGGAACTGCTGTCACAGAAGCTATTATGGCTTTGATCTGGAATGTCCCCCCCAAGGCTCCTATTTAACGATGGTCAGAAGTGGAGCTTCGGGGAAGTGACCGGATCACAAGGGCTCTGAGCTCACCGGTGCATTCATTCGTTGATGGATTCATGATCTGATGGCTTTATTGGGAGGTGGTGGAAGCTGCAAGAGGGGAGGCACAATTAAAGTGAATGGGTCACTAGGGGCATGGCCTGCACGGGTATGTCCTGTTCCTGGTCCCTTCCTCTCGCTTTCTCTGCTTCCCGCCCACCAGTGAGGTAAGCAACTCCTTCTGCCATGCCCTTCCACCACGGCGCTTCCGCTTCGTCCCACCTCAGGCCAGAAACAATGGAGCAGCCAAGCATGGGCTGGAACCTCGGAATCCATGAGCCAAAATCAATCTTTACTCCTCTCGGTTGATTTTCTCATGTATTTTTGTCACAGGAATGAAAAACAACATGTACCTGATCAGAGAATTACAAAGCGTAACGACAACAAGACTCTACTATGTAGTCACCTATCAGAATGACTAAAATGCAAAACCCTGACAACACCTAATGCCAGCAAGAATGTGACGCAACAGGACCTCTTATTCATTACTGGTGGGAATACAGAAAGGTGTGGCCCCTGGGGAGACAGCGGGCGATTTCTAATGAAGCTGAGCAGACTCTTACCATAGGATTCGCCAGCCATAGTCTTTGGTATTTACCATAAAGATTTGAAAATTTCTGTCCACACAAAAACCAGCCCAGAAATAGTTGTAGCAGCTTTATTCATAATTGACAAAAAATGGAAGCAACCAAGGGTGCCCTTCTGTAGCTGGCAGATAAACTGGCACATCTGGATGGGGAATACTATTT
>JAJEJO010004327.1:175823-194734 GCA_020662805.1 Glaucomys volans | reverse complement strand
TTTTTTTTTTTTTTTTTTTTTTGAGACAGGTTCTTGAAATGTTGCCCACAATGGTCTCAAATGCATGAACTCAAGTGGTCCTTCTGCCTCAAGCCTCCAAATAGCTGGAATTATGGGCATGCACCACTATGCCTAGCTTTTGAGTTCCATTTTTGTCTGTTTTTCTTTACTGTTGTATTTCCAAGACATCAAAGACATACCAGAACATAGTAGCTCTCAACAATCATATGTGGAATGAACAAAAATGAATATCAGCTTATTCACCATCTTTTATCAATTCTCATTATTGCAATAAAAGTCACCAACTTGGGAATGGTGGCTCACACCTGTAATCCCAGTGACTAAGGCTGATGCAGGAAGATGGAAAGTTCAAGGCCAGACTCAGCAAAAAAGAGTCTGTTTCAAAATAAAAAGGACTAGGGATATAGCTCAGTGGTAACATGTCCCTAGGTTCAGTTCCCAGCACCAAGACAAAACAAAACAGAGATCACCAATAAAGTTCACCTTTACTATTTCATTACAGTGAGAATCAGAGAAAGTTTCATTCAGGAGTGGTGGCACACAACTGTATTCCCAGAGAGGTGGGAGGTTGAGGCAGGAAGATCACAAGTTAAAAGCCAGCCTCAGCAACTGAGCAAGACCATCTCAGAATTGAAAAGGAGGGAGTGGAGGGCTGGGGTTGTAGCTCAGTGGTAGAGCACTTGCCTAATGCATGTGAGGCACTGGGTTTGATCCTCAGCACCACATATAAATAAATTAAATAAAGGTATTGTGTCTATCTTCAAGGAAAAAAAAAAAGGCAGGAGGGTAGTGATGGCTGGGGACATAGCTCAATGGTGTGGTGCCCTTGGGTTCAATCCCAAGGTACCAAAAACAAACCACAACAAACTCACCTTTGGTTCAACAATGCTCAAATGAATAAACCCCCAAGACTTGGAGACATCTCCTAGCATAGAAACCCAATTAGCTACCAGGAGTTAGAAAGATGGTTGATAAATATATTATGAATCAGATGGGGCTATTAGAGAGCAGTGAGAACCTAGAAAGTCTGCAATTCCCGGGCTGGGGTTGTGGCTCAGTGGTAGAGCACTTGCCTAGCATGTGTGAGGCACTGGGTTTGAGTCTCAGCACCATGTATAAATAAAAAAAAAAAGGTCCACTGATGACTAAAAACTATTTAAAAAAAAAAAAAAAGTCGGGTGTGGTGGTGCATGCCTGTAATCCCAGCACTTGGGAGGCTGAGGCAGGAGGATCACGAGTTCAAAACCAGCCTCAGCAACTTAGCGAGGCCCTAAGCAACTCAGTGAGACCCTGTCTCTAAATAAAATACAGGGGCTGGGGTTGTGGCTCAGTGGCAGAGGGCTTGCCTAGCATGTGAAGGCACTGGGTTCAATTCTCAGCACCGCGTATAAATAAATAAATAATAATAATAATAAAGGTCCATTGTCAACTAAAAATATATTTTAAAAAATAACAAATAAATAAGTAAATAAATAAAATACAAAGTAGGGCTAGGGATGTGGCTCAGTGGTGGAGTGCCCCTGAGTTCAATCCCAGTACCAAAAAAAAAAAAGAAAGTCTGCAATTCCCATCTAAAGGCTTAAATTCAAATTTAAAAGATAATCTCTATAAGCCAAACCCATCTTTAGGCTGCAATCCCTAATTCCAGTCTCTAACTGTAAATATATCTTCTCTCCCACTTGATATTCCTGGCTTTAAAACACCCAAACATTAATATTATTCAGAGCCTCCCGTTCTTCCAAAAATGTTCTTCTTCTATGAGGACACCTGCAGGACACCAAGACCCCAGGTGGACTTCACTGGTCCAACTTCCAGTTGCCAGTCTTAGCTACCCTATTTTGAACTGGTTTGTTTCCCTTGCAAGTCTCCAAAGTTCAGCTTAGGGTAACTAGTCAGTGTATTCCCAAAGCCTAGCAGAGCTCAGAAAGGAATGAGTGAATGAATAAATGAATTACTCCATCTTCAATAACTTCCCAGGGAGGGCCCAACTGTCCAGCTGGAATCTCCCCTGAAGAACATTATTTCTCCCAACTCAAGAGTGAAGTTTTGCAGGAAAGACCCAATTCAGGTCACTAAAGACAACTGTTAGTGCAGTCCACTGCATCTGTATGGAGATTATGGTGACTCCACCCCTGTCCCCAAGGACAATGGGCGGGGATTTGCCTCATGTCTGCAAAAAGGCCCAAGCTGGTCAATATTCCAAACAAAGAGAGGCAGCTCCAAAGTAGACAGCTTTCACTCCTAGAACGGAAATTGCCAGCACCCCTCCCACGCTCCCCACCTCCACCAAGTGGCATTTTCTCATTAAAATAGAAGGAATTAAGTCACCCTTTCACACACACCCCCAACACACAGATGGGGAAATGGAGCCTTCAATGAACTTTAATTCTAATTTTCCCTGACTGTGTAACCTTGCATGCCTGAGCCTCGGCCTTTCCATCTGTGAAAAAGGAGTATATTTGAATGACCTTTCTGGTGCTGGGAAAATGAAATGCAAGCCACGCCTCCTTCTGATTTAGCCCCGCCCTGAGCTTTAGCCCCGCCCCTGACCAGTCACTCAATGGGAGTCTCAAACACTCCCACCAGCCCCCAGCAGTATTTAGGCTCATTGAATCTTGGCTGCAGTCGTCAACCGCTACTTAAGTTCATCCAGTGGATGCGGAGCCTAGACCACCAACCCACCCATCAGCTCTCAGTACCCACCACCAAACACCCTGCCTCTCAAAGCAGAGACTCTGAAGAGCAAATGAGATATAACGGATGCGTGTCTATGCAACACCCCCACCATGGTTCTCAACTACTTGTTACTGGCCCCTTACCCACCCCACACAGCCCCGCTATTTCCCTGTAATAATAATTTTTATGGGAGTTTTAAACGCTCGCGGCTCATAGACAAACATAGGAATGGATATTTTCGAGCAATTTCTGCCAGAAGCATAACCATGTGAAGACACCACAGAAAGCTCCTGCCAGCCCAGCAGCCTTGAACACAGCACTCAACCTTCCGCAGACCTTAGCGGTATGATCGCCAGTTTCAGCGGCGGTTTGCGGATCGGGTCCTCCCACTCACCTGCCAGCACGCGAGGGCTGAGATGGTCTTGCTTCTGCACTCACTTTTGTATCTCCAGTGTCTGGCACTGCGTGGGGAACCCTTGCACACTTTTGGTGGGAATGTAAATTAGTATAACTATGGAAATCGGTATGGAGGCTCCTCAAAAAACTAAAAATAGAACTACCCCGTGATCCAGCTATTCCACTCCTCAGTATATATCTGAAAGAATTATAAAGTCCCTGGGGGCAATGGCCCACACCTGTAATCCAAGCGACTCGGGAGGTCAAAGCAGGAGGATTGCGAGTTCAAAGCCAGCCTCAGCAAATTCTTGAGGCCCTAAGCAACTTAGTGAGACCCTGACTAAATAAAATATTAAAAGGACTGGGGATGTGGCTCAGTGCTTAAGTGTCCCTGGGTTCAATTCCTGTACAAAAACAAACAAACAAAAAGAATTATAAAGTCAACATACTATAGAAATACCTTCATACCCATGTTTGTCACAGCATAATTCCCAATAGCCAAGTTATGGAATCAGCCTAGGTGTCCATCAACAGATAAATAGATAAAGAAAATGTGAGAATGTGAGATACACACACACAATGGAGTATTATTTAACTATAAAGAAGAAAGAAAGCATGTCATTTGCAGGAAAGGGGGTGGAACTAGAGATCATCCTGTTGAGCAAAGTAAGCCAGACTCAGAAAGACAGGATCACAGCCGGGCGCGGTGGCAAACGCCTGTAATCCAAGCAACTTGGGAGGCTGAGTCAAGGAGGATCGCGAGTTCAAAGCCAGCCTCAGCAATTTAGCGAGGACCTAAGCAACTCAGTGAGACCCTGTCTCTAAATAAAATACAAAATAGGGCTGGGGATGTGGCTCAGTGGCCAAGTGTCCCTGAGTTCAATCCCTGGTTCCAAAAAAAAAAAAAAAAAGAAAGACAGAATCACATGTTTTCTTTCATGTTCTGAATCTGGTGGGGGTGGGGGAGATGACATGACCATAGAAGGGAGACTATTAGGGAAGAAGAAGGGGAGTCTGGGGGAAGGGAGATAGGAGGGGAAAGCAAGATAATGGGAAACATCAAAACATGTTACACGCATATATGAATTTGATGCAATGAAAACCCACTATTCTGTATAATTATATGCACCAATTAAAAAACACTGCTTGACTGTAAATCTAAATGAAAGCCAACCAGAGTGGTTTCATGTTGCCTCCGCACCCTTCCCATCTTAGAGGAGTGGGATAAGGCTTCCAGAATTTCTTCTACTTCCTCTCCTGCCCAGGGTTCTTGTGAACTGGGCATCAAGTCCTCTGCAAGACTGAAAATTCTTCCCTCTTTCATGGACACTACTACCTTTGACTTCTAAAGTTCAGAGGGGAGTGCATCTTGGACAGAGGGATCTGGGAGTCCAGAGACTGTCCTAGAGTGCGACCTTTGCTGCTAACCTGCTGTGTGACCTCAGGCAAATAGCTTTATTTCTAATCTGCAAAGGCAGGAAACACACATTTGCTGCATGGCTATCAGGTATTTAGGCTTTTGTTCATAATTTTATCCCATTTGATCCTTAAAATGAAGGAATTGCGCTAGGTAATTTCTGAATTTCCTTCTCCAGAAGATTTCAGTGTGACTTTTTTTTTTTTTTTTTGAACCAGGGATTGAACTCAGGGACACTCGGCCACTGAGCCACCTCCCCAGCCCTATTTTGTATTTTATTTAGACTCAGGGTCTCACTGAGTTGCTTAGGGCCTTGCTAAATTGCTGAGGCTGGCTTTGAACTCGCGATCCTCCTGACTCAGCCTCCCAAGTCGCTTGGATTACAGGCGTGCACCAGCACGCCTGGCTCAGTGTGACTTTTAAAACCACTCACAGGGCTGGGGTTGTGGCTCAGTGGTAGAGCATTTGCCTAGCACATGTGAGGCACTGGGTTTGATCCTCAGCACCACATAAAAAATAAATAAAGGAATTGTGTCCATCTAGAACTAAAAAAAATTTTTTAAAAACCACTCCAAGCCCGATGCAGTGGCGCACGCCTGTAATCCCAGCGACTCGGGAGGCTGAGGCAGGAGGATCACGAGTTCAAAGCCAGCCTCAGCAACTTAGCGAGGCCCTAAGCAACTCTGTGAGACCCTGTCTCTAAATAAAATACAAAATTGGGGCTGGGGATGTGGCCCAGTGACCAAGTGCCCCTGAGTTCAATCCCTGGTTCAAAAAAAAAAATAAAAGAAGCCACTCCAGCTCTCAGTCTTCAGAAGCAGAAGAGGCTGTGACGTCACAAAGAGAGCACAGACCTGGGTTTGAATCTCTAGTCTGTCATTTCCCAAAGGCAGCTGATGCTGGGCAAGTCACATGGGCACTCTGAACTTGTTTCCTCGTCTACTTTGTATCAGTGATGATAAAATGGGATGGGGTCTGTAGAAGCCTAACACTGCACCTGGTACACCAACCAAGGTTGGTCCCTGCCCTTCTTAAGGTACTCAGGAAGACTTGAGGATGAGTCTTTTTGGTTTGGGTGGGGTATTCAAGAAGGAAACAGAAAGTTAATTCTGCTGTTCCAAAGGGGCGTTGATGGCTAAGGTTTCGTTTCTGCAGCCTACACTGCAAACCACAGTGTCACCGGTCACCACCACAAACCCTAGCATCGTCAGCCTTTCCTCCAATACTCTGCTCTCCAAGAACAAAGATGCTTTCTAAAAAAAATTAAAATAAATTTTTTAAAAAGTCCCCTTCACGGTGCTAAGCACAGCCCAGAATCTGGGTCACTTTCTCTGAAAGGCCCTCCCTAACTCTCTAGGTACAATTCCAGCCCCTCCCCCACCTCTGGAAACTCCCTCTTCTTTCCTGCTTCACTTTTCTCCACAGCACGTATCATCACAGAACACACACACACACACACACACACACACACACACACACCACAGATCTGTGAGGGTAAAAATCCAAAATGCTGTGTTTGTTTCAATGTAACCAGTGTTAAGAGCAAGACCCGCATTAGTAGGCACCAAATTAAAGTTTGTTGAAAGGATGAACCTGGGCCCCAGCCACAGCCAATCTGGCAATTAGAACCAAATAATAATAAAATATCACGTGTGCCCTTCATCTCATGGTTTGCAAAGCCCTCTCAATGATATTTACTTGATTCTGTGCAGAAGACTTTGTCTCTGCATTTTCAGGCAGTGACACCTCATTCAGGGAGGTGAAGTGTCTCTGGGAGACAGAGGAAGCTCTTCTGGCCTCCAGGCCTTGGGCAAGACACCTCCCTTCTCTGATCTCATTTTTCTTTACCTGTTAAGTAAAAAGGGACTGGGTCCCTTCTGGGGCTGAGACTTTTAAAATCTTAAATCCTGTAACCTGATTGTTAACCCTCTAAACATTGACTCAAATGATGTCACCCACAAACCGTACTTGCAGAATCAGGATAAGCTGAAACCTCAGTCCATTTCTAGTTCTCTTTCAGACCCCACCACCTCTGGGGGACATTCCAGGTCCACCGAGACACTCATTTGAAAGCACACAGTAAGATCTACATAAACATGGGTTGCAGTTTTTATTGTTACATGGTCAAAAGCAGTGATTTATTTAGTTGAAAAAAAAATCACTCTGCACTGGAGCCTGCCTCTAGGCTCTCCTCTCCATTCCATCCTACATACTGTTTGCTATTTGTTGAACAAAATTTACTTTCAAGAAATCAAAAACCTAGTGGGGTTTGGTGGCACATGCATACAGTCCCAGCAGCTCAGGAAGTTGAGGTAGGAGGACTGCAAGATTGAGGTCAACCTAGGCAACTTGGGGAGGCCCTGTCTCAAAATAAAAAATAAAGAGGCTAGGGATGTGGCCGAGTGCCCCTGGATTCAATCCCCAGTATTATATAATAACATAGTTGGAGGCTTTGGAGTACCATTGGAAGCCCTTGTCAGTCTTGCCCTAACCCTTCCAAATTTATCTACCTAGCCCACCCCATGTTTGTTTCACCAAAATTCCCTGCTTCATTCATTCATTCATTCATTCATTCATTCATTCAGAAACTAGTCATTCCATCTCTACTATTGCCAGACACGCAGCTCTAGGCCCTGGTGTGATGAACAAGATCCTATCTTCATAAACCACACATTCTAGAGGGGAAAAGATGAATGATAAACAAGCAAACAAGTGAACCAGATTATTTCAGATAGTGATGAGGGCTGGGCTGTGACAACGATGTCACAGTAGCAACAAACAAAGCAGGGTGCAGAGAGGGAAAGGCAGCAGGGCTACCTGCGATCCATGGTTGGGAAGTTCTCTCTATGGGGCCACCTTTAGGGAAGATCAGGGGCGAGAAGGAGATGACCATCTGGAGACCAGGAGGCAAACAAAAGGAGCAGCAGGTCCCCTAGGGTGGCAACAGGTTCCATGTGTCTTCCAGGTAAATAGAAGGCCAGGGTGGCAGGAGATGAGGTCAGGGAGGTAGGCAGAGGCCAGCTCAAGCAGAGCTTGGCAAGGAGTTTCCTTCCTTCCTTCCTTTCTTTCTTTCTTTCTTTCTTTTCTCGGTGCTTCAGTTTTTTTGCGGGGTAGTAACTGGGGATTGAACTTGGGCACTTGATCACTGAGCCACATCCCCAACCCTATTTTGTATTTTATTTAGAGACAGGGTCTCACTGAGTTGCTTAGCACCTTGCTTTTGCTGAGGCTGGCTTTGAACTCACAATCCTCCTGGCTCAAGCTCCCAAGCACTTGGATTACAGGCGTGCGCCACCACGCCCAGCTGTGGCAAAAAGTTGTGCTTTCATTTTAAGTTCAGCAGGAAGCTGTTAGAAGATGTTTGTAGGAAAGTGATACAACCTGCTGTATGTTCTCCAAGATGATTCTGGCTGGGCCTCGTGCCACACCCACCTGTAATCCCAGAAACTCAGGAGGCTGAGGCAGGAAGATCCCAAGTGAAGCCAGCCTGGACAACTGAGCAAGACCCTGTCTCAAAATGAAAAGCAAGAAAGTTGCGTCAGTGGTTGAGGGCCCCTGGATTCAATGCCCAGTACCACAAAAATAAATAAGTGACGACTCTGGTTGTTGTGTGGAGAACAAACTGTGGAAAGTATGAGAAAAGAGGTGTTTTTTCACTGTTATCATGGAAGGAACTGATGAGAACAATTTTAGGAGGAAAAGTTTATTGGGGGCTTGCAGTTTCAGAGAGTCCAATTCCTTGGGGCTCAAGGTGAGGAAGAACATCATGGCAGAGGAAAGCACGTCAGGACATGGCGCCCAAGAAGCAGAGAGAGAGAGAGACTAAGCTCAGCTCACAAAATATATACCCTAACGGCAAACCCCAAATGACCCACCTCCTCCAGCCACGCCCTACCTGCCTATGGTCACCACTCAGTTAATCCCTATCAGGGATTAACACAAAGATTGGGTTAAAGGGCTGGGGTTATAGCTCAGTTGGTAGAGTGCTTGCCTTGCATGCACAAGGCCCTGGGTTCAATCCAGCACCCCAAAAATGGGCTCTCATAACCCAATCATTTCACCTCTAAATGTTCTTGCAATGTCTCACTCATGAACTTTTAGGGGACACCTAATATCTAAACTATAGTGAGAAGTCACACGGAGGTTTTTGAAGAGTTGAGGTGAGGCGTAGCACGGCCAGAGCCAGGAGGTGACAGTGCAGATGAGAGATGAAGAGAACTAGAGGGACCCTGGATGCTTCTGGAAGTGGAGCTAATGAGACTAGCTGATGGATTCATCAGAGGGGACCTGGGAAAACAGGAACAAGAGCTTCTTCTTTGTTTCCCTCTTCATTTTCTCCACCTTGACTCTCTACTCTGCCTTCTTGTCACCATCTCTGAATCTGAACCTACCCATTTTCTTTTTCTTTTTCTTTTTTTTGAACCAGGGATTGAACTCAGGGACACTCAGCCACTGAGCCACATCCCCAGCCCTATTTTTGTATTTTATTCAGAGACAGGGTCTCACTGAGTTGCTTAGGGCCTCGCCAAGTTGCTGAGGCTGGCTTTGAACTTGCGATCCTCCTGACTCAGCCTCCCAAGTTGCTTGGATTACAGGCGTGCGCCACCGCACCCGGCTACCCATTTTCATAGGTCACTTACCTCTTCCGGTTCCTTTTCTGCCCTCTTCAGTTCCAAGAACTTCCCTCCCACTGAATCTCTGGCAAGTTGAGGGCGCGTCCCCAGCAGGAGACACTGAAGTCAATTTCTCCTGTGACTGTTGGGTTCTGCCTCCCCTATAAGCTGATCAATTCTGTAAGACTAAGAACCCCAGCAAAATTTGGGGACAGACTGCCATGTTAGCTATAGGCAGAGCCAGAATTTCATTTTTTTAATGACACCAGACAAGTTATTGACGTAGGAGATCCTCAACCTCAGAACCAAAATAAGGGTAGGCAAGTGTGTGATTAAATAGATAATGCACAAGTGCTTAGTGCAGCCCCTGACACAGCTCAGCCTTCAAGGAGTGACAGCTGTCGTTACTGTGTGCAAAGCAGTTGAACTGCTGTGGCTATGACCTTGAACAAGTTGTTTTCCAACTGAGTCTCAGTTTTGCTCATCTTTAACATCGGATGTGGCTAGAACTCAGCCCGAAGATTCTCAGTACCTGTGTTCCATTCGTTAACACTTTAGAATCCACCAGAAACAGCATTAACCCCAACCGGTGGGATGTGGTTTTAAGTCTTTGTAAGGTTGCACTGCCCTCTATTGGAAGTCCTCTGCCAGCATTTGAGGAAGCCTTAAATCAGCAGATGTTCCAGAAAAACAGTCACTTAAGGAATGTCCCTCCCTATGTAGCTGTGCATTACTTTTACAAAAACGAAAAGGGGTTTTGTTTTTTTATTTATTTACTTATTCACATTTTAAAATTTCATTCAAGTTGTATTCTTTTTTTAGAACCTTGTAAAACTTAGATTTTTTAAAGTTATTTGGACATAATTTCAGATTTCAAAAAAAAAAATGTCAAGGAGTTGTGGCTCAGTGGTAGAGCACTTGCTTAGCATATGTGAGCCACTGAGTTTGATTCTCAGCACTGCATATAAATAAATAAGATAAAGGTCCATTGACAACTAAAAAAAATATTTTTTAAAAATGGCAAGAATAAAACAAGAATTATATTCTTCACCCAGATTCCCCAAATGATAACATTTACCCCCTTCTTTTTATAATTTTCTCTTTTTCTGTCTATACACACACCCAATACATCCAAATGTATTTGTTATGAATTATCTAGAATAAATTAGACATGAAGCCCTTTTTACCTCTGCTTTATTAATGATGATGTGATATTGCTATCAAATTGTTAGACTTTATTTGAATTTATCAAATTATCTCAATAATCTCTTTATAGCAGAAAAAAATTCCACATCTCATTTTCCATTCAGCTATCATGTATCTTTAGTTTCCTTTACCGTGGAATAGTTTCCAAATTTCTTTGTCTCTCAAGACATTGGAATTTTTGAAGAATACAGAATGTTCCTCTATTTGAGCTTCTGGGATGTTTCCTAATGACTGGATTCAGGCTGTGCATTTGGGGAGCAATGCCACCAAAAGTTATTTTTGAGTTAAAAATCTAGTATTTGTTTAGGAAAGATACACAACAGCAGAAAATTATTAGAGACTTGTATATTTGTTTATTTATGTAAACAAACATTTAGGGAGCGTTTAAAAAATACTGATGCTCAACCACACTTCTAGAACTTTTTATTATATTGGTTTGTCACTCAATTTTTTTTTGGTACTGGGAATTGAACCCAGTAACCACTAAGCCATATCCCCAACCCTTCTTAAAATATTTTAGAGATAGGGTCTTGCTGAGTTGCTTAGGGTCTCATTAAGTTGCTGAGGCTGGCTTGGAACTTGGGATCCTCCTGCCTCAGCCTCCCAAGTAGCTGGCACCACAATTACACACTCCCTCATCCAGTTACACCAATATACCCTTTAAACTATTCCTCTGCCCTGTGATGCAAGTACTGTTGTTAACCCTGTTATATCAAATGAATAAACCAAGATTAGGAGGGGTAAGTCACCTGCCAAGAAAAAGCAGTTTCTAAGGGTCAGAGCAAAGATTTGACTATAAAGCCTTAGCATTTTTCTTTACATATAATGCTGTCTAATTGCTGGGAAAAATAGGTACCTTATGCAAACACAGCTAAATTCAGTTGTTGTATATACTTTTTGTTAAGGGTTAGTTTCAGGATCATATGAATGTTTAATATGAAAAATGTCTTGCTCTGCTTTGGTTAGTAGCTTACCACGAACATTCAAGCACATTCTGAAAAGTAAATGCACAAAATAAATAACAATAGGCAATAATTGGTTATGCCACTTACAATAAGAATTTTAAAGCATCATGCAGAACTTAGAGATGTTTACAAAATGGAATCATTCATTCCTCCAAAGAAACTCAAAGAATGCCTTAAAATTTCCCCCATGCATCAAGAAAAAATTTTTTTTTTGCTAAAACTGAGATCTGTCCAAAAGGCTCAGGAGGAGGAAAACAAAATCTAAAAAGTCTGGTTCAGTTTAGTGCAGTTGAGTTTTAATTGCTTTTGTTCTTAGTAAAAAGAATTAGAAAAATATGTGGGCAATTCACTGCGACAGGGATGGGGTCAGGAGTCCTGGGTTTTGGTTAAGTCAGTTCCCCTCTCTGGGTTTTCTGTTTCCTCATTTATAAAATGAAGGGATTGCAGAAACAATCTCTAAAGAATTTTTCATGATTTTACCACTGGAGCATCCGCATTGCTCTTCATTACCTGTATCATAGGAAGACCCCAGTGGTGCCAGGTGCAGTGGCCCACTCCTGTAATCCCAGTGGCTAGGGAGGCTGAGGCAGGAGGATCGAAAGCTCAAAGCCAGCCTCAGCAACTCAGCGACACCCTGTCTCAAAAAAAAATAAGAAATTGCTAGGGATGTGGCTTGGTGGTAAAGTGCCCCTGGGTTCAAACCCCACTACCACGAAGAAAAAAAAAGACCCCAAGGGCAGCCCTCTCACAGCATGACACAGTGCTGGGACAGTGCCACTTGCAACAGACATAGTTAGACAACAGAAAGAACTGGGGCACTTTCTCAGCACTGGGTCAACCCATTCGCTGAGGCTGTTTTCAGCTCTAACCAGAAAGGGGAGGATCCAGAAAGCAAAGAGAAACAATGAGCAAATGGAGTTGGGGAAGTAGGAGGAAGAAAAGAGAGAAAGAGAGAGAGAGAAAGAAGGAGGAGCAGAGGAAGAAGTGAATGGAAAAAAGAGGCAGCATTTTTTATAAATAACTTTTTTTTATCACATCCCTCCAAAAAAGCAGAACAACTGGGGTAGAAGAAATAGGAGGAAGGAGAAAGTAGAGGAGTAGAAAGGAAATGAAGGAAAAAGCCGTCTCTCTGTTAAGAGTTTTCATATATTTAAACATCGAAACATTTTGTGAGTTAAAGTCTATATAATATATTCTTGTATTATCACAAATCAGAAAAAGTGAGTTTATACCTATAAAGAATGCTTTTAAAGTACTGTATTTATTTAAAATCCTCCGAAGTGTTTTTCATTGGAAGCTTGTTCATCTCATCTCGTCTAGTTTATAGAGCTGTGTTGTCCAAAATGGTGGCTACTAGCCTTTTATGAGTTCTACCAGTTTCTGGCTTCTGCTTTAGGTAAGCACATCTTACTTATTCTTTAGATGTACATTTAAATTAATTAAAATTAAATTTAAAAATTTAAACTGGCTCCTCCATCCAATGAGCCACATGTCAAGAGCCAGTCAGATGGGCTAGTGGCTACCATATTGGACAGCACAGACATACAACATTTCAATTATCAAAGGCAATTATCCTATTGGTTTGGCACTTTTTTTTTTTTTTTTTTTTTTTACTGGGGATGGAACTGGGGGCCTCGCGCATGCTAGGCAAGCACTCTACCACTGAGCTATAGCCCTGGCCCAGCAATGATTGTACCAGACCGCATGGTTCTGAAGTGTCTGGTGAAGGGGAAATGGAGTTCAGAACATTCAAGGAAACCTTAGACAATAGAGAATGTCTGACTTTTATAAAAGTCCTGGGTCAGGCACTTTATTATGCATTCCGTCACTCATGCCTTGTGACATTCTCATGAGGTGGAAACACATGTTTTACAAATGACAAAACTGAGGCCTGGGGCTAGGGTTGTGGCTCAGTGGCAGAGCACTTGCCTCACCTGTGTGAGGCACTGGGCTCAATTCTCAGCACCGCATATAAATAAATGAATGAAATAAAGCTCTATCAACAACTAAAAACAAATAAATAGATTTTAAAAAAAACAAAAACTGAGGCTTACAGAGGTGAAAGACACTTTGCCCGTGATCACAAAGGAGGTAAGTGAACCCCATCCACAGGGCCCAAGAGTCCATGCTTTATTGCCTCCTGTGTCCAGTTTAAGGGACTAGTGGTGACCATATTGGGCAGCACAAACATAGAACATTTCAATTATCGAAGGAAATTATTCTATTGGTTTGGCATTTTTTTTGGTACTGGGGATGGATCCGGGGGCCTCGGGCATGCGAGGCAAGCACCCTACACTAGTACAGACAGACCTATACTTTCTCTATGTGCTGTCGTCCTTCTCAGCACTGGCCAAGGTACTGGGGACACAGCAGTGATTACAACCAAGTTCCCACAGTGAAGAGTGAACAGATAAACAAAGAAGACCCCCTCAGCCCAGTGACTAAGGCAAAGAAATTCTTGAACAGCATTATGACAGACATTGATGGAGGTACTCCTTGAGGCACTGGTCAGGGAAGGCCTCTCCAAGGGGTGACATTTGAGCTGAGAGCTGAATGATGAGAAGGAACTGGCCACAGGGAGGGCAGTGGCATGGACAGAGCAGACACCCTGAAGCAGGACAGAGCTTGATGGAACCATAGACTAGATGAATGGGGCCGGGGCAGGCATGGCAGCTGGGAGGTGGGAGTGAAAGCACTGGGGGTGTAGAAGGGACAGCCAATTGTCCCTGCCTCAGGAATAGCGCCACCTCCACTGTCAGGAGAGAAGTGAGAACTCTGAAGGCCATGCAGGCAGCTCCTGTCCAGCCACTCATCTCTCCTCTGCCCACCCTGGTGAGTAGCTACCCTTTTTCTTGCCCTAATTGATGCATGGTCTTCTGTTTCCCGGCTTCCCCCTCTGCCCCCTCTACCTCCTTGGCAGCCACAGTGATCCTGTGGGATGTGGGTCAGCTCATCCTCTCCAAGCCCCATCTCACTCAGTAAGCACAAAGCCATGGCAATGGCCTGTAGGGCCCTAAGCAATCTGCTTCCGGCCACTCCCTGCCCTCATCTCCTCCTCCTCTTCCCCTGTGTACTCCCTCCAGAGACACTGGCCTTCTTGCTGTCCCCAAACATGTCAGACCCACCCTAGCCTCTGAACCAGCAGATGCTCCTCTGCAAGATCCTCATAACCCTCTCAGCTCCCAAGGCTTGTTCTCAGGGTCAGCGCAGCGGAGTCTTTTCAGACCACCATCTTCAAAACCCCCGACCTGACTTTCTTTTCTCTTTATCACATATGCCCTTCTTGCATTTCTTGTACATATCTATACTATGTGTTCTCTCTCTCTTCCCCTCTCTCTCTCTCTCTCCTTTTCTTTTGGTACTGAGGATTGAACCCAGGTTTGCTCAACCACTGAGCTACATCCCTAGCCTTTTTTATTTTTTATTGAGAGACAGGGTCTTACTAAATTGCTAAGGGTTCACCAAGTTGTTGAAGTCACCTTTGACACCTTTGAACCCGTGATCCTCCTACCTCAGCCTCCCACACTGCTGGGATTATAGGCATGTGCCACTGCACCCGGCTCATATTATCTGTCTTAGCACCAAGCATTTAGCCTTTCCACAAAAGCAGGAATTTCTGTTTTGTTCTCTGGTAGATCCCCAGGCCCTAGAATATGCACATATAAGTACCAGAATACATATTTTTTAATAAATGTAGATAGAACATTGAATTCCTGTCTCTTTGGGGCCCTCTTCCAGATTTGTGTGTCCATCTCCTGGCACAGGAAATGTGGCAGAACCCCCTTCTTCCTGTGACTCATGGAATTTTGTTATTTGTCCAATAAGATGATGCATTTTTAAAAAGTATTCAGGCTGGGTACTGTGGTGTTTGTCTGTAATCCCAGCAGCTCAGGAGGCTGAGGTAGGAGGATCACAAATTCAAATCCAACCTCAGCAACTTAGTGAGGCCCTAAGCAACTTAGGGAGACTCTGTCTCTAAATAAAATGCAAAAAAGGAGCTGGAGATGTGGCTCAGTGGTTAAGCACTCCTGGGTTCAATCCCTAGGACCAAAAAAAAAGTATTCAAGCTAGTGGCAGTGGTACTTCCCAGCTTAAAACCTCCCAGGCCCCTACAGTCCCACCCTCAGCCTCAGGCATAGACATTCTAGACCATGGTATTTCATCACCAGAAATAGAATACAAACCACATGCATAATTTTTTTTTTTTTTTTTTTTTTTTTTTTTTTTTGGGGATTGAACTAAGGGGCACTTAACCACTGAGTCACGTCCCCAGCCCTTTTTCTATTTTATTTAGAGACAGGGTCTCACTGAGTTGCTGAGGCTGGCTTTGAACTCGCAATTCTCCTGCCTCAGCCTCCTAAGTGCTGGGATTACAGGAGTGCGCCACCGCGCCCAGCTCACATACAAAATTTTAACTTTTCTGGGGAGCTGAGAATATAGCTTAGTGGTGGAGTGCATGCATAGCATGTGCCAGGGCCTGGGTTCAATTTCCAGCAGCAACAACAAACAAACAAACAAACAAAACTTGACCTGGCAGTGGCATTTGGACATAGTGGTACACACCTGTATTCCTAGCAACTAGGGAGGCTGAGGCAGGAGGATTGCAAGGATGAGGACAGCCTTAGCAAGTTAGCAAGACCCTCTCTCAAAGAATAAAAGGGACTGGGGATGTAGCTTAGTGGTACAATGCCCCTTGGTTCAAATCCTAGTACAAAAACAAAAACAAATCAGGTGAAATTAAATTTAATAATATATTTTCTTTAGCCCAATGCACCCAAAATATTATCAGCTCAATGTGTATAACATATGTTGATTATATGATTATGTATCGATATATGTATATAATTATTTTGTTTTGTTTTTGTGGTGCTGGGAATTGGACCTAGGGCCTTGAGCAAGCTAGGCAAGTGCTCTACCACTGAGCTACACTCCCAGCCCAATGTAAAAATTACTAATGAGTTATTTTACACCCTTTTTTCATAGAAAGCCTTCAAAATCCAGGGTGAATTTTATACCTACAGTGCATCTCAATTTGGACCAGACACATTTTGAGCGTTCCATAGCTATAAGTGGCAATGGCTACCGCACTGGACGGTGCTGCTCTGTGATCTCTGGAGGAGAGAGGATGGGGTACATGGGGCCCAAAGCTCCCACTTAGGACCCTGAAGGAAGGGGTGGTAGAAAGTTCACACCAGCAGTATCTGGGAAAGGAACTTCTCCTCCTTTCCTGAACTCCTTCCTTAGACCACTTCAGGGTCTGGGGACTCCCTTGGGTGGTGGGGGTTCTTGCTCTTTGCAGGTCTCTTCCACTTCAGGGTTCCCCTCGGCCACACTCCTGTGACCCATAGGGAACCAGACTCCCTGTGCAAGGGAGTGTTCAAGATTCCAGATTCAGCCTCCCCCACCAAGGGGAGGAACTGGGGAGGCCAGCATCCTCTCCCCCAGCAGCCCCAGGAATGGAATGCACTCAGTGGGTTCCTCTTCTCCAGAAAGAGGAACGACACACCCAGCCCCAAGGAACCAGGGGAGGGGGAGGAAATGAGCCCTTGGGCTGGAATTTCTGTTCACTCTTCTTTCCAGGAAAAAAAAAAAAAAAAAATTCTGGAGCAATTTTGGCTTTCTCTCTAACAAGTTGGAATGGTTGAGCAGTTAGTTCCCAGGGTTAGTCCAAGTTATTTGGACTTCAGTCCCCCTTTTCCTAAAGCTCTCTTCCCCCAAGACTACCATCTGGTCCTGTTTTGCATCTGCTATTTGGTCTGGTTTTAGTCCACACTGTCCTGTTTCTAAGACTCTCACTCATGGACTTTATTTTTATCACCCTCCCCACAACCCCACGTGCTCATTTCTGCCTTTTCCTCCACCCATCAGGCTCTGTTGTGGTTTTTGATGATTTCCCCTTTGTTTAATCATTCTGGTGAAATAGGACCCAAAATAGAAAATAAGAGAATTGCTGAGTTGGGTGGGACATAGACCCTCCAGAACAACTCCGAGCAAGAACAACTTACTAATCGCCCTCCCTGAGCTTCACCAACACGCACATTTATGATCAGAGTGTCACTTTACAAATCAGGGGCAACCCTTTGAATCCACACCCAGGATCAAATTGCATCCCTGCAAGAGCAAGTGTATGTTGGCCTACTATGGACAGGCTCTACTGTGCGGGCTCAGACAGAAGTGGGAGTGCCAAGGCTTCTGCCCCAAATGACCTTGTAGGAAAGAAAGATGCTGCCTGCTCTGAGCCCAGGGCTTTAAGGATAAGGGGAGGTTTCATGGATGGGGAGCATCTGAGTTGGGACATGGAGGTAAGAAGGACCCTTTCTCTCTTTTTTTTGTTTTGTTTTTTTTTGGTGTTTTTTGTGGTGCTGGGGATTGAACCCAGGGCCTTGTGCTTGTGAGGCAGGCACTCTACCAACTGAGCTATATCGCCAGCCCAGGACCTGCCTTTCTTACAGGTAGAAGGAACACCAGCAAAGTCTGTGGCAGAGGCGGGAGTGGGAGAGACACAGCCATCAGGCTAGCTTCTGCCTGATTGGTTGATGCTGCTGCTAAGCTGATTGGTCAGTTTTAACATTATCCCTGAAGGAATGAAAAGAGTACCATCTTCTGTGCTCAGGTCTCTGGTCCACATTTCCCATCCTCAGGACTTGTTTTTGACTCTTCATGCATCTGAATCAGACAGCTGAGGGAAGTGGAGAACATATTGTCATCAAGATGCTTCCGCTGAGGGCTGGGGCTGGAGCTCAGTTGTGGAGCACTCGCCTGGCACGTGTGAGGCACGGGGTTCAATCCTCAGCATCACATAAAAATAAATAAAGGTGTTGTGTCCATCTATAACAAAAATATTAAAAAAAAAAAAAAAGATGCTTCAGCTGAGCTGCCACCACCATTGTTATCTCCATGAGACTCAGTTTTGGAAACTGCAGTCCCCTTAGAAAAAAGGAAAATCCTGAAGTCAGGCAACTTGAATTACCCATGCCCAGGTCTCCCAGAACTGGCCAAGGCTGCTTCTCTGTGACCTATTTTCAGAGTGAGGGGCAGCCCTCATCGGGGTGGATAGGTGAAGATACTTACTCTTTTGAGAGAACAGCAAAAGAGAAAGAAAAAAGAGAATGCATCGAACCATTCCCAACCCACTCCCCCCAACAAAGGAATTACTGCTATCTAAGCAATCCCCTGATGGAGAAAGTCTGGAAAACCTTTAAAGTCACACAAATTTCAAAGACCTGGGTTCATTTTCTTCTTTTCTGAAACCATCCTCCCAAGCACAACTCAGTTATCCAAGAATCAGCCTGGTTCCCATCCAAAATGGCACCCCAGATAAGGACCATCACATCACCAGTGGGGGGTATGATTTTTTCCCCCCACAGCATTTATCTATCAAATTCTCTTGTTCACTCATTTGGGTTCTCAATTTTTGGTCTCTTCTTCCAGTCCCTAACCAAATTGCATCCCTGCAAGAGCAAGGTCAGTAGTATCACCACTGAATCTCTTGTGTTGTGAAAGAGTGTCAACGTGAAGTAGGCACTTGATGGATATTTGCCAAAATTTTCAGTGGGCTGAATGGTTATATCTATCAAAAGTACACAAACACACACACTTTTTTTTTTTTTTTTTTTT
>JAJEJO010004327.1:153893-174973 GCA_020662805.1 Glaucomys volans | reverse complement strand
ATATATATATATATATATATATATATATATATATATATATTCATTCACTGGTTCTTACAGACAGTATGTCTGCCAGGACTCAAAAAACCTGATTATGGGGACTGGCTGTGGGGAGGGGGACCAGATTACATGGGAGAAGGGAAGGCTTTTTTAGCATAAATATTTATGTAACTTTTAAGTTTTGAACCATAAGAATGGATTCTTTGCCAAAATAATTTTAATTAAATCCACAATTACATTTACAATTTATTTATAAATATATATTGATTGAATGAGTTGGCACCGAGGTTCAGAGTTTCCGTTGGTGGCTTTCAGGAAATGGAAGCCAGTGACCCCTTCCATTCTCATTCACGGTCACCACCCTGGGTCTGTGCTTTCTCTTCCTCTCCCTGCCTCTCTCCTCCCTCAAATAAGACAGTTCCTGAAGAATGGGCCCTTGTGGCAGCTGTCTCCTTTGCTCACTGGAGCTGTGGGAAGGACAGGTAAACAGTAACCTGTGGTGGCAACAGAAATTCCCTCCATATCCATGTGTCTGGTAAACAGAATGAAAGAACGTTGTGTTTACCTTCTAGGGAGTTCTATAAAAACGACTTTCCTGCTTCCTTCAGCTACTCGATAAAATAAACTCGGCTCTGCTATGAGTCAACTGACTTAGCTAGAAACCGTGCAGTCTGAGGGAAGTTCTTGGTAAAGAGTGGCAAGATCCTCTCTTGTGCATGGTGCATCTCGCTGCTGAGAGTTTTGTCTGGAATAAGTATCATTCTGAGCTGATGGAAAAAGGATCTCTGGGAAGTTGCAGTGTCCACAAACAGAGCAAGGCCAGCCAGAGAATCTAAACTAATCTCCTGGCCTGCCTCCAAGGCAGTAGCAGGCCAGCTTCATGGGCGTGTGATCCACGTTTAAAAGGGTTTCTGCGCTTGGTTGAATGCTCTGCTGTCTTCAAATTCTCAATCATTCATTTTAACAAGGGGCCCATATTTTCGTGTTTGTATAGGGCCTCACAAATTTTGTGGCTAGTCTGGGAGGAAGTGTCTCAAAATTCCTTTGTCATCTCAAGTGGTCTGTTTAATTGTTTGTTGTGAAAATTACAGCATATTATTCACTATTCACAAATTCAGCATGCCTGAATTTCTTAGGTCCTTTCCTGGAAGCGGTTTTAGAAGAGCTTGAGGATCCAGGCACTTGCACCTGTGGATAAGTGGGAGGAAAATGTCATGGTCACAGTTAAGGTCAAGGACCCTAGGAACTTAGGATACTGCCATGCACAGCTGCATCCACTGAACCAAGATAGGGCAGAGAAAGTCTCAGAGGCTGCTTCAGCTCTAGGTGGGTGTTAAGTCTAGAGAAAAGAGCTAAGCCATTCATCATTTCTTGTGCCAGTGTCTCTCTTTCTTCCTGGCTTCCATGGGGTGCCTAGAATTGCAGATACAATCCCTTTAAGAAAAATCTTCTGAGAAAGACAAAGGGACATGGTCTTTAATTTTTACAAGTGTTTGTTCTTCCACTCAAGGACTGTTTGTGGCAAGCAAGCATGATGGGACATACCTGTCATCCCAGCTACACAAGAGGATGAAGCAGGAGGGTCACTTAAGACTAGAAATTCAAGGTCATCCTGGACAACACAATCAGATCCCCATCTCAAAAAAGAAAAGAAAGAGGAAGAGAAGGAGGAGGAAGAAAAGGAGGGAGAGGAGAAGGAGAAGGAGAAGTAGGAGGAAAAGGAGGAGGAGGAAGAAGAAAGGGAGAAAGAAATATTTGTGGAGCACATAGTTGCTAGGGATACAATAGGAAAGAGTTTTCTAGACTTTATTAGGCTTACAGGGTAGTAGACTGGGCACTACCTAGCCCACTAAACTAAGAAACTAAATGAACACAATGATAAATGTCAATTGTGGCAAGTGTTGCAGAGGAAATAAAAAGGACTTCCGAGAGAGAGAGAATAGCTAGAGAGAAGAGGAGCAGGGGGACTACTTGGACTGGGTCATTGGGGAAGGCCTCTCAAAATGTGACCCTTTTCTGTTGAGACCTGAAGGATAAAGAGAAGCAGCTATGTGAGTAAAGAGGACTGGCCAGGTAGGGGAATAGCCTAGGCAAGGACATTGGGATGTTGGCCTTATTTGATTCTCTGAAAAGCCTCTGGGACCAGGAAGAGGTTATCATTTACTCCACTGCCCCTAAGAAGATTCAGAGAAGCCAGGCACAGTGGTGCGCATCTGTAATCCTAGAGACTCCGGAGGCTGAGGCAGGAGGATCACAAGTTCAAAGCCAGCTTCAGCAACTTAGAGAGGCCCTATCTCAAAAAATAAAAAAGGGCTGAGGGGTGTGGCTCAGTGGTTAAGTGCCCCTGGGCTCAATCTCCAGTACCAAAAAAAAAAAAAGAGTTCCCAGAGATTAAGTAATTTGCCCAGGTCTAGGTTTCACAGGAACCAGGAAGAATCAGGAATTAAGTCAGGATTCAAAAGAACAAATCATCTGATGGTAAGAGAGAGGCATTTTCTAGCAGACCACATAATTCCATGACAGGGATCACCCACACTCTGAGAAGGCTGCCTCCACTCCTGAGATGCGATGTGAGAGGAAGGCACTGCCCGGGACACTGTCCGGGACCACAGTCTATTAGGATCGCAAGAGCCCCACAGAGATTCTACCCAGGCTTCTTGTTTACAGCTGAAGAGTAAACGGAGAGTCAGGGAAGGGAAGGAAGTCTGTGGCAGTATCAGAACCAAACCCCAAATCTCCAGCTCAGATCTCTTTGCACTTCACTCAAGGCCTCCTAAGTTTGGCCTGCTTCCATCTAGAGGAAGGTCAGCCTCCAGGCGAGGAGAGCTTTGTGGAACACAGGAGTGAGCAAATCGGAAAGGCAAAAGGTTGCTTAGCAACTAGAAATGTGGGTGAGTGTGGTTTGGCCCTGGAGCATCCATTTACTCTTCTTCCTGATGCCTGCATCCCCAGGCTTCCCCTAGGGTCCCACTCAAGGCTCAGGATCTCAGTGGTCCACGTTTCCTGGAGTTCATTTCCCTACTTGCCCCAAGAGTGGGCACGTGCCTGAGTCTAGCCAATCAGAGTATCACATTCCTCTGGCTATCCTGATTGCTTCAGGAAAGGACATGTAACCTAAGCCCAGCGGATGGCCTTCTCTCTCCCCCACTTGCAAGGAGGAAAGAAATACCTGGAGTTCAAACAGCCCTGGAGATTTACCCACCTGTCCTGGGGATCTCCCATGCTTTGAGCTGTACCACCAAGAAGCACCCCTACCCATCACCAGGTAAAGCATCTCCCTTTCTCTGTTCATCTAGTGATTGCATCATTACTTGGCTTGAGTTGAGTAGCCGGCACTCTGGACAAGGGTCTTCACAAAATGGAAAGCAGAGTGACCACTGATCCTTGGACCAGTTGACAAGAACCAAAAATTCACCCACTGTTGGGTTTTAAGCTAGGCTCCTGTGAACCTCACAAGAGCCCTTCTCTGTTTAAGTCCAAATGGTCGAGCATCAAATTACCTCTTTCCACTTGCTTCCTCTTTGCTTATCTCCATTTTCTACGTTCCCTTCCCCACCCTCGGTGTTTACTGTTTGTATTAAAAACCTAAGTGCAGTAGCTTCTGCTGTGGCTGGCTCTGAACTCACGATCCTCCAGTCTCAGCCTCCCAAACTGCTCAGACTACAGGCATGCGCAGTAGTTTTAAATGGAGCTCTTTACCAAGCACAGTAATGGTTTTCCCTTGGCAATGAGAGAGTAGAGCACAGGGAGGCTGCAGGGCCCATTCTAATCCTGAGTCACCCCAGACGCTCCTTTTCACTGTTGGAATGAGGCAGAGCGTGCAGTGGCAGGGAGGGGCAGGGCGGATAATGCGCCACTCAAGGGCTAGCAGCTGGCTGAAGTGCTTCACAAATAAGGTCCTGAGTCTAATTCTGCCCCCTCTACAAACCAGGCCACCACTTATAAGTGGTAGCTAACTGTTTATAAATGTGAATAAATAGGGCAGAAAATGTGAACTCACTGATGCAAGTCCATCAACAATATAACCAATGTTCTGCTCAGGGAGGAGGAAGTGGAGCTGGGACGGCCCACGAAACTCTCCAGACCCCTGAACTCCCAAAGCACAGATGAGAAAGAGAAGTGGCTGAGCCCTAGATTCACCCTCTCCCCCATATCTTAGATGAGGGCATCAAGACCCAAACTGAGAAAGAGACACACAGAAGGTGATCCTGGGTCAATGCCCCGTCAGCGCAGGCCCAGCTCTGCTTTATGTCATGAAAGCTAATGGGGCAAGGGGAATTTTTTGATCAGATGATAGATCAGATTGCCCCCCAGCCCCACAGAGAGGATGTTTGCCAAAAGTGAAGAACGCCCTCTAGCACCCCACCCCCTCACTCGCCACAACAGAGGGAGCTTGGACCTCAACTGCATTTTTCTCAGAATGTCTGAAACAAAGGAACCGCCCAGCCAAAACTTGCTTGCTCCCCCCACCCCTTTGGTGTGTGTGTGTGTGTGTGTGTGTGTGTGTGTGTGTGTTATGGCTGGGGACTGAATCACTGAGTGGTATGGTTTGGATGTGAGGTGTCCCCCAAAAGCTCATATACGAGACAATGCAAGAAGGCTTGGAGGAGAAATGATTAACTCACTTAACCTAGTTAGTGAGTTAACTGACTGGTAACTGGAGGCAGGGGGGGAGGGTAGGGTATGGCTGGAGGAAGTAGTTCATTGGCGTCGTGGCTATGGGGTACATAATTTGATTCTGGAGAGTGGAATCTCTCTCTGCTTCCTGATCACCACCTGACCTACTTCCCTCCACACAATCTTCTGCCATGATGTCCTGTCTCACCTCGAGCCCCGAGGAATGGAGCCAGCTTTCTATGAACTAAGATCTCTGAAACTGTGAAACCTCAAATAAACTTTTCCTCCTAAAATTGTGCTGGTTGGGTCTTTTAGTCACAGTGGCGAAAAAGCTGACACTGAGCTACATACCCTGTCCCTTTTCATTTATTTACTTTTTTTGCGGTGCTGGGGATCTAGAACCCAGATCCTTGTAGTTTGTGAGGCAAGCACTCTACCAACTGAGCTGTATCCCCAGTCCTCCTTTTTATTTATTTTGGTGCAGGATCTAACTAAGTTGCCCAGGCTGACCTTGAATTGTGATTCTCCTGTCCCAGACCCACAAGCATCTGGGATCACGGGTGTGCACCCCCATGCCTGCTTCTCAGTTGCATGACTTTGAGTAAGTTATGTAGCCTTCTCAAACCCCACTTTCCTCATCTATAAAGTAGGAAAGACACTACTTGCCTCACAGGGTGCTGCTCGGTGTCTGTAGCTTCATTAGCTCTGGGCCTGAAGAGGGGCTTCTGGGTATGTTTGTTTTCCGAATGCCCACAGCGTGCACTGTGTGAGTGAAGAGTTAGAGGTTCGTTCCTGACCTGGAGATGAGCCCGGGTGTGATAGGCAGAGCCTACGCATGGGCTCTGAGGATGGCGCTGAAGCTCACCAGCTGTGGCTAATCCCTTCTGTTCTCAAAAATTGAACTTCCCAGTGTCTTAAGTGGAAAGCTTAATGCCTTCCCCACCCTGAGAATATGTTTATGAAAGTGACTTATAAACTATAAAGCACTGGGAAAGTTTTATTTCTTCTTATTAGTACACACTGGTATGTAATCAAATCCTTCTACAACTTTGGGCAAGTCATTAAACCTTTCTAGGTGTATCAGTCAGGGTTCCAGAAGGAAACAGATGGACATTCAAACTGGGTGATTTGATTAGAGTGTAATGATGGGGCTATTTACAAAGATGGGTGCACAGAACAGATAGTTCAGTAATTCAGAGCAAGTAACTGCAAGGAATGCTTGCTATCCTTAGGCCTTGAAAGAATAAGGGAGATGTATTTATTCAGACCAGAGATGGCAATGGTGCAGAGAGAGCCACCAGGCAGGGGCTGTGGGCTTCACGCGGAGGGATGCAGCGCATCTGACGACCTAGCAGGGAGGGAGTTGAGGAAATAACACCCTTACCTCACTCTTCTCTTGCTCTCTGATCCCCTGTGGGTGCTTTCCTTTAGCCTAACCATACAGGAAGTCAGAGAGTAAGTAAGGGAAGCCACTGATGCAGTTCAGACAGGCCAGCCTCCAGGACACAGTGCAGGG
This sequence comes from Glaucomys volans, assembly GCA_020662805.1. Lineage (NCBI taxonomy): Eukaryota > Metazoa > Chordata > Mammalia > Rodentia > Sciuridae > Glaucomys > Glaucomys volans. Next base: position 168,840 of record JAJEJO010004327.1, on the reverse strand, counting down.
TGGGAAAGGGTGGAGCAAGGATCTGGAGGGGTAACTGGCAGGTATCCAGCATGCTGACCTTGAATGTATTCCACACGTAAAGCACAGGATTGAATGACATGATGTCTCTTTTGATCCCACCCTGACAGATTCTTAGCACTTTTTTCCAAGCTTCAGATCAGGACCTAGAGTTACACCCTAGCAGGGAATTTAAGCCCTCTCTTAAGGAGATCTTTAGTTTTCCCAATTAATTAAGAGCAAGGGCACTCTTTTCTGGCAGCCCCAAATTCGAATTAATTCCTTTGAGTCCTGTACTCAAAGCAATGGGTGAGTCAGCCACAGAGGAAGTAATTCTTTGGATTATTATATTTTAGTATTTATTTTCCCCTTTTAACCAAAGTACTCCAGGTGCATGTGTCAAATGCTAAACAGATGCCTTTCTGTTTTCATTCACTGGAAGAAGTGTTGTGCAATGGAGAGGTCTCCTTAGGCCTTATCTTTAGATAATAAATTGTGCACAAGTGAACACCCTGCAGCAATCTGCTTTCTTCCTGTACCTCCCAGCTGACAGGCAGTGTGGCTCCCAGGGGAGAAATCAAAGCACTGAACCCTCCTAGAGAGGCAATGCTTCCTGAGTCTCCTTTTACACTCCATCCCATTCCGGATGGGTGATATAAATCATGTGCCTATAAAAGAATAGATAAGAGAGGGCTTCCAGGAAATTTTAGCATGAACATTTTAGGACCATAGTTAACTTGGGTTCAGATCTTTTCTGTTTCCTTCTAGTTGTCTTTGTGACCTTGGCCAAGTGACCTAAGCTTCAGTCTCCTCATCGGTCAAAGGAGCATTAAAATAATGCTTTACAATAATGCTCCCCCCAGGAGCAATTTCAAGAACTGAATGAAATGATGCACATCCTTAGCACGTAAAGGGTATTCAAGAAATGGTGGTGAGCTAGTTGTAGTGGCCCATGCCTATAATCCCAGAAACTTGGGAGGTTGAGGCAGGAGGATCACAAGTTCGAGACCAGCTTCAGCAACTTGGGATGACTGTCAGCAACTTAGCAAGAACTTGTCTCAAAATAAGAGCTGGGGATGTAGCTCAATGGTAAAGCATCCTGGATTCAATCCCCAGTATCTGCAGCCTCCCCTGCACCTAAAAAAGAAAGAACATAAACAAGAAAGAAAAGAAAAAGAAATGGTGGCGAAGGAGAAGTGGGAAACTGACGTGCTACATTCATGGTAGTCGCCTCCTGCACCCAGCCAAGGTGTTTCATCTTTGCTGCTTCTGTAGCCCTCATCGAGTTTCCTTGCTTTTTTACCACCCATATTATCCTCATGCTCTGGACCCACCCACTGCAGTGTGACACCCCCACTGTACCCTTGCTGAGGGTGCTACCCTTCCCCCAATGCTATGTTAATATGCTGGAAGCTTGGTCCCCAGTGCAGTGGTGTTGGGAAATAATAGAACCTTTAAGAGGTGGAGCCTATTGTGAGATAATTAGGTCATTGGGGGCATTGCCCTTAGCAGAGATGAATGCTGATCACAGAGTAAGTGAATTTCTACAGAATGGATTCTTTTTTTTTTTTTTTTTGGAACCAGGGATTGAACTCAGGGACACTCGGCCACTGAGCTTCATCCCCAGCCCTATTTTGTATTTTATTTAGAGACAGGGTCTCACTGAGTTGCTTAGGGCCTTGCTAAGGTGCTGAGGCTGGCTTTGAACTCGCGATCCTCCTGACTCAGCCTCCCAAGTCGCTTGGATTACAGGCGTGCGCCACTGCGCCCAGCTTACAGAATGGATTTTTAAAAAGAGTACGCTTGTTCCCTAAATTTCTCTGGCTTCCTGTCTTCTCCACATGACCTCTTCTACATGTTCTCCCACCATTATATCCTTTGCCATGTTGCGATGCAGTGAAGGGAGCCCTTGCAAGAGTCAGTGCTGTGTGTTTGGACTTTCAGTCCCCATAACTGGAAACCTCTTTTCTTCATACAGTACCTGGCCTCAGGAATCTTGTTACAGCAACAGAAAATGGACTAATACACACAACTACTATAAATCAAGGGTAGTTTTTAGCTCCCTAAGAGAATCATTATGCAATAGTTGCAGATGTATAGAATGCAAAGCATCTTGGTTGCAGATAAACATGGAACCAAATGAACCTACATACTAGATAGACTCTGGAAGACTGATAACCATAGAATCTGTATGACAACAAGTGTGACAACACCAATAGTACCTATGGAAAGATACCCTGCAAACAAAAAAGTATTCCCTATAAATAAGCCCTAAAATTTTCTAATGAGTGGCTCTGAATCAATACCACAGACTATTTCACCTGATAAAACTTCACTGTGATCCGTTTGCATTGTTACAATGTATTCAAAGAAATTTTTTTTAATGAGTCCTCTTTTCTTTTTTTTTTTTGGTACCAGGGATTGAACCCAGGGGCACTTAACCACTGAACCACATCCCAGCCCTTTTTCGTATTTAATTTAGAGATAGGATCTTACTAAGTTGCTTAGGGTCTTGCTAAATTGCTAAGGCTTTGAGCTCGCAATCCTCTGGCTCAGCCTCCCAAACCACTGGAATTACAGGCATGTGCCACCCCACCCAGCGAATCCTCTCATCTTTTGCATCCATCTTTCATGATGATAAACTGCTGGCCTAACAGAGCCAACTGAGAACTTGAAGCGTGGTGTTCTTTATTCCTTGGTGTTTGCATAAGCGCTGTCCTTCATTTGCTCAGGAACAAAATAAATGGTCAAGTCTTTAGTAAATGACTACTACTCACTCTAAACCGTTGAATCTACCATCTTGTTTTTCCATTCACTTTCCCTCTCTCCGGTCCCACCAGAGTTGCTCTAGGTCAAGTCTTGAGGTTGCTGCAGTCACCTCCCAGTCTTTTGGTCACTTAAGACTATCTAGAATATATAAAGAACTCAAAAAACTTAACACCAAAAAAACAAATAACCCAATCAATAAATGGGCTACGGAACTGAACAGACACTTTACAGAAGAAGAAATATAATCAATCAACAAATAAATGAAAAATTGTCCATCATCTCTAGCAGTTAGAAAAATGCAACTCAGAACTACTCCAAGATTTCATCTCGATCCAGTCAGAATGGCAATTATCAAGAATACAAGCAACAATAAATGTTGGTGAGAACATGGGAAAAAGGCACACTCATACATTGCTGGTGGCACTGCAAATTGGTGCAATCATTATGGAAAGGGGTATGGAGATTCCTTAGAAAACTTGGAATGGAACCACCATTTGACTCAGGTATCCCACTTCTTGTTTATACCAAAAGGACTTAAAGTCAGCATATTACATTGATGCAGCCACATCAATATTTATAGCAGCTCAACTCACAATAACTAAACTATGGAACCAACCTAGGTGCCCTTCACAGATGAATGGATAAAAAAAATGTGGTATATCTATATGATGGAATATTACTCAGACTTAAAGAAGAATGAAATTATGGCATTTGCTGGCAAATGGATGGAGCTGGAGAATATCACACTAAGCCAAATAAGCCAATCTCAAAAAACAAAAGCTGAATGTTTTCTCTGATATGTGGATGCTAATTCACAATGGGGTGGGTAGGGAAAAATAGAGTTACTTTAGATTAGGTAGAGGGGAATGAAGGGAGGGAGGGAGTGTGGGGGGAGGGAGGAGAGTAGAATGAATCAGACATCATTACCATATTTACAAATATAACTATACAACCAGTGGGATTCTACATATGTATAACCAGAAGAATGAGAAGTTCTGCTCCATTATATACAATGTATCAAAGTTCATTCTTCTGTCATGTATAACTAATTAAATCAAATTTTAAAAAAGAAAGACTATCCAGGAACCATCCCACCATGTCATACCCTGATCAGGAGTGGTTTCATCTACCCTCACCCAGCAGGGATCTCATTGGTCCTTAACACAATGAATAGAAGGCAAAGGCCTGGGAGAAGGTCATTGTCGCAGGCCCCTTTGGGAGGCTGCCCAGCCCACAACCCCCTCCTCTCAGGATGCCCCTCTGCTCCCACCCAAGGATGTTTTCCAAAAGTGTGCTATTTTCATTTGCATGATTCATTTTATTCTCAAGACAACCTTGACATGATAAAACTGAGAGTAATCGTGCAAGGCCACATAACCCCAACACGCTAGTGATGATTTAGATTCGGGTCTGGCTGGTGGCAACACTCCACAGGGTTCTTCCCACTGCTGAATGCCGCCTACAAAACAGATTGACAAATGGGACTATTTTGTTTGACTCAGGATACAACTCTACTCTCAGTTTAAGTTCCACTTTCATTTTATTGGCATCAGTTATATTCATCACATTTTACCTTGAACTTTTGTGGCAATGACATATCTGTTAAATGCCAAATAAACCCTTGATTTGTTTAACACATGGGCCTCATGGCCCTGGGCACTTGTTCACTTGGTCATGTCCAACTGTGGGATGTGGTGTTGAAACAAGTGGCTGTCTCAGGGGTTGTCAGTCAACTGGCTTAGGATTCTCTTGCAAGGAGGATATTCCTGATGAGAACATTCTAAGTCCTGAGGGAAGCCCTCCTTCAAGTATGGAACACTTCCAGTTCATCTGAATGGAGTCAGAAATGTTCATATAATGTTTTCTGGAAGCTCATCTCTGCAAGTCCAAAGTTATTTAGGCAAGTCGGTCCAGAAACTTCCTGGATATAGCTAAAATTCAGCTGTTAAGTGGTCCCTGTCCTTTTATCAAATCATTTCACTTTGGGTTTCTAATGATGTAGGCTATTCTAATAATACCAGACTAATCTTAAAGGGAGGAATATTTTAAAAATTCATTTATAAAGTCAACAAATATATTCTGAATGCCACTATGTGGCAAGGGTTATTGATTCACTGGTGAATAAGCACCATCTCTTTCATTAAGAGGCCTTAATCTTTAAGGGCTTTCTATAATTTCCTAGTAGTAATGAGAAGAATTTCTTGCAGTTGATCTATTATAGTTCATTTGAGCTTCCGCATAATTCTGGGCTAGGCAGAGCAGGAATTATAATCTCTATATTCAAATGAGAAATCTGAGGATGAGAAAAGTTACAGGTTTTCCCCAAAGTCCCACAGTTTATAAATAATAGACCTAAGGTTCAAGCTCACTTAATCTAGGACTCCCTTTTATGGAGTTGGGGGCTCTGCAATCATATTTGAGACTTGGTATTTCTTGAAGGTGCTTGCTTTTCTTCTTGTGATACTCTGGAGTAAGGGTTAGCAACCTCCCACCCCTGGACCAAATAGACTGATATTTGTTTTTGTTTTTTTCTTTTGTTTTGCTTTGTGGTACTGGGGTTTGAACCAAGGGGCACTCTACCTCTGTGCTACATCCCAGCTCTTTTTATTGTTTATTTTTTTATTTTGAGACAGGATCTCACTAAGTTGCCCAAATTGGCCTCAAACTTGTGATCCTCCTTGCCAAGTAGCTAGGATTACAGGTGTGCGCCTCGGTACCCAGCTGGCATCTATTTTGACAAATTAAATTTTATAGGAACACAGGTACACAAGTTCATTTACATATTGCCTCTGGTGTTGTTTTCATACAATAGTCAAGGTAAGAAGTTGTGATAGAGCCTGTATGGTCTACAAAACCTAAAATAATATTTCTGGCCCTTTGTGTAGGAAGGGTGCTGACCCTTGGTCCACAATATAAACTTAACTTGCCTTCCCTTTGATTGCCTTCTTTGGCCAGGGTTATGGGTCAGTCTGAGACAAGGATCAGGGTTCAATGTGGAGTTATCAACAATTATAGTTGCATTAATTCTGCCTTGCCTAGAGCTTTTCTCCATCTGCTTGACCTCAAAGATTGTCCTGTCTCCACCTCTTCCGGTATGACTTAGAGAGGGTCCCAAGAAGAGCAAATGACTTCATATCCAAAAGAGGAAAGAATGTGCATAAACAAGGGCTTGATTTGCCAGAAAACTGCCATGCTGACCCCATCCTATGGCCACGCTGCATTCCATTCACTGTATGTAACATCTAACTCAAGAGGAGGCTGCCCGAGAACCCACTTGGTCCAAGAGCCAAAATGACTCTCTAAGAACAATCCTGTCCTTTTTCCAACTGTGCCTGAATTTGAAACAAGTTCTCCAACTTTGCCATCCCAGCAGAAGCCCAGGCAATCCCCATAGTTTGCACATGCAGATGGTCAGGACTTCCAGCCATACTGCCTGGGCTTTTCTGCCCATGTGCCCCTCTGGATGCCCTCCCAGAAACTACGGTCCATCAGTGAGATCCTTTATCCCTGGCACACTCGGCTCCCATTCATTCAACAAACAGGTCCTATAGGAGGTCCTCAGTTCCCTCTTTGATGTCAGAGAAGCCTAGTATGGTTAGGGAAAGGAGATAAGAGCCATGCAATCCAGGTCTCAAATTGAAAAAGACCTTAGGTTCAGACTTGGCATTATCTACAAATGTCTTACACCTTGGGTCACCATGCTAACCCTGGTGGGATTAACCTCAATACAGGCTTATGTCACTTAGAATCCACTTTAGAGTCAAATAATATTGCTTTAGAACTTCTGGAATAATTGTGAATAGTATTTGTCTTAGTCTATTTGGACTGCTATAACGAAATACCTTAGACTGGGTAGTTTGTAAGCAACAGAATTTATTGCTTAGCAGTTCTGGAGCCTGGGAAGTTCAAGATCAAGGTGCCAGCTGTTTAGGTGTCCAGCAAAGGCTCTCTGCTTCAAAGATGGCATCTTTTTGTGGTATCCTCACAGGGCAAAGGGAAGAACAGCTCCCTTCAACCCTTTTATAAGGGCACTCATTCCATTAGTCACTTCCCCAAGGGCCCTACTTCTTTTAATTCCTTCCTTTATTTTTGGGGTACTGGGAATTGAATCCAGGGATGTTCTACCACTGAGCTTTTTTATTTTATTCATCCCCAGGTCTTTTTATTTTCAGATGAGGTGTCATCAAGTTGCCCAGGATGAACTTTCTTTTTTTAAAATATTTTTTTAGTTGTCAATGGACCTTTATTTTATTTATTTATATGTGGTACTGAGGACTGAACCCAGGGCCTCACACATGCCAGGCAAGTGCTCTACCACTGAGCTACAACCCCAGTCCTGGCCTTGAACTTTCAATCTTTTACCTCTGACTCCTGAATAGCTGGGATTACAGATGTGTGCCACCTCACCCAGCCAGGTCCCACTTTTTTTTTTTTAATCAGTGCTGGCGGATGGATCCCAAGGCCTCATGCATGCTAGGCAAGTGCCCTACCATTGAGCTGTGTATTATCACATTATGTATTAGATTCCAACATAGAAATTTGGAAGGATACTAATATTCAGAATTTAGCAACATTATAAATTTACATTTTGAAGTCTGTGATAAAAATATTAATTTTCATTCTTTATTTTTTAATTTAATTTTGTTTTGGGGAGCACTGGGGATTGAGCCCATGGCTCACATATGCTAGGCAAGTGCTCTAACCACTGAGTAACATCCTAGCCCCTTAAAAATATTAATTTTAAAAATCTAAATATTGTAAATATACCCAAGGCCGGGGTCCTATTGCAGTGGTAGAGCACTTGCCTAGCATGTGTGAAGCACTGGGTTTGATTCTCAGCACCACATATAAATAAATAAAATAAATGTCCATTGACAACTAAAAAAATCCTTTTAAATAAAATATAAATAAACCATGACTGTATAACACAGCTTTAGAACTTGATATTTTCATTTATGTGAACTTCAAAAGGCAGAAGAGGCCCAAACTTCTTCTGACTTCCCAAAAATCCCGATGCGTCAGTCAGATTAATGTAATCAGTAAAGTGGACAATGACCTTTCTCAACAGCTTCCCCAGGGCAGACGACACTGGGTGTCTTACTTCCTACTACCCTGTTCTATGTTGTCTGCATACCTCAGATCCACCTAGGTTAACAGGGCATCTCCTGCCATTGTGGGGGTTATCACTCTCTTGCATCTCCCTCCTAGAAAAAAGGTTAGCCCAGGCAGGGTTTAAAGTTTCAGACATGGGGCAACCCAAGAACTGTCAGCCCCTCAATGGAACCCATATGCAAACTCCACCACACCCAGCTGTCACCCAGTATGGCATACATTCACACTCAGCAGCAGGAGTTTCTGCCAATCATCTGTTTAAATTGGCATGGTGTCAAGTGTGATGCTGATGTTAATATATAAATATGATGTTAACATATAGAGATGTATGATATGTGAGAACACATGCACATAGACGTACATGCATATATATATATATAAAGTGAATATATATATATATATATACACACACACAATGGATTGAATTAACACTGTTTTTTTTTTTTTAATTAAACTACCATTTCAGGTGATAGAGATCAAAGCTAATGAATCTTTACATGACCTGATGAAACCCAGAGCCTAAGGGGTCACTTAGGATTGGGGAGTTCATTCATTTAATAAACTTGCATTAGGTTGACTGGATATTCAGGATTGAAAGAACTGAATCAGGTGGCCCTGCAATTGTGCAGTGGGGGAGACTGATTTATATATAAGAACACAAAACTAACATTCCCAAGATATAAATCCAGTGTTTCTGTTTCTCCAAGGAGAAGGCAATAAATTGGGGCTTGAGGAGACTTCACTAGAACAGGTAATGTTTGAATTGAGTCTTGAAGAATGAAAAAATTCTGAAAGAGATGAGGAAAAACTTTTTCTATTCAATTTAACAAACACTATTTGATCACCAGCCTCTGCCAAGAACACTGAACTCTGTGCTTTTCTTGAATGAATGCTCAGCTCTATCACTATTATGTTGCCAGGTGCAAATAGAAACAGCACCATCAAATGTAGCTCCTTTGTTCAATGATAAAGGCACCCTCCCTCTAGACACTCAGGCCAAAATCAGGGGCCATGGCTTGGTGAGTCAGGTAAGACCCAAACCCCTTTCACAGCCTCATCTCTCAAGCTGGGCTCCTTTGTACAGTTGAGCAACCTGCTCAACTCTATGTGACAGCCATGGGTACAGGAAACACAAAGATGAATAAGACACAAACCGTGTCATTAAGGAGCTCATCTATCTGTCAAAGAAAGAAATATGGAACTGCATATGATGTCTTACAAGTGACATAATATAGGTATGTTCAAATGTTACAGCAGGGAGCAGAAAGAGGGAAATGTAATAAAACATAGGAAGGCATGTGATTGACTTGGCCCATGCCCTGGGCCAGAAAGGGGCAAGTGGCCTTTTATCTGTCACATTTGTTCCTAAGCCTCCAGGATCATCAGAATAATTAGGAGAGCACTTAAGAAAACATAGACCCCTACCCTCCATGCCTCCCCCAGAGGAGTTCGGAGGTGGAAACTGGGGATCTGTATAATAAAAAGTCCCCTGAGGATTGCTGATGATCTGTTGGGTTAGGAAGCCCAGGTGTGAACGGGGCTTCCCCTTAACCTCTATTCACACAGTGCCCACTTTCTCTTTTTTTTTTTTTTTTGAAATGGGGATTGAACTCAGGGGCACTTGGTCACTGAGCCACATCCCCAGCCCTATTTTGTATTTTATTTAGAGACAGAGTCTCACTGAGTTGCTTAGGGCCTCGCTAAGTTGCTGAGGCTGGCTTTGAACTCGTGATCCTCCTGCCTCAGCCTCCCGAGTCACTTGGATTACAGGCGTGCCCCACCATGCCTGGCTACCCACTTTCTCTTGGTGAAATATTGGCATTTAAAGTTTTCTCCCTCCCATAAAAAGGAAGTGAAAGTTCTGTGGTCACTAGAGCTGACTTCCCAGGTGAATTTTCAGTTCTGCTTTAGAAAGACAAAAGGCCCCTGAGGCCTGAGATGACTGACACATCCAGGAGGCAGGTCACAAGCAGGTGTGTGAGCACTTTCCATTTGCTGGTGCAACTCCTGCCAAGATTCAGGGAGAGGAAGGGGCAGCCTGGCTGGGAAAGTGGCCTGAGAGCAGGAATCCTGATGATGAACCCTCAGAGCAAACCAGGCTGCTGCCCACACCCACCAAAGGACATTCCCTGACTTCCTTGGTTATGACCTTGGCAGCGTATTGAGGGAATTCAGTGCTGGATTACTCAGTTGGCAGATGAAGTGTGTTCAGCAAGGCACAAGTGCATCTGCTCATGCATGATTCAAAAAGAGTCTTCTATCCAAGAACGTGGAGGTCTCTCCATGTATTTAATTCTTTGATTTCTTTCATGGGAGTTTTGTAGTTCTCCTCATACAGATCTTGAACATATTTTGTTAGATTTTATGCCTAAAGATTTCATTTTGGGTTGCTAATGTCAATGATAGTGTCTCTTTTGTTTTGGTTTGCTTTTTGTTCATTTTTGTGATACTGGGAATTGAGCCCAGGAAGACTCTATCACTGAGTGACACCCCCATCCCTTTTTAAAAAATTTTTAAGACAGGGTCTCTCTAAGTTGCCTAGGCTGGCCTCAAACTTGTGAGCCTCCTGCCTCAGCATCCTGAGTCACTGGGATTACAGGTGCAAGCCACTGTGCCCATCTGGTAATGTGTTTTTAACTTCAAATTCCACTTGTTCATTCCTGGCATATAAGAATATAAGTGACTATTACAAATTAACCTTGGATCCTGTATATAAGTCAGGAAGAAGAGAAAAAGAAAGAGGAAGGGATCAGGGACTAGATACTGTTTCCACGGTCATACCCCCAGTGACCTACTTCCTCCAAATCATGCCCCACCTGCCTGTAGTTTCCGCTACCTCCCAGTAGTCAATTCTGCTTTTTCTTTTCTTTTTCTTTCTTTCTTTCTTTCTTTCTTTTTTTTTTCCATGCTGGAGATTGAAACCAGGGCCTTGTGCATTCAGGGCATGGGCTCTATCACTGAGCCACACCTCGGCCTTCATTCAGCTATCAATGGATTAATCCAATGATGAGGTCAGAGGCTTCACGATTCAACCATTTGCCAAACGCTCACCTCTGGACATTGATGCACTGGGGACCAAGCCTTCAACAAATGAGCTTTTGGGGGATGGGACCTGCCAGATCTAAACCACAGCATATGCCTATGTGAGGGGGATGTTTTGTTTTCTTATTAGCATTTATTCTACTGCATTTCTCTGTCTTCCAAGATCTGTGGTTTGGTGTTTGACATTAATTTGGGGAAATTTCTGTCATCGTTGTTTCAAATATTTCTTCTGTTTCTTTCTCACTTTCTTCTCCTCTGGTAATCCCACAATGCACGTTAACCTTTTATTTATTTATTTATTTTTTTTGTAGTACTGGGGCTTGACCCCAGGGCCTCATGCATGCTAAGCTAGTGCTCTCCCACTGAGATACAGCCTCCCAGGTCCTTCCTCACTCCTTTTAATTTTATTTTGAAACAGGGTCTCACTGAATTGTCTAGATTGACCTCAAATTTACCATCCTCCTGCCTCAGCCTCCTGAGTACCTGGGAGTACAGACATGCACCACCCTGCCCAGCTACATTATTCCTCGTCCCACTGTTCTAGCATCTTAATCCTAGTTAAGTCTGATCATTCTGACGTTCCTGCTGCCACATCAGATTCTGATTCTGATGCTTGTTCAGTCTCTTCAAATTGTTTTTTTCTTCTTTTTAACATGCCTTCTATTATTTGTCAAAAGGTAGACATGGCGTGTTGGGAAGAGGAGCTGCAATAAATAGGCCTTTTGGGATGTGGTATTTACAGTCTAAGGAAGGAACCGCGATCTGTGGCTTTAGGGTTAGATCTCAGTCTTTGGTGAACCTACACCCATGCACTGTACACTTCACCAGGCTTCCCCATCCCATTCCCCCTTCAGTGGGACAGGATGGCTAACGGGGTCTGAACTTGGTATTTCCCTCCCCTCAAGGCTGGTTGGGTTTTGTGAGGGTTTTTAAAATTTTTTTTAGTTATAGATAGACACAATACTTTATTTTTTAAATTTATTTTTATGTGGTGCTGAGGATCAAACCCAGTGCCTCCCTTGTGCTAGGCAAGCACTCTACCACTGAGCTACTGAACTGGGGCCCCCTAGTTATAATAAAACCCAGTAGGGTGAGCTCTGGTAGAATAGTTATCCTGAGGACAAACCTCATGAGGAAAAATAGAATGGTGTGGTATGTTTCAAAATAGTCTTGCCCCCACCCCATCCCTGCCCCAAGCCAGAAGGATGATATTCAAGGTGAGGATCCCATGGAGCTCCTGGAGTTAAAAGTCACAAAAGTGTGACAGCTTGGAGTCACAGGAGTGACTTCACAGGAGTTTGCCCTGTGAACTTGCTTCTCAGAAGAGTTGCCGATTTTCCAATCTGTTCAGCTTTTTCCTCATAGAAGGGACAGAGTGGTGACTTCTACACTCCTTCCATGCCATCCTGGAAACCAGAAGCCTCTCTCACTATAATTTTTTCATCTCTCTCCCTCCCTCCCCCCACCCGCCTCCTTTATTTTCTTGGTGATGCTGGGCATTGAACCCAGGGGCACTTTACTACTGAGCCACATCCCCAGCTCTTTTTATTTTTTATTTTGAGACAGGTATTATGAAGTTGCCCAGGCTGTTCTTGAAATTGAGATCCTCGTGCCTTAGCATCCCAAGTAACAGGGACTGCAGGTGTGTGTCACCACATCCAGTTCAGAGCTTCTTATCCAGAGTCTATGAATTTCTTGAGAGTCCTCAGAAGCTTTAAGAGGTCTATCAACCTCTTAAAATTGTATTATATTTTTGGGTGTGAGAAAATATGAATTTTTCTGAGGAGAGTGTTTATCGTTTTCATTCAAATCTCAGGGAAGTCTCCAATGTAAACAAGGTTAAAATTAATTAATATAGTCTTTATCCAAGAAGGGTTTGTTTTTAAATTTTCTAACCCTGGCTTGTGGAGAAAAACCAGATTCAAGCAAGGAATGCAGCAGTCCATATCAGGAAATAATAATAACACTAATACTTCAGTAATTACTGTTTTCCTCTGTGCTGATTGAGACATAGATCTGGCTTTGGTGAAACCAAAAGAAAGAAACTCCAACAATTCATGTTGAGACCAAGAGGATGCATCTGTTTCCTAAGTCAGCCAGATCAAATGGGCACCAAATCAAAAGCTACCAGTGCTGAGACATTATTCTCTTTCAGAAAAAGATGAAGCAGTGTTGCTATAAGGGGTCAGGAGGAGTAAGCGCAGCAAGAAGAGAAATCTAAGTTCCAGATTGGGATGAAGCCAATGTATTCCTTTTTTTTTTTTTTTTTTTTTTTGCGGTGCTGGGAATTGAACCCAGGGGCGCCAATGCATTCTTGATATGGCATCTCCTCCAGACTAAAGATCACTCCAAATGGGTATATTATTTTTAAAGTACCCACAAGCTCACACTTCTTTTGGAAATTGTTGTACAATGAAGCTTTGGCTCTGCTTATAATTTATTTGTACAAGTGCTGCATTGCCCTGCTGCGTGCGCCTGCATCTTACCCTACCTTCCACATACCTGTCGTGATCCATCATGCTGAATTCTTTGCCCTGTTCTCAGTTGCCTCTGTACCTTCGTATGTGCTGTTCCCTGTGCATTTTCTGTTCCTTCTGTCTGGAATGCTCTTCTCTCCCTTGTCCCTCCTGGGTATCTCCTCAACCTAAGGAAGATCTCTTCTAGGGAGCTTTGTCTAACCCCTTAGGAAGAATTCCAGATGCACCCTTGATAGCTCCAAAGTGTCTTCCCCCCCTGCCAAAGTGTCCTTTGCTTACCCTCATTCTGGCACCTACTGGGACCATTCCACTCTCAGCTCCTTGCTGGCAAGAACCATGTGTTTCATCTTGGGTCTCTACATGTGCCTGACACATCATAGGCTTTTACTGAATATGCTTGAAACGAATGTGTGGCTAATTTCTTCACCATGCCTAAATAAAGGCCATTAAGTAAGAGATCCCTGTTCAAATATTCTGTGGTGGAAAGTAGTAAAACAATTTCCTTTTTTTTTTTTCCCCCTTAGAACCTGGAGATTTTCAAAACACTATATCTCAATATCAAAAAGATCTATGTGACACAGCCCATTCCTATAAAAGGAATAAATAAGGTAAAAGGAAAAAAATATTTGATCTGACAATATAAGAAAATAGACTGTATAATATATTAAAACAAAAGAAGCCTGACACTGTGGTGCATGCCTGTAATCCCAGCAGTTCAGGAGGCTGAGGCAGGAGGATCACAAGTTCAAAGCCAGCCTCAGCAATTTAGCATGGCCCTAAGCAACTTGAGATCCTCCTGCCTTAACAAGATCCTGCCTCAAAATAGAAAAATAAAAAAATTTTTTTTAATTAAAAAGGACTGGGGATGTGACTCAGTGGTAAAGCACCCCTGGTTTCAATCCCTAGTGCCAAAATAAAAGAAAAGAAAATCTTCACTCAGCCAAAAAGAAAAATAAAATTATGGCATTTTCTGGTAAATAGATGGAGTTAAAGAATATCATGCAAAGTGAAATAAGCCAATCCCAAAAAACCAAAGGTCAAATGTTTTCTCTGACGGGGCTGGGGTTGTGGCTCAGTGGTTAAAGTGCTTGCCTAGCATGCATGAGGCACCGGGTTCAATTCTCAGCACCACATATAAATAAAAGAATAAAATAAAGGTCTATCAACATCTAAAAAGTATTTTTAAAAAAAATGTTTTCTCTGATAAGTGGATGATGATCCATAATGGGGTGGGGGAAGTGGGAGGTGGCAGCGTCAGAGAAGAATAGAGGAACTTTGGATTGTGAAGAGGGAAATGGGGTAGGAGGTGGCGAGGGAAGGAAAACAGTGGACTGAGACATTACCCTATGTTCATGTATGATTACACGAATGGTATGAATCTACATCGTGTGCAACCTTAGAAATGAAACGTCATACCCCATTTGTGTACAATGAATCAAAATACAGTCTGTAAAAATAAAAATTGGGGGGTAATAATAACAGAATGTGTGACAGACATCATTGCCCTGTGTACATGTATGAATGCGCAGATGGTGTGACTCTACTTTGTG
>JAJEJO010004327.1:135087-153493 GCA_020662805.1 Glaucomys volans | reverse complement strand
CCTGGGTATCTCCTCAACCTAAGGAAGATCTCTTCTAGGGAGCTTTGTCTAACCCCTTAGGAAGAATTCCAGATGCACCCTTGATAGCTCCAAAGTGTCTTCCCCCCCTGCCAAAGTGTCCTTTGCTTACCCTCATTCTGGCACCTACTGGGACCATCCCACTCTCAGCTCCTTGCTGGCAGGAACCATGTGTTTCATCTTGGGTCTCTACATGTGCCTGACACATCATAGGCTTTTACTGAATATGCTTGAAAAGAATGTGTGGCTAATTTCTTCACCATGCCTAAATAAAGGCCATTAAGTAAGAGATCCCTGTTCAAATATTCTGTGGTGGAAAGTAGTAAAACAATTTCCTTTTTTTTTTCCCCCTTAGAACCTGGGGATTTTCAAAACACTGTATCTCAATATCAAAAAGATCTATGTGACACAGCCCATTCCTATAAAAGGAATAAATAAGGTAAAAGGAAAAAAAATATTTGATCTGACAATATAAGAAAATAGACTGTATAATATATTAAAACAAAAGAAGCCTGACACTGTGGTGCATGCCTGTAATCCCAGCAGTTCAGGAGGCTGAGGCAGGAGGATCACAAGTTCAAAGCCAGCCTCAGCAATTTAGCATGGCCCTAAGCAACTTGAGATCCTCCTGCCTTAACAAGATCCTGCCTCAAAATAGAAAAATAAAAAAATTTTTTTTAATTAAAAAGGACTGGGGATGTGACTCAGTGGTAAAGCACCCCTGGTTTCAATCCCTAGTGCCAAAATAAAAGAAAAGAAAATCTTCACTCAGCCAAAAAGAAAAATAAAATTATGGCATTTTCTGGTAAATAGATGGAGTTAAAGAATCTCATGCAAAGTGAAATAAGCCAATCCCAAAAAACCAAAGGTCAAATGTTTTCTCTGACGGGGCTGGGGTTGTGGCTCAGTGGTTAAAGTGCTTGCCTAGCATGCATGAGGCACCGGGTTCAATTCTCAGCACCACATATAAATAAAAGAATAAAATAAAGGTCTATCAACATCTAAAAAGTATTTTTAAAAAAAATGTTTTCTCTGATAAGTGGATGATGATCCATAATGGGGTGGGGGAAGTGGGAGGTGGCAGCGTCAGAGAAGAATAGAGGAACTTTGGATTGTGAAGAGGGAAATGGGGTAGGAGGTGGCGAGGGAAGGAAAACAGTGGACTGAGACATTACCCTATGTTCATGTATGATTACACGAATGGTATGAATCTACATCGTGTGCAACCTTAGAAATGAAACGTCATACCCCATTTGTGTACAATGAATCAAAATACAGTCTGTAAAAATAAAAATTGGGGGGTAATAATAACAGAATGTGTGACAGACATCATTGCCCTGTGTACATGTATGAATGCACAGATGGTGTGACTCTACTTTGTGTACAACCAGAGAAACAATAGCTGTACTCCATTTGTGTTCAATGATTCAAAATTAAATTAATTAATTAAAAAATAAAAGAAAAAGAAAAAAAAGATAAATGAGACAATTTTATTACCAGGTATAACCAAGTAAGATCCTACCAGACAATGTGACTTCCAAGAAGAAATCAACCATAAACCCTGGACATAATGTAAAGAACAATGATCTGAAGATGCAGCAATGTCAATACAAGAAGATAGATTTGGGGGTGCAGGGGGCGGCTCACCTGGAGAGGAGAGGAAGCACCAAATGAGCTACATACATTCTACATGGTTGTTCCCTGATATTGTAGGCATTGGTTCCAGGACCCACGAGGATACTAAAATCTACAGATGCCCTTCTGTAAAATGGAATAGGATTTGTATATAACCCATGCACATCTTCCTATGTACTTTAAATCATCTCTAGATTACTTATAATACCTAGTACATGCAAAGGTATGTAAACAGCTGTTACCTAGCTATATTTTTTAAGGAATAATGACAAGAAAAGTCTGTATGTGTTCACTACAGATGCATATTTTTTTCCAAATATTTTCAGTTCATGGATGTGGAATTCACAGACAGATGCCAACCATATCTAAATTATGCCAGTTATTAGATTTCATCAAACTCTATGCTTTAAACAGTTAAATATTATTATATGTAAACAATACCTAAAACAGATATAAGAATATATAATATGTATGAAATAAAATGTGCACCTATGTGGATTTCTTTAAATTATAATATATATCATATATATTGAAGTATAAAAAAAAACTTTGGATTTTAGTCTCAAAAACAACTATTTTCTTATTCTGAAGACTTCACTGTGATATTCAGGGTAAATGACCACTGTTAGCCATTTTAACAAATTTGCTGTGCATGGTATATAAGTCCCTTTAATTATTGTTTTTTGTAAATGCTGAGTCAGGGCTGTTTAATGAGTCATAACAATCGTCAACTTTAAATTTTTAAAAATGTGGTAAGAAAACAGATCAACTATATATGTAAAGCTTTTTGCTTCCTTCCTCTAAAAAAGGTAATGCATGAAAAAAGAAAAGGTAAATGGATCAGAGCTCAGTGACTTCAGCAACTACATCTGACCAGGACCACCTGAGCCTCTTCTCTTTTTTACTTGGCTTAAAGCAAATGAAATTAATCAAATTGCTTACAAAAGAAACACTTTGATCCCAGAAATGGGTTTTGAAATAAAGCCAAATTTTTTAATATTTTATTTTAAAATGGCAAGTAATAATTGTATCTATTTACGGGGCATACTATGATGCCATGATAAAAGTTTACAGTGTGAAATAATTAAACCAGGCTAATTAACAAATCCAGCACCTCACATGCTCAGTTTTTGGTGGTGAAAACATTTAAAATCTTTTCCTTTATCAGTCTAGATCTTTAAGAATAGAATAGACACTCTCTTTCCTGAAAGGTGCAAAGAATGACCTGCTGATGTTAGAATTCTTTGACTCTTTTTCATGTTAGGATGGTATAGGATCAGAAGTTTTTAGACATAAAAGGGACTTTGAAGACCCTTTGAGAATCTGAACTCTCATTCTACCCATCCTGATTTGATTCCTACCTCTGTCCTTACATCCCTGGAGAGCACAGGTGGAATCCAGCCCCAAATGGGCTCAGAAGAGATTGGTCCTCTGAACATTTGCCCCAAAGATCATCTCATCTAAATGCCTTCATATCTCTCACAAGGAAGACGATGTCTAAGTATAGGCTCCCCACAAATGTGTCCATTGCTTTATGGTTTATGAAACATTTTGTTACTCAGTACCCAATTCAATAAAAAATGGTTCAATGGCGCTCCAAGGTCACCCAGATTGTTAATGGTGGAACCAGGGCCAGAACTGCTAGTGTAATGCAAATTTCTCCCTCATGGGGATAGTTTCTAACTGGAAATTATTCCAAAACGCTACTTGTACAGTTTTGAGCAGGAGGGTTTGGACATATTCATGGATAATACGGAAGTAAAAGTCCGATGTTTTAGAGTGAGATTAACAAATCCCTCCATGAGGCAGGCACACTGCACACCAACCTGAACCAAGGAAATGCTAAAGGTGGTTCAGTACTGGGGAGAAACTGGTAATACCAAAGATGGTGGCATTCTGCCTCATTGCAAAGCCCTTCACAGGCTTGGAGAGGAGGATGTCTTATAAGCAACACTTCTCAAACTTTAATGGGCACAGAGGCAGCTCAGTCTTGGTAGAGGCCTTGGAATATGCATTTCTCATGAGTACTCAGGATTTACCAGTCTTCCTGGTCCATGGACCCCACTCTGAGTAGCAGGTTGCAATGAGAGGACACCAGACTTGAATCCAAGTCTTGTTGTGGGGTGCAACTTAAGAACAGACTGATCAATACTGAGAAGTCCAAATTTGAGAGTCTTTATTAGCCAGTTAGCTGACTGTCTCACACAATGCCCCAAAAATGTCTATTGGGAGAACAGCCCTGACCACAGGGTTGAAGGGGTTTTTATCATAAATCAGTATATCAATCATAAGTGTTTGTTGCTATGATTCAAAATTACAAACTAACATATCACAAGATCTGAAATCATCAGCAGAGGGGGAAGTGGGTCAAAACAACCCTACCTAGGTATACACTAAAGAATGGTTACTAACATCCAAATAATCACTGCTGACATCACTGTTAACATGGTACATTGTTCAGAATCAAGAGGAGAATAATTTTTTGCTATATAAGAATTGTCATTTTGTCATTTTGTATTGCCAAACACATCATGCTAAGTAACTGATGATAGGTTCAGAGGCGGGGTATTCCCATGGGAGAAGCTAAGCAACTGTTGATGGGTAGAGGTGGGGCGTTCCCATGGGAGAAGCATTTCCTATGTAACATGGAGACTCAGAGCAAAATGGAGTCTGTTTAGTCATTGCCCATATAGCCTGGCCTATAACATTCCCATGGAGCCAAATCTGTCAGCCCATCACAGTCTCAGCTGTGCTTTTATGAGCTATGTGAACCTGAGCAAGTCTCACTCTGAGGCTATTTCCTTGTCTATAAAATGGAGCTGTGATCCCATCTCTGTACAAACCAAGAGCCTTGAGACTGTTGTCAACCAGCACTTTCCTAGGACTGTCTCCCAAGCATTTGTATATATGTTATCTATGAGAACAATTTTGACCAGAGATGACCATCATGATACTTTTAATAATAGTGAAAAGCAAGAAAAACACTAAACAGTCAAAATTAGGAAAACATTGTAGTAAAACAGATTATGTCCATTAAGTTGAATATTAAGCATCCCCTTAAAATCATGTGTGGGAGCCATGCATGGTGGTGCATGCCTGTAATCCCAGCTGCTCCAAGCATCCTCGGGAAACCCTGTCTCTAAATAAAAAATAAAAAGGGCTGGGGATGCAGCTTAGTGGTAAAACACCCCTGGTTCAATCCCCAGTAGAAAATAAAAAGTTAAAAAATGTTATGTGTTTATGCATAATATAAAATTAATATATATAATATATTATAAAAACAAAATCTGCTATGGCTGACTCACAGGGACACTGAAAATCAAATGAGACAGTAACTGACAATCCACTATGTAACTATGAGATATCATTATAGTTATTTAGAATGGTGTTGACAAAAAAATCCAGGTCAGATTTTGTCTCCTGCTTCAGCAGCTTGCCCTAATTCTGCAACCTAAGGATTTCTAGAAATGCCTGCTTCTTCTTAGCAGGAAGAACCCATCCTGACTACACATGAAACAAAGAGTGTGTGCTTCCTATATCAGTTAGTACCCTTGAGAAAGAGGGAAAAGGGAGCAATTGTTTAAGAGTTTTCTGGGACAAACTATGTCAATGGAGAGATTTGAAGAGTAGAGATGGATGTAAGGTCAAACGGATTTGGGTCTGGATTCCAGATTTGTTGTGTATTGGCTGTGGGACCTTGAGCAAGTCACACACCAACTCAGAGCCTCAGTGCAGCTCTGTAGTATGTATCTCCTAAGGTTATTTGAGAAGTAACTGAAGTAATTAATGAAAAGGGCCTAGCTCAGTGTCTGGCACCCAACAGACTCTCAACAAATCATAGCTAATTGAGGACAGCAGTTTCCAGAGTGTCCCTTGCAGTCACACCCTGCATGGGTACAGGCAAGACTGTGACCGATAAAATGTGGCAAAGATGATTAGAGCTGTGATAATATACAGGAAGTTCCACTCCACCAGCACATGCCAGAGGCTTTCCTCCAATGCTGGCTCAAAAGAAGTAAGCCAGCCAGGTGTGGTGGGGCATGCCTGCAATCCCAGCAACTAAGGAGGCCAAGAGACAGGAGGGTCACAAGTTCAAAGCCAGCCTCAGGCATTTAGCAAGGCCCTAAGCAACCTGGCAACTTAGTGAGACCCTGTCTTAAAATTAAAAATAAAAGATCTGGGACTGGGACTGTAGCTCAGTGATAGAGTGCTTGCCTGGCACATGTGAGGCACTAGGTTCGATCCTCAGCACCACATAAAAATAAATAAGTAAAATAAAGATATTGTATCCATCTACAACTAAAAAATATTTTTAAAGAATTTAAAAAAAATAAAAAGTCTAAGGATGTGGCTCAGTGGCTACGTGCCCCTGGGTTCCATCCCTGATACCAAAAAAAGAGGGAGAGGGAGGGGGAGAAGGAGAAGTAGAAGACTCCATGTAGTGAGGGGACCTGTAAAGAAGGCCACATGGTCACATGGCAAGGAATTGTGGGTGGCCCCCGGCTGACAGTCAGCAAGGAAAGAGTCCTTGGTCATCCAAATGTACAGAAATGAATTACCAACAACCTGAATGAGCTTGGAAAGTAACTCTATCCTGGTGGAGTCTCCCGATTCAAATGCATCCCAACAAGCAACTTGATTGAAGCTTGGTAACACCTTGAACAGAGACTGTGGCAAAGCCGTGCCCAGACTCCTGACTTGGAGGAACATGAGATCATCCATGTGTTCTGAACTTCTGGATTTGTGGTCATCAGTTATTAGTTAGCAATAGCAAACCAATATATATTTTAGGGCTGTAGCTCAGTGGTAGAGTGCTTGCCTAGCATGCATGAGACCCTGGGTTCCATCCCCAGCACCAAAGAAATACACACACACATAGATATGATAACTAACACTTATCCTTTAACCATTGTTTGCGGTAAACAAGCTCATCTTCCACCAATGGCTACTGAGCATCCATTATCCTGCATTATTCTGTAGGGACAGATTCAAAGAACAGGTGACAGAACCTGTCCTTAAAGAGTCCATAGTCAGTAGAACAGACAGAGAGAGAGAAGAAAACAAAAATAAGAAGAAGCTGTCTAACCAGGCATGGTGGTGCACACCTGTAATCCCAGCACTTGGGAGGCTGAGGCAGGAGGATCGCAAGTTCAAAGCCAGCCTCAGCAACTTAGCAATTCCCTAAGCAACTCAGTGAGACCCTGTCTCTAAATAAAATACAAAATAGGGCTGGGAATGTGGCTCAGTGGTGAAGTGCCCCTGGGTTCAATCCCTAGTACCAAAAAAAAAAAAAAAAAAGAAGAAGAAGAAGAAGCTGTCAGTGTTCTAATCAAGGCAATAGGGTCTAACAGTCATAACTTTCCAGGATTGTGAGGGATCTCTCTGTCCAGTCTGCTCAGTTTGGGCAAGAATACGTCATAGGTGTACTTCCATCAAAAGCACTTGGTGATGCCACTTCACACCCCCTAAGATGACTAATTTTAAAAAATGGAAAATAATAAGTGTTGGCAAGGATGTGGAGAAACTGGGTCCTTCATGCATTGATGACAGGAATGTAGAAGAGTGCAGTTGCCTCGGGAAAGAGTTTGGTAGATCCAAAATAGGATAAAAATAGAACTACAATATGACCCCACAATTCTACTCTTAAGGATGTGCCAAAAAAAACTAAAAACAGGTGATCAGACAAAAATGTGTACATGAATAGTCATAGCAAGACTATTCACAAGATCCAAACATCCATTGAATGATAAATGGATCAACAAAATGGGGCACACTGATACAATGGACTCAGATCTGTGCAATATTATTCAGCCATTAAAAAGAAACAAAGTACTGATACCTGCTACCACACAGACAAACCTTGAATACATGCCAAGTGAAAGAAGCCAGACACAACCAGGTGCTGGGTGTACGACTGTAACTGGGATTGTACAGGCAACTCAGGAGACTGAGTCAGGAGAATTCATGAGTTCAAGGTAAGCTTGGACAACATAGCAAGATTGCCCTGTCTCAAAAAAAGATTAGGTACCTTGGTGCACACCTCCATCCCAGCAACTAGAGACGCTGAGGCAGGAGCACTACAAGTTTGAGGCCAGCCTCAGCAACTTAGTGAGACCTTGTCTTAAAATAAAAAATAAAAAGAGCTGGAGATGTGGCTAAGTAATAAAGTGCCTCTGGGTTCAATACCCAGTACCAAAAAAAAAAAAAGAGCGGGAGCTGGGGATGTAGTTCAGTGGTAGAACACTTGCCTAGCATGGATGAGACCCTGAGTTCAGTCAATCTCCAGCACTGCAAAAAAATTTTTTAATTATATATATAAAATAAATATATATATAAAGAAATATAACATAGTTGTATAATCATGAGTTACTTTCATCATATGAGCACCGTACCTTTCTCAGTCCATGTGGACATTCCACACCAGTCAGATGGACAGGACATTCATGAATAGTCACAGGAACTTGTGGGGGTCTCTCAGCCACGTCCCACATGGATGAGAAAAGGGTTAACTGCTGGAGGATGGTATTGGCTATAATTCAATCAATTACCCATAAACATATCTACTCAATAAACACACAAAAGCCAATACTTTTTTAAATGAGAGGGGGCATGACAGGTCTGGCCATACCAGCTCTGGCTTCCTACAACAATAACCCACCCAACTCTCTTTTATTATATAGACATACAGGTGAAGGGGGCCAAGACTGGGAGGAGCTTCTTCTGTGATGGACATGATAGGGTGGAGTTAGGGGAGCCACTCTCTTAGGGGAACTAGACAGGGAGACATCTGATTCTGCTGGATAAGGATGGCTTCCCACAGGAACTCATTTTCTTGGCAACAGGGATTTGTCCAAAGTCGTTGAAATGTGACATCAGAGGGCCAATGAGTGTGTTTTCCCAGGCTGATATATGAATGAGGGAAGAAAGAACATCCCATTTGGTTGGCATTGGGAAGCTGGAAGAAGAAATAGGAAGTCTGGTGCTACCAGCAGCCATCCTCCCTGGATTCACAAAGGAGGGCAGTTTGCAGTAGGTGAGAATGAACTGCAGACATGCAAAGGGGCAGAGCCAACTGAGGAAGAAGAGACAGAGAGAGCGATAACATCATCGGATCCTGAGCAGTGCTGTCCAAGGAAAACACATGAGCCACAAATGGAAGCCACAGAAGCAATTTTAAGTTTTCTACTGTCCAAGTAAAAAGAAACAGATGAAATTAATTTTCATACTATATTTCAGTTAATCTAATACATCCAAAATATTGTGTCAACATGTAGTCAATATAAAAGATCACTGATGAGATTGTTTTTTCTTCTTTGTACTAAGTCTTTGAAATCTGACGAGTGTTTTTCACTTACATCACATTTCAATTTGCATGAGCTGTGTTTCAAGTGTTCCACAGCCTCCTGTGCCAGTGGCCCCCTTGTTGACACAACATTCCTGGATCCATTCCGACAGAGAAGCCTGGCTCCCATTCTAAATATATTTTCTTAGATTCTGTGTCCATTTATCATTCATTAGTCACGGTTGTTCACATCTCCCCTGCAATCCAGCGCCCATACTCTGAAGTCCTCTCCTTTTGCCAACTCTTACACATCAAACCAATACATCCCCCGCCCTGAATTAACCCTGGTGCCAGGCACCTGTGTCCCAAAGCCCGGTGGAATTACTTACACCAGTCAATCCTAAACTGCTTACCCACAATGCCTTGTCTTTGCAACAGAAACCCCAATAAAGACTGTGGCCTTGCCTGGTACGGACTAGCCTAATGGTGTTCACCTGTAATCCCAGAGACTGGGGAGGCTGAGGCAGGAGGATAGCGAATTCAAGGCTAACCTCAGCAACTTAGTAAGGCCCTAAGCAACTTAGTGAGACCCTGTCTCAAAATTTAAAAATTATAAAAAGAAAGAAGACTATGACCTTTGCCTTCCCCTCCCTCCTCTCTGCTTCCTGACCAGCGATGGTGCTTCTCCATGTGGCCCTGCCTGGCATGGCACACCCACTTCTTTCTGGAAATGTAAGTAATAAATTCTCCTTTCAATGGCACTGACCTCTCCATGCCATCACTCAAACACCTCCATAAATTAAAATCCCATAGAAATAACTGAGACATAATAATTGAACCTGTACCCTGAACTTCCTCATCAGAGGAAATAAGGATTCTTTTTCTTTTTTTTTGACCCTAAGCTAATTTAAGATGAGTTCCTATCACTTGCAATGTAAAGAATCTGCACTAATATAAAGACTTCCAGGTTCTATCCCACACTCTACACTCTGCCTCTTATTAAGACGACTCTTTTGTAGCTAAGCAGGCACAGACCCTAGGCTGGAGTTTGAAAATCCTTGCGGGGGGTGGGGAGGGGGGGGGCCCAAAAGGTCATTGCAAGTTATTTCGCTGATAGGATGCAATAATGATTGGATTTCAGTTTCAGTTTCAGGAAAAGCACTGCTGGCAGTTGCTTTGGGAAGATGAACCAAGAGGGCAAGAGAGCAAGGCCACTCCGACCAGGCCCCTCACAGATTGGTGGTGGTGGTATGGACTCCCCAAGCCCTGTGCCATTCCCAGGCCACTGGGTGTAGAAGGAAAAGGAAGGGATGTGGGCATGTGCCTACGCCCGGCGCCCGCTGCTCCCTTTGTGCTGCTTGCCCAGGAGGGAGTACTTTTGGGAAGGGGTGTGTTCCCAAAGTCAGGAGGAAGTCACCACCCCATTGGAAAGAATCTGCCACCCTGCCTTCCAGCTGAAATATCAGATAGAGTCTGTTCTTCTCAAGGGACAGCAGGGAACCGAAATGGCCAAAGGGATTTTTTTTTTTTTTTAAGGGATTGTATGAAAGAACATGATGTCTTAGGCTCACACAGGGAAAAAAGATAAGGGGAAAGTGGAAGTTAGAAAGTCCATTGTGAACGTTATCTCTGTTATTGTAGAATTTGAAAAAATATGCATGCAGCCTGGGATCCCTGTTCATGCCAGCCTAGTGCATGATCATGCTTGTGCCCCGGTCCCTTGCATTTTGACAGAGATTTCATTGGGAACTTGCTGGCATTCCATACCACATTGCCTGGCTGAGAAAGAGAACAGGAGGTGCACCGACTCCCACAAGGAATAATGCAAAGGAGCTCAAACTCTTGATCATTCAGAAGGGGGAGGACAACAGGTGCTACTGGGCTTAAAAACTTTCTCCTCCAGCGCAAATGTGGAAAGCAAGATTCCCATCACAGCGCAGGAAGCCTCAGGTGGAAGGATAATGGAAAGCTTGGACAAATCCAGGGAGGGCTCCAAGCTGATTCCCCCAAAGCCACACTACCCTGGTGCATATGCCCCAGGTCACCTTTGTCCTCACCCTAGCGATTCAGAATCCAGATCTTGTCAGCGCCCCAAGGCAGTTTTAGACTTTGGAGACAGACATGCATTGCTAAGCTCATAAGCCTGGTACATAAATCCAGGTTTTTAAGTTGGTGCTAGAATACCAACTCATTGAACAGGAGGCTTCGGCTCATTGAGCTGTGACTCAATAGAGCTGAACTTCCCAGTACACATAATCATATAACATGATGAAGTAGCATTTACTGAGCACCTATTATGTGCTACTCACTGTGTTAAGTGCTTTACTACAGGAATTTTTTCACTGAATCTGAAGTAGATTATTTTATTATCCTCGAATTACAGTTGGGAGGATCAATATTCATGAAGGTTAAGTAATTTGCCCAAGTACAGATAGAGTGTACTTCATTCTTCCCCAGCTGTGCCCAGAGCCATCCTGCACCTCACCCTAAGAGAGGGGTTTTGGAGGCTTGGAGAAATAGCCTTGGATACATTTCAGTGTTGTCCCATTGAGTCCTTTCACCTTTGGCCACCATGAGTCTCCACTGACTAGCTTTAAGGGCAGGGCCCCTAGCCGAATGAAAGCCAGAAAAGAAGAGGAAGACTGAGAGGCTGGATGGAGAATGTGTGTGAGGTCCTTCTTTTTGAGTGGGAATGGGTTTCAAAAATTATTTGGGAGCACTTTGGTGGTGGAGGCTAAGTTCCTGCTTGAGCGTGTGACTAGTGGAAGTGGGAAATACATAATAGACTGTCACTTGCATATTCTGGTTCAGGAAACCAAGTAATGGAGGTGACACTGAATGAGAGGGATTTGCTGAGTGTGGTGGTGTCTTCATGTCATCCCAGCTACTCCAGAGGCTGAGGCAGGAGGATTGCAAGCTCAAGGGCAGTCTGGGCAATTTAGTGAGACCCAATCTCAAAATAAGAAATAAAAACAGCTGAGAATGTAGCTCAGTGGAAAAGCACCCCTGGTTCAATTCCCAGTATCTAAAGAGAGGGAGAGAGAAAAGGAATTGCCATGTCACTAGGACATTTGCCCCTGAAGGTGGAGCCACAGGGTGGACCAAATTGCAATCCCTTTTAAGTCCTACTTCTTCCAAGCCACCTCTTCTGATGACACCCCTCCCCCTTCCTCTCCTCAGTTCCACCAAAAAAAAAAAAAAAAAGAAAGAAAAGTAACTTTGCTCCTAAGTGCAGAAAAATTTCTCCTCAAGCCATCTTTCTTCTCTGTCACCCACTCAATCTTCTGTGTGTTCCAATCTGAAGACCCTTTATTCTGCCTCAAAGCCTTTGCACTTACAATGATCTGCTTAAAATTCTGCTTAAAAATCTAGATAGCAGGGGCTGGGGTTGTGGCTCAGTGGTAGAGCACTTGCCTCACATGTGTGAGGCACTGGGTTCAAAATTAATAAAATAAAAGTTAAAAAAAGAATGCTTTTAAAAAAATCTAGATAACAGCATTGCTTACTCTCTCACTGTCTTTCTTTCTCTGCTCAAATGTAACCTTTATCAGAGAATCTCATAAAAAAATAGCAAAGCACTCATCCTTGGCTCATCCAATCCCTGTGAAACTATTTATTTTTTCTGTAGCTCTAATGACCATCTAACACACTACATATTCATTTGTTTGTTTATAAATCATCTCCCATCTGCCGGAATACATTCTCTGTGAGGGGGAGGAGTTTGTAATTTTGTGGGGGAAAGGGGGCACTGGGGATTGAACCCAGGGGGTTTAACCACTGAGCCACATCTCCAGCCCTTTCTTATCTCTTATTTTGAGACAGGGTCTCACTAAGTTACCTAGGGCCTAAGTTGCTGAGGCTGGCTTTGAACTTGCTATCCTCCTGCTTCAGCCTCCCAAGTGGACAAATAACTTTTGAATACCCACCAAGAGCCAGTGAGTATGCTAGTGATGGTGAATGAAAGTGTATAAACAGATACAGATGCTGCCCTCATGATGTTTACACTCTAATGAGGACAGCTGTTAAAAATAAGAATACCAAAAAATAGCTAAAATTCACCCAAATAATGAATGATGACAAATGTGTATAAGAAACAAAGAAGATGGACTTGTGGGCTTGGTACATGCCTGTAATCCAGCTATTTGAGAGGCTGAGGTAGGAGGATCCCAAGTTTGAGGCCAGCCTCAGCAACTTAGCAAGACCCTCTCCCCACCTCCCCACCCCCCAAAAAAAGGAAGAAAGGAAAGAAAAAAAAAGGAGAAGAATAGAAGAGCAAAGGAAATAAAAAGATACCAATAAGGGACCAGGAGAGCTGAAACTTAGGGATGGAGGAGATGGTGGCATGAGATGACCCTGAAGAAGTAGAAAGCAACCAATTGGTGGAAGTCTTGTTACTTTCCTCAAAGAATATTTTTTGTTGTCTTTCTTAGTATTTATAAATCTGTGTCTTCAATTGTATTTTATCTGTCTCACTGTCTACACTAGAGGGGCCCCATGGAATTGAGAACAGTCAGTCCTTTTTCTCCCCAGTACACCCAGTGCATAGGCATAGTACCTAGAGCCCAGTAAGGCCCCAGGGAATACAGATTAAATATTGATTAAATCTGTTGGATGCAGGAATGAATGAATGAGAAGGAGCTTGCTCAGGAGAGCGAGGATTTAAAACTTCATGGCAATTGGGCACTGATAAGCAATGCATCCATCTCTGCAAGGGTCAGTGGGACCAGGACCCTATAAGTATGTTGGTCGAGCATTCTGGGTCAGTGCTTGAATAAGCAGGAAATGCCCCATTTCTCTTCTGATCACATATTTCATTCATTAACACATTCTTTTAACTTAAAACTTTCAATCATCTTACCCCCACTCCAAGCCCTGGGAACCATATTATTGCTTTAAGAGGAGCTACACGCCGGGTGTGTTGGTGCACGCCTGTGATCCCAGTGTCTTGGGACACTGAGGCAGAAGAATCCTGAGTGCAATTTATAGAGGTCCTGAACAACTTGGTGAGACCCTGTCTCAAAACAAAATATAGGAAGGGCTGGGGATGCGGCTCAGTGGTTAACCACCTCTGGGTTCAATTCCTAGTACAAAAAAGAAAAAATAAAATGAGGTGCTACATAGCCTGGTCCTGATCCCAGACAGGTTTCACTGGTACATAAATTTAATATGATATGCTGCCTTGAAGTCTAATAAAATTGGGGGACCTTGAATGGCCTGACTATAAAGTTTCCTACTCACTCTGTTCCCCCAGATAAGGTCCCCTGGCCAGATCCTCATTATCACATGGACCAGTGCAATTCCTGCTTATTCCTGAATAACAGGTTTCAGAGTAACAAATTAGCAATACCCCCAACCCCATGGAATTGTTCAGCGTTGTTATTTTTGTTGTTTTGTGGTGCTGGGGCTTGACACCCCCCCACCCCGCCTCCTGCATGCTAGGTAAGTACTCTGCTACTGAGCTACATCCCCAGCCCCAGTGGAATTATTCAAACAAGCCAATCATGTCTTCCCTAAGGAACCAATGGGCACCTCACCCTCTTGATGCTACAAAACTTGCCTTCTGCAGCCCCTGGTATTTCACTCTCTTCCTGAGGACAGTCCCATGTGACACCATGTGGCAGACTATCCTTCTGGCTGAGCATATGCAACTGATAAACTGTTGTTGATCTCATCTGTCCAGCGGTAGGGTGATGTGAGTTTGGCTATCCCCATACTCCTACACCATAATCTCTCTCTCCCTGACTGGGAGAGTAGAAGTAGTTTGATTTTTAGAGGAAATATTGGTTAGATCCATCTATAGTTATCAAAAACCCAATGGAGTGGTTTAAACATGACAAGAGTTTATTCCTTCAGTGGTGAAACAACTCTGTTTCTCAAAGTCAGAGGCCCAGACTCTACTGTGTTGTGGCTCCGACATCCAGGGCAGAGCCGCCATCTGCATGGCTCTTCAGATGGAACCAGTGTATCTCTCTTATTGGGAAGTACTCAAAGTTACTCCAGTCCCATGAAAATAGCTGCAACTGTCCCCCGACTCCACAATGTAAGGTCAGTTAGAGGAGCTCAAAACCTGGACATTTCAACACACTCTACATACTTAAGCCTGGAGGAACCTGGAGGAACCTGAAGTCGAGTGGGATGATAGTATGGAATTGTGGTTAAAAATGCAGATTCTAGGGCTCAACAAATTGGGGTTCCAATTCCAACTCTGCCATGTGCTGGCTGTGCATCTTCCAGCAAAGGACTCTACTAGAACTTTCTAAGTTAGTTTCCACAAATGTAAAATGGAGTCCATGACAGAAACTTCCTCAAAGGATTATTGCAAGGGTTCAGCATTGTGGTGGACATGTGTACCGAGGGAGGACACAGAGCTGGGCAGAGGAAGAATTCAATGAATGGTAGACCCAGTACCTCTTTATCCAAAGAATTTGAAAGGGCTAATAAATATTTAGGCTCAGGGGAAATTGTGACCTAGTATATGCTTATTTATATATATATATAATATATATTATATATATGACTATCTTATTGTGACTTTTTCTTTTTTTTGGTACTGGAGACTGAACCCAGGGTTGCCGTACCACTGAGTCTCATCACCAGCCCTTTTATTTTTCTTATTTTTTATTTTTTTAACTTTTTTAGATGTTGATAGACCTTTATTTTATTCATTAGTTATATATGGTGCTGATCGAACCCAGTGCCTTACACTTGCTAGGCAAGTGCTCTACCACTGAGCCACAACCCCATCCCACTCTTTTATTTTTATTTTGAGACAGGGGTCTCACTAAATTGCCCAGACTGACCTAGAACTTGTGATCTTCCTGCCTCAGCCTCCCAAATCACCAGGATTACAAGCATATGCCACCACACCCAGTTTATGTGACCTTCTCAAAGAGGATTGTTGTGAGGATCAAATTAAATGAGTTAATGTGTATCAAATCTTAGCACAGTGCCTAGTGCACAGTAATAACTCTGCCAGTGTGAGATGTTATAATCATTATGATCATCACGGCTTTAAGGAATTGGTGGTATATATTTGTCTTTTTTTTTTTTTTTTTTTTTTTTGCGGTGCTGGGGATTGAACCCAGGGTATTGTACTTGCAAGGCAAGCACTCTGCCAACTGAGTTATATCCCCAGCCCTATATTTGTATTTGTAAGGGCATTTAAATGTAAAATATCATAATATGACTTCGCCTCCCTCTCCTAAGGGAGTTTCAATGTGCAAGGTAATTGGAATTTTGCTACCCGCCCCCGAGGCAGTTTAGAGAAGTTGGCAATCGCTAACAGTAAGAGGGACATGTCATGCAGCTATACAAAGAAATGAACTCAAGTTGTTTGAGGTTTCCTGACTGTCCAGGATTTTTTTTTTAAAGATTCTCTGTAGAATTTTGAGTATAAAAATAGGTGTGAACTGTATGCACTTTGGAAAGTAACGAGTTGGCCACTGTGGAGCTAAGATTGGTATTGTTCAGCAAACCAAATTCCTGTCCACTGATGTTGTTTTGGGTTGGGCTGACCTTATGAACTGGATTTCTTTTCAGATGGGTGTATTTTTCCTTATTGCAAATTTCCTTCAATTCATCAGCAGAGATTCTAGTCACTTTGCTGGGAGCTGGTGACCCTGGTTCAGACAGGGTAGGGACTCGCCTTTCAATAAATGCTTATTTATTCTTTCGTAGTTTTTGCTGGGCACTGCCAGTTTTCCCCCTGGAATGCCATCTTAGCCTTCTGTCACCACTCTCTGTTTTTGTCCCCTATAAATCACTTCATTTGGGTCACTTGAGTTTTTCTCCTGTAGGAAGATCTAACCTTCTTTAATAACCAACTAGAGAAAGACCTTCCTAAACTCTTGCTTTACCATTCATTTAATGATTCCTGGGCTTTATGCAACGCCACACCCGTGGCTATATTTATCTGCACCACTGCCACAGTGCTCAAAAGGGTGTGACGTTTTCTAACACAATTGGCGCTATACTGTGGGTAATCTGCAGCAGGCCCAGGTCTTATCAATGGAATTGTCCGCTACCTTAGGAAACTCGCTTTTCTCTGGATTTTCCTATCCACAAATGTTTATTTTATTTCTTTGTGTATTCTCTGTCTTCTCCCAAGAAGAATGTATGTCCACTTATAAAAATGCAAACACTAGGGCTGGGGATAAAACTCAGTTGGTAGAGTGCTTGCCTTGCAAGCACAAGGCCCTGAGTTCAATCCCCAGCATCGCCAAAAAAAAAGAAAAGAAAAAAATGCAAACACTATAGCCAGAGAAAATAAAGTGGAAAGAAGAGACATACAGCAAAGTAGAGGTAGGGTGCAGAAATAAGATGCAAGTCAAGAAGACTTTGCTAAAGACGGTACAAAAGGCTCAAGGCTGGGATTACACTTCTGTAATCCCAGTGGCTCAGCATTTTAAGACAGGAAGATAATGAGTTCAAAGTCAGTCTCAGCAATTTAGCAAGACCCTAAGCAACTCAGCAAAACCCTATCTCTAAATAAAATATAAAAAGGGCTGGGGAAGCCCCGCATGGTGGCACACACCTGTAATCCCAGCAACTCGGGAGGCTGAGACAGGAGGATCGCGAGTTCAAAGCCAGCCTCAGCAACTTAACAAGACCCTAAGCAACTCAGTGAGACCCTGTCTCTAAATAAAATTCAAAATAGGGCAGGGGACGTGGCTCAGTAGCCGAGTGCCCATGAGTTCAATCCCTGGTTGAAAAAAAAAAAAAAAGAGCTGGGGTGTGACTCAGTGGGTAAGCACCCCTGGGTTCAATCCCTGGTATTAAAAAAAGAAAAAAGTTGGCTCAAAGCCTCCTGGTCATCAGCAGAGAGAAATCTGATAATTTGCAAAATGCAGAGTCATAGAGGATAAATGCATGGGTGTCGCATGCCTCTTGCAAAAACTGCAGCGTCTGCTTTGGGGCCGCCTGGACGAGTTCAGTGGACAATGTCCTAAGAGTCTCTTTCTCCCAGCCCAGTGACGGTCTTGATGGACTTTTCCTTCTCATACCAAAGCACAAAGCGGCAGAGGCTGGAAACTGTGTGTGGACCACCAGTGGATAGAGGAGTGGAAGGGCTGCGGGGAAATGCTGTGACTGCTGAGAGGAGAGATGAGGAAAGTGTCTGCTGCCGGCTGTCTGAGCTTTGAGGCACCTTACAGTGTCAAACGCCACTCCAGAGCTAAGGATGTGACCAAATCAATCACCTGAACAATGATGACCGAAGTACCTATTTGGTTTGTTGTTTGGTTGTTTTTGTTGTTGTTATTGTCAGCACGGGGGCACCCTACCACTAAGCGACATCCCCAGCCCTTTTTATATTTTATTTAGAGTTCCTCACCAAATTACTGAGGCTGGTCTCAAGTTTTCAGCCCTCCCAAGTAGCTAGGACTGCAGACTTGCTCCACCGTGCAAGGGTCCTATTGGTTTTTTTGTTTGGTTTGGTTTGGTTTGGTTTGGTTTGGTTTGGTTTGGTTTGGT
>JAJEJO010004327.1:107564-135077 GCA_020662805.1 Glaucomys volans | reverse complement strand
GTTTGGTTTGGTTTGGTTTGGTTTGGTTTGGTTTGGTTTGGTTTGGTTTGGTTGGCACTGGGGATTGAACCCAGGGGCGCTTTATCATTCAGCTACACCCCCAGCTCTTTCTATTTTTACTTTTTTGAAACAGATCTCCCTAAGTTGCTTAGGATCTCCCTAAATTGCTGAGGCTGACCTTGAACCTGCAATCCTCTTGCCTCAGCCTCCCAAGTCACTGAGATTATAAACGTGTGCCACTGCACCCAGCTCCTATTTGTTTTTATTGAGTTCAGTGATCTGAATTCCATGGTCACCTCAGGACCCTTGTTCTTGTTTGGTCCTTTAGTCCCCCAGTCCCCCTGAATGGAGAATGGGAAAGGAAGAGGGCAGTGTCTTGAGAAAAGACTAGAGACCACCCCAGGAAAGGATAGAAAAGAGACCTGGGTGGGGACACAGCAGAGCTTTCTGAGAGGGCCTCACTAAAATAGAGCCAAGCAAACTTCCATGGATTCTTTGGCCCTACACTGACATTCTTACTCATTTTTTAGCTGCTGCTTCTTTTTTTTTTTTTTTTTTTTCAATAGACTTTATTTTTAGAGCAGTTTTAGGTTCAAAACAAAATTGAGCAAAAGATAACAGATGTCCCATATGTCCTCTTGTCCCCACCCCTTATAACCTACCCCACAATCAATATTCTGTCATCAGAGCGATTCCTTTGTTACAATTGATGAATCTACAATGATACATCATTATCACCCAAACTCCATAGTTTACTCTAGGATCCTCTTAGGGTTGTTTATTCTTTGGGTTTTGGTGACTGTGTAATGAATGACATGCATCTACCACCAGAATATCATACAGAACAGTTTCATTGTCCTAAAACTCCTCTGTGCTCCTGACCTAGTCCTCCCTCCCTCAAACCCTGTGGGTTTTTAGCTTTGAGTGAAATTCAAGTCAGTTGTGCATGATGATATGGTTTAGCAAGGATGGCAGCATTGCACATTAGATTTCCTCTGTTCACTATCTAGTTTTGCACTGTCAGATATCTTGTTCATTAAAACCTGATTGAACTCTGTCCAATTGGGGCCTATCAGTTTAAATCTCATGATATAACCCAGGAGGTAGACAAATGATTTCCAACTAGAGAAAAAAATTCAGTGTAGCAGAATGTCATGGTTTGGATCTGGAATGTCCCCCAAAAGCTTGTGTGCTGCACACTTGACCCCCAATGCAGCAATGTCTAGAGGTGGGCCTTTGGGGAAATCATAGGACCATGAGGACTGTATTTTTTTAAAAAAATACCTTTATTTAATTAATTTTTTAAATGTGCTGAGGATCAAACCCAATGCCTCACTTGTGCTAGGCAAGTGCTCTACCACTGAGCCACAACCCCAACCCACCATGAAGGCTCTAACCTCGTCAGCGGATTAATCCACTAATAGATTAATAATTCGAATGGAGTACTGGAAGGAGATGAGAATGATAGGCAAGCAAGACACTATTGGAAGAAGTAGATCACTGGGGGGATGCCCATAGGGGATTCTATTTTGTCCCTGGTGGATTTTCTCTCTCTCTCTTTTTTTTCTTTTTCCCGGAGAGAGGGTAAGGATGGGAATGAAAGCTTAGAAACATTAACAAGTGCTAATAATGAAAACTGAACATCCCTCAAAAGGACTGAAAATAATTGCTTTCTCTGAATCATCATTTTTAAAAATGTTTTTTAGTTGTCGATGGACCTTGATTTTATTATTTATTTATTTATATATTTATATGCAGTGCTGAGAACCAAGCTCAGTACTTCCCACATACTAGGTGAGCACTGTATCACTGAGCCACAACCCCAGCCCCTCTGAACCATCTTTTAATTTTCAATCTGCATAGAATATCGTCAGTAGGTACCCACATGACCAAAAAAAAATCACTTTTTATAACTTCCCTTTTACAGATTAATTACTAATTCAGTCTCCAGCATGAAATTCAACACCATCTAGACTTGAGATAAATGCTTTCATGTAGGCTAAAGTTCACTAGAAAAAAAATTTTTCCTCCAAATTCCTGGTTTAATAAGTTACTTGTTTATTTTGAGGAAAAAAGGTCCCAAACATCAGGCTGTTCACAAAAATAACCCACAGTATCAACTTTAGAAAACAAATAAAGACTATTATTCTAGAGGACGCATTTAACATGCCAACTCTCATTCACAAAAATACATGTTCCATTGTGTTGAATAGCCCCACACAGGACTGCGATGTGGAGGATAACACACACCTCTAACTCAGCTGCTCTCAGGTGCTACAACCAAATATGATTGCCTTTGCAGTTGGGGAAACGACTGCTGAAATCATGCATGGATGGAAAGAACTGTACTCCCTGCATAACAAGAGATTATTTTGGAGAAAGTTGATAAAAACCATACATCCTTTTTATTGTTAAGTCATAAAGAGGTATCAAAATTAAAAGCAAAAATTACAGGATAAGATTTAACAAAACTACTAGCATCAAAGGAATTGAAAAAAAAGACTAGTGGCAGGGTGATATGAACATGGAAGGACAAAGACAGGGAGAACAGCGAGGCTGTGCCCAAGACACTGGGGGAGAGGACCTGGTGAAATTCTGATGTCAGACAAGCACCTAGGTAAAGAAATGATGGGAGAAGATTTCTTTTCTTTTTTTTTTTCTTTTTTTTTTGGAACCAGGGATTGAACTCAGGGGCACTCGGCCACTGAACCACATCCCCAGCCCTATTTTGTATTTTATTGAGAGACAGGGTCTCACTGAGTTGCTTAGGGCCTCGCTAAGTTGCTGAGGCTGGCTCTGAACTCGCGATCCTCCTGCTTCAGCCTCCAGAGTAGCTGGGATTACAGGCGTGCGCCCAGCAGGAGAAGATTTCTAAGCCCACTATGTACTTCAGAGTCATCCTGTCCTTCCTCTGCCTCTTCTTCACCATCCTTGATCAACTCCAGGTGGTCATCCCCCATCTTCATCAGCAGCATCATCCCCCAGGTCCCCTCCTTGGCAGAGTCATCTGCACCCCTGAGACTCCATCTTCACAAGAGTCCCCTCTTTCTTCAGGGAGCTGCTGCTCTGCTCCTCTTCTGATTTATCATTCCTCGTGTCTGCTTCTTTGCTCTGCTCCTTTCAATCTTTCCCAGGCTTTCCAGAAAAGAATCTCCTTTTTGTTTTATTTGGGTCAGCTCCTTCTTAATGGCCTGAAGGTCATCTCCTTTCAACTTTCCAGACTTGGAAGAAGATCCCCACTGTCCACTGTTAGAATTGAAGCCACTTTTGCCCCTTGGAGAGGTGTTTCCTGATACACGCTGGGGTTTACAGGGCACTACAGTCCTAGCAATAAGAGAAGGAGGAGGAAGGCATGCCGGGTAACTGTGCATCCTGTCTTAGTAATCACGTTGAAAGTCATAGTGCAAGTCAAAAGAGGAGCTGAGTAGAGGGGACGGAGAAGGGTGTTCTGGTGCTGACCGGTACATGTCCGCTGCAGATGGTTTCACACCTGCTTTTCCTTGTTCACTTTTGGCTCTGCAGCCAGATTAATATCTAAAACCTGGCCAGCAATCATTCTGCCATCCTCCCCTGCTATAGCAGCCTGGTGTTTCTCCCGTTAACATAGTGGATGAAGGCAAAGCCCTAAGGGACACGGCAACCCACAATTTTGCCATACTTCCAGAAGATTGCTTCCATATCAGACTTCTGACACCAGAGTGTGGAGATTCCCAATGAAAACACGGGCATTGATGGAGCATGGATCTGTCTTGTT
This sequence comes from Glaucomys volans, assembly GCA_020662805.1. Lineage (NCBI taxonomy): Eukaryota > Metazoa > Chordata > Mammalia > Rodentia > Sciuridae > Glaucomys > Glaucomys volans. Next base: position 131,323 of record JAJEJO010004327.1, on the reverse strand, counting down.
GGGAACATGGCTAGCCATCGTGTTTGATAAGATTCCTCGAAAAGGCAAAAGAGTGTAGTTGAAGATCAAAACAATCTCACTAGAGCAAAGTTCCACTAACTTACATATTTCAAGTGATTTTTAACCAGCAGGGGGAAGGGAAAAGAGATTCAATTCTGAATCTCCTCCTCCCAGATTCTAGGTAAAGAAGCCTACCGCTGCTCAAGGTCGGCCAGGCCCTGAAAGTGCTCAGCCTTCATCTCTTCACAAAAATCTCACTAGAAAATTTAAATTAAAAAAAAATGAATAAAAAGATTTTCAAAAGTGTTACCAAATTTAGAAATTAAAAAAAAAAAAGTTAAAGACTTTCAAAACTATATGCTACTAAAAATAGCACTGACCCTTGATATTTATCTAATGAGTCCTCTGGGGGTTGGGGGGAAGGGGTTTCCTCCATTAGAGGAAAAGGAGGCCAACTCATCTGCAGCCTCTGGTTTAATTAGCTAAACTCTTCCAGATGGAGAACATTCAAAGCAAAGGAAGATTTCTGAGTCCCTTGGAATTGTTACTAAGCACAACAATATGTTGCATGTAAAAGAAAATGTCCTTGTCTTTAAAGGGCAAATGAGGAAGTGTTTGGTAGCATTATGATTTTCAGTCCCACCACTGAAAAAGATGCTTTCGTTTTATCCTATATTCAACAAGCAAATTTCCATTGTTTACTTTCCCCCGTGCCAATCACTGGAGATAAAAATACGACAGGATCCTTGCCCTTGCGGCTCTCACAATTCAACTAGAGATTGTGTTCCCAGTGCCTGGCACATTGCAATGATTGGATATCAGTTTGTTGAATCCATGAGTGAATGGTACAGAGTCTAGAATAAGGAACTACATTCATAAAACCCTGAACAAATTACTATGGTCAGAGGGGCGCCTGGGGCCTCAAGCTAGATCTGAGTAGGCTTTGCAAAGACATTTGTCAGGTAGGAGCGGGAAAGACTTCCAGACAGAGAAAATACCCTTTGTAAAGGCTTGGAGAGAAGAAACAGTAATGTGTTTTTAGACAAGAACTAGTAATTTGGTGTGGCTGGAGAGTAATGTATATATGGAATGTGCCGGAAGGTAGCGAGACCACAAAGATTGGGGCCCATTTGAGGGGGATCCTGAAAGTCTGCTAAGTTTAGATTTGATTCTTTTGTGTGTGTCAGTGTTTTAGAAAAGACAACATGAGGCACAATATCAGAGGATGCATAAAAGGAGAGAGGTAAAGGTACTGAAGGTTAAGTGCATTGTCTGTGCCAAGCACTAGGGTAGATCCTTTACCCGTTTACATTAAATCTCACTTAATCCTCGCAATACTCCCACTGGGTACATAATAGTGTCCTCATTTTCAGAGGAGGCACTCAAGAGAAGTTGTGGAATTTTCCCCAGATCACATAGCTCATAAAAGACAGAAGAAGGATTTGAAACCAAGCATTCTAAAAGAATTATTGGAGAATGAATGAAAATACTATTGGACTCATAAATTAGCATGAGGAAAAATATGCCCTGGAAGGTTGAAGAAAGTTAGTGAATATCAAGAAAGACACACAAGCAAGACACAAGGAAAGAAAAGCATGACTATACAAAAGGATATTTACAGTAAGGGAGATACAACACAGGAAGTGGAAAGATAATCATAGAAAAACCACAACATGTGTTTTTAAAATGCAAAGCCCCAGGGAGGGGAGCTCGAAGGATACAATACTGCCATTCACCCTGGCATCCTGTGCATTTGGTTTTGCTCTTTTACTTTTCTTTAACTTTAAACAATTTGTTATGAGAGTTAACAAAGATACAGCTCATGATCTTGCAACTCGAATGCTCTAAATCAGAAACAGATGGTGCCTAGTTTCCTAGAAACTGCAGAATTTTGAGGACAACACTGCACCACACCACTGATTTCAGTTCCTTCGCAGATACCAATGCATGGCTAAATGCATGGTATTGGAACATCTGCTTTTCTTACTCGAGAATCTTTTTGAAGGTTAAAACTTTTCTTCCTTTTTATTGCATTTTTTTTCTGATTTCAAAAGTAATTCCTTTTTATCGTTTAAAAAAATGTAAATACCTAACAGGGCAGTGGTAGAGTACATGCTTTGCATATGCAAGGCCTTGGGTTCAATTCCTAGCACCACTAAATAAATAAATAAGACACTGAATAAAGAAGAAAATAAAAATCCCCTCCAACCATCTTCCCAACAATAACCAATGTCTGGGGTTAACATTGTGACAATATTCTTTCTAGTTCTTTTTCTGCACCCATGTCTTAGAAAATGGGATGTGTAGCCCAGTGTGGTGAGGCAGACCTATAATCCCAACTATTCTGGAGGCTGAGGCAGGAGGATCGCAAGTTTAAGGCCAGCCTCATCAATTTAGCAAGACCCTGTCTCAAAATTTAAAAATCCGGGGATATAGCTCAATGGTAGAGGGCCCCTGGGTTCAGGTCCAGTACTACACACACACACACACAAAAAGGATGTATAGAAATGATTTTCTAATCTATTTTGTTCACTGAAAAATGTATTATTAACACTATTTTCATATCACCAAATATTTATAACAACTGCTAATATTTCATTTTATGTATAAATCAATTTATATAACTGACTCCTTTTCACTCAACACATTCTATTAATTGACCACCTATGTGTCAGAACTGTGCTTAGCACTGGGTAAGAAGTGATAAGTGAAAGAGGCAAAGTCCCTGCTCTCATGAAGTTTACAGTCCTCCAGTTTATTTGGGAACTTTTCCTATTAAGAAATAGTATAGTGGCTGGGCGCAGCGGCACTCATCTATAATCCCAGCAGCTTGGGAGGCTGAGGCAGGAGGATCACAAGTTCAAGGCCAGTCTCAGCAATTTATTGAGACCCCGTCTCAAAATAAAAAACACAAAGGGCTGGTGATGTGGCTTAGTGGTAAAGCACCTCTGAGTTAAATCTCCAGAACCAAAAGAAAGATAGAAGGCGGGGGGAGGGGGAAGGGAGAGAGAAAGCTAAAGGAAGAGGAAGGGAGGAGGGAAGGAAGGAAGGAAGGAAGGAAGGAAGGAAGGAAGGAAGGAAAGGAAGGAAAGAAGGAGGGTGGGCAGGCATAGTGCAATCTGGCAAACGCTGCTTCAGCTATGTGATAAGCTTAACATCATCCATGAAATGTCATGTAGGCAGTATGTACCCCTGATATGATGTAACAAGGTGGCATTTTACCTCTGTCGTTTTCCTTCCATCACCCCAGTCTCATCATGATTTTAAAACCTTAGACAAGAATTGGGGTGTAGCTCAGTGGTAGAGCTCTTGCCCCGCAGGTGGGAGACCCTGGATTCCATCCCCAGCACCAGAAAAACAAAACAAAACACCAGCTGGGCACAGTGGAGCATGCCTATAATCCTAGCTTCTCAGGGCAAGTTCAAGGCTAGTCTGGGCAATTTAGCAAGACTCTGACCCAAAATTTTAAAAATAAGGACTGGGTATATAGCTCAGTTGTAGAGTGCTTCCTTAACATTGCAAACACCTGGGTTCAATCCCCACTACCACAAAAAATAAAAATAAAAAATAAAACACCAGACAAATCCAAATTGAGAGATAGTCTACAAAACCCCCATCCAGTCCTTCTCAAAACTGTCAAGCTCATCAAATACAGGCACCTTCAAGAACCTCTCATGGACATCCAAATGGAAACCCGTATCCTGGATAGAATCCTGGAATAGAAAAAGGATAGTATGTTAAAAAGCAAGGAAATAAGAACAAAATATGGACTTTAGTTAATAATAGTGTATGGATATTGGCTTACAAATTGTAACAAATTTATCCTGATAATATAGGCTGCTAACTGTAGGAGATATTAAAAAGGAGGGTAGGTGAAGTATGTGGGAACTCTGTACTACCTTTACAACTGCATAGACCTGAAATTATTCTAAATTTCAGAGTTTATTTTAAAAACAAACACCATGATAGTCATCCTTGTGTCTTGAAGCTTGCCTCTGATTCTTTCCTTAGAAAGAATCTGAGAGTGAAATGGCTGAGTCACACTATAGACACCAGAGATTATTCCTTAGTGTTCTAGGTGTTTTGCTGACTCTTTTCTTAAATTTTTTTTTTTTTAGTTGTAAATGGACACAAGCCTTTATTTTTATATGATACTGAGGCTCGAACCCAGTGCCCCACACCTGATAGGCATGAGCTCTACCACTGAGCTACAACTCCAGCCAAGTTTTGCTTTTTTTTTGAACAGGGGATTGAACTCAGGGGCACTCGACCACTGAGCCACATCCCCAGTCCTATTTTGTATTTTATCTAGAGACAGGGTCTCACTGAGTTGTTTAGCACCTTGGCTTGCTGAGGCTGGCTTTGAACCCACGATCCTCCTACCTCAGCCTCCTGAGCCGCTGGGATTATAGGTGTGCGCCACCACACCCAGCTTTTTGCTGACTCTTAAAAGATATTTCCACCTGTCTTTACCAACTTTATGTTGTAGACTCCTGAAGATGGAAGGAAACCTAGGAGATCGTGGAGCCTAGATGCCTCGTTCTATAATCGAGGAAACTGAAGCCCAGAGAAGTGAAGTGACTTGCCCAGGGTCACACAGCTAATGAACACAGGGAAGTAGAACTCATATTCCCACTAACTGTAATCTCTGCTGAAACGTCTCTGGGTGTGACTAATGGAAGTAAAATTTCCTGGCTCACAGTGGAATCAGTGATCAACAACCAGATTTGTGTCTTTCTCTTTTCTGGAGGTAGATGCCACGGTTTACTTCCTGTGTTTTGGACATGGTTAACAGGAATTGAAAGAATTTCTTAAATACATTTAAAGAATGGACTCAGACACAACTAAGAATTGCTTGACTAAGTGCTGGGGGAAGTCAGTTTTCCTTTCTGAGCTATCACTTGCCAATCAGAAAATTTAGAATTCCAGGGCCCACTTCTGACGGAGGCCTTGGAGAAATTAGTGGCTAGAGCAGATATATCTGCGGAAGCTTTAGACAGCGATGTCATTTAAGGAAAAGACATTTGAATGAGAACAAAGGGCGCGTTTTCTGTTAAGAGGTCTGTCTTATCCCAAGAAAGTTCATTTCCTTGCTTGTATGGTCTCTAGACAAGGAAAATCCCAGACTTGGCATTGGTAAGGAAGAAGAGGGCAATGGAAAGGAAGGGAGAGGATTGTTAGACTTCTTGGCTGGAATTCAGAAACAAATAGTTCCCTAGCCTGGCATTGTTGGGCCAGCGTCAGAACCAGCTCAAGAAGGCAGACAAGGAACATTACCGTTACTGACTTGGCTCCACACGCTGTTACCCTAGAGAAACTGGTGCGTAAGCAGGATCTGGAGGATGCCAGAGAAATGTAAACAATCACCGACTGGGTGTGGACCTGCGATTGCCTACAGAAGCTTTGCCAGGCCCAAAATTGCTGTCATACATTTTGACTTATTCAGCTCCCAGACATTATCGCAGGATTTGGGCATAACAAAGGCAAGCTGAGACAAAACTAAAGTCTGGGATTTAGGAGAGCATTGGCCTCTGACCTCTGACTGGAGCCTCTGATCAAAGCCCTAAACCCTGCTCAGGTCAAAGAGCATCCTTGCTCCTGGTATGGAAGTGACTTATTTTGTCTGTGAACATCTTTCAGTGCCTGCACCAAATTGAAACTTGGCAGGCAAAATGAAGAAGGAGTAATACTTCTAAAAGCTCTATTTTTAAAAATTTGTTTATTTTTATTGGTGTATTATAATTATGCATAATAGTGGGATTCATTCTGCTACGCTGGTGCATGCATATAACAGAATTTGATCGATCTCATTCCCCAGTGTCTTCTCTTTCCCTCCCTTCCTGTTCATCCTGTTTTTATGATCTGAACCTTTTTACTCTTTGAAGGGGTGGAAGTGGAGAAAGATGTTAGAGAACTTTCCAGAATAGACAAAAAGTGAAAAGACTTAAACAGATCGCAGCAATCTCTCTGATATTTATTGCCTTCATTGTTTTGCAGAGGACAACACAGTCACAGCAGGTGGACTGGCATTGCCCATGACAGTGCAAAAACAAAGAAAGTGACAGCCCTGAAGTTTTAAGATCGATCAGAATGAGATGGCAGCATTGGAAGTAGGTGCAGTCTCTGAGAGTCTGGATCTAAATGAGAATCTCTAGCACCTTGATTGTGTGCTTTTACATGATCGAGCAATTCTAGCCTCTGTACATACAAATAAAACCTTCTTACTGGATTGCCTTGATTTTGGTCTCGAAGGTTAATATTAATCCTATTTTACTGAAGCATCTCAATTGCGTCTAGTGAGGTGACCCACACATCTGTTTCCTTGTTGATGCCTCCGATTCCATCCACGGAATTCTTTCAACTCCTTTGAATTAGATGGTAAATGGATTATATGTATCACATGCTGGTTCCAGTCAACTGATAGCAGCTATCTGAATCACTGTGTTGAAATGATATCAACACTCAGAAGGAAAGGACTCAGGCAACTGATGAGCAAGATGAGTAAGAGAAGCAATGCTTTATTGCTTAAGACTCCGTGTGTAGGGCTGGGCTAGTGGCTCGGTGGTAGAGCACTCACCTAGCACGGGTGAGGCACTGAGTTCGATCCTCAGCACCACTTAAAAAATAAAAAAAAAAAAATATAAAGGTGTTATGTCCACCAAAAATAAAAAAAAAAAAAAAAAAGTAAGACTGTATGCGGTACCCATACCTCTGGGAAGGATGGTTTATTAAGTCTTTATATGTCATCAGCACCTCTGTGTGAATTAATGTCAGATCATTTCCAATGATACAAGACCTAGGTTTGATATAAAAATACTGTTTATATTTTTAGAAGCAAAACTCAAGACACGTTTCAAGCAAGAACTTTTTTCTGATTTTGTGAATTAAATTATGTAGAAACTCTTTCAAAGATACAAAGCAACTTTTAATTAATCATGTCATGAATCATAATATGTAGAAATTTATGGAAAATATTACATGAAAGGTGAAAAAAATGGTTAACTACACCTAAAATTCCAGCTGCCTAGAAGGCTGCGGCAAGAGGATCTCAAGTACGAGGCCCGCCCACTAACGTAGTGAGACCCTGTCTCAAAATGAGTAATATAAGGGACTGGAAATGGAGCTCGGTGGTACAGCACCCTTGTTTTCAATCCCCAGTACCACACCCGCACACACACACACACACACACACACAACCCTAGGTGAAAAAAATATTAAAAAGGGAAGTAAGAAGTCACTGACATGCTTCACTTAATTTACAACCTCTCTTTTAAGAGAAGCTTCTCGTGCAAGGCTCTGCTCTTATGGGTTTCTTGGGGATATTTTGAAAATGCTAGATACCATGTCGGGACAGTTCTTAAGTTCCTACAATGTCATCCTGACTTCTCCATCACTTATTAACCGTATCATGAAGTCTATTCAAACAAGGTTCTCCCAAACCCACAAATGTTAAGGCCTTTTATACTGAGGTAGGAGTTACCTTTCCAAAAAACATTTTTTGGGGGAAGTATTGGAGGTTGAACCCAGGAATGCCCTACCACTGAATTACATCCCCAGCCCTTTTTATTCTTTATTTTGAGCCAGGGTCTCGCTAAGTTGCTTAAAGCCTCGATAAGTTGGTGAGGCTGGCTGTGATCCTCCTACCCCAACCTCCCAAGCTGCTGGGATTATTAAAGGCATGAGCCACCATGCCCTACCCTGAAATAAAATTCTTATACCAAATGTACAAAAACAATTTATTTAGTACTTTAAGCATTGAATTGTAAGAAAAAAACAGTTAAGTAAATCAAACAGTTCAGTAAGAAAGGAAGAGTTCTAGCCCGGCGCAGTGGCGCACGCCTGTAATCCCACACTTGGGAGGCTGAGACAGGAGGATCGCGAGTTCAAAGTCAGCCTCAGCAACTTAGCAAAGCTCTAAGCAACTCAGTGAGACCCTGTCTCTAAATAAAATACAAAATAGGGCTGGGGATGTGGCTCAGTGGTGGAGTGCCCCTGGGTCCAATCCCCAGTACCAAAAAAAAAAAAAAAGAAAGGAAGGAAGAGTTCTCTGTAACACAACCCCAACCTTCTCCACCACTCCCCGCCCTGTTCTCTCCTTTCTGCTTGAAGCCTTTGTGCTTGGATGCTTGTTCACACTTTGCATATGCCTTTCATAATAATTATCATACATTATGATTATCTCTATTTATCCTTTGTCTCCCCATTAAACTGGGAGAACCTCAAAGGCAGAGAATATGAAATTTTTCTTCTATCAACAAATATTTAGCCAAGTGCAGTGGTGTACACCTGTAACCCCAGCTACTCTGAGGCTGAAGCAGGAGGATCACAAGTTCGAGGTTAGCCTCTGAAACTTAGCGCGAAACACTCAAAATAACATAAAAAATAAAAAGAAACCAGGCATGGTGGCGCACGACTGTAATCCCAGTACTTGGGAGGCTGAGGCAGGAGGATCACGAGTTCAAAGCCAGCCTCAGCAACTTAGCAAGGAGCTAAAGCAACTCAGTGAGAACCTGTCTCTAAATAAAATACAACATAGGGCTGGGGATGTGGCTCAGTGGTGGAGTGCCCCTGGGTTCAATCCCCAGTACCTAAATAAATAAACAAATAGAGCTAGGGATGTAGCTCAGTGGTAGAGCACCAATGGGCTCAATGCCCAATATATTAAAAAAAAAAAAAAAGTATCTCTGGTCCCTTCCAGTAAACCCCCTGGCTGCAGAGAGCTTCTGAGGGATCTTTACAACCCAAAGCCTTGCATATGGGCGGTGTGTAATCAAGACTGAAAGAATAAATGAGATAAATTAAGATCCTGCCAGGAATTTGAAATTTAGTTGCTATGCTTTTTATTTCTTAGTACAAGGGATTGAACCCAGGAGTACTTCACCACTGAGCTCTTTTCTCTTTTTTTTTTTTTTTTTTTTTTTTTTTTTTTTTTGGAAACAGTCTCACGAAGTGGTCCAGACTGGCCTCAAACTTGCAATCCTCCTGCCTCAGCCTCCTGAGTAGCTGGGATCACACACATATGTCATCACATCTGGTCAAGTTGCTCTGACTAATAATGCAACACTTAGGTAAATGTCAATACTAAAAAAACAAAACTAAACTAAAGAAAAAGAGTATCTTGGATTGGGTGCTGGGGATGTAGTTCAGTTGGTAGAGTGCTTGCCTCACAAACACAAGACCCTGGGTTCAATCCCCAGCACTGAAAAAAAAAAAAAAGAGTATCTTGGATTGGGGATATGACTCAGTGGTAGAGCACCTGTCTAGTATACATGAAGCGCCAGTTTTGGTCCTCAGCACCACTGAAAATAAAAATAAGTTTAAAAAAGAAACATGGGCTGGGTTTGTAGCTCAGTGGTAGAACGCTTGCCTAGCATGTGTGGGGCACTGGGTTTGATTCTCAGTACCATGTAAAAATAAATAAATAAATAAAAGCTGTCCATCTACAACTAAAAAAACCTTTTTTTTAAAAAAGAAACAGAAAATCTTATGTCTTGCATTGTGACTGTATCCCAAGTCAGTGCTGCTACCACTAATTATTAAAAGTCACTGTCCAAATGCCAGGAGATCACATTTCCAAACCCAAAAGAAATTAGATTACATGGAAGATGTTCACTGTGAAATAACCCTAATTTCAATTAAATAAATTATCACCTGAAAATTAACCAAGCTCCATACAAAGATATTACTACTAAGTTATTACAGTGCTCCTTGAATTTAGTATGTCTGGAAAGTTGATATAAAGTCAAAGAAGGCTCAGTAGTCAGGAGAACATTGTACCTTAATTGATATTTTTAAGAAATAGGGAAAGTGACATGAAAACCATGTTTCCTATAATATATCCCCAGTAGAATCATGGTCCAATGAGAAGAATATTCAGCATATCATCCTATTAGCTGGACATAGTGGTGCACATCTGTAATCCCAGTGGCTTGGAAGCCAGCCTCAGCAATTTAGCAAGGCTCTAAAAAACTCGGCGAGACCCTGTCTAAAATTTTAAAAAATGTTTAAAAAGGGCTGGGGATGTGACTCAGTGGTTAAGTGCCCCTGGGTTAAATCACTGGTAAAAAAAAAAAAAAAAAAGAAGAGGAGAAAGAAGGGAAGGAAGGAAGGAAAGAAGGAAGGGAGGGAGGGAGGGAAGAAAAAGAAAGAGAGAGAGAGAGAGAGAGAGAGAGAGAAAGAAAGAAAGAAAGAAAGAAAGAAAGAAAGAAAAAGAAAAGAAGGAAGAAAGGAAGGAAGAGGGGGAAGGGAGGAAGGGAGGGAGGGAGAGAGAGAAAGAGAAAGAAAGAAAGGCATAGCATCCTGTTAACATGTCTTTAAAGTTCTTCAGAAAAGAAATCCGTTTAACTTTATTCGTCATCATCTCCATAGTTATTTAAACCACCATTTTCTTCTTTTAAGCAGTAGTTATTAAGTTAATTCAGAAAAAATCTGCTTCAAAGTTTAATTACAGTGGCACTCGCCTGAAATCACAGCAGCTTGAGAGGCTGAGGCAGGAGGATGGAGAGTTCAAAGCCAACCTCAGCAACAGTGAGGTGCTAAGCAACTCAGTGAGACCCTGTCTCCAAATAAAATACCAAATAGGGGTTGGGGATGTGGCTCAGTGGTTGAGTGCCCCTGAATTCAATCCCCAGTACCAAAAAAAAAAATTAAAAAAATAAAAAATGTTCAGTTACAGTATTGTTCACTTATACTTACCCATTAGTGGTGATCCAGAAGACCAAGGAATTATTAGAATACAGCATCAGATAATTAAGAATGATTTTTTTTTCTTAAGAAAATATCTGTAAATAAAACTTGCTGCTCAAATTATAATCTTGGTAACGCTCTGCATTGTTTGTAATGAATTCCCCAGCTAACCACTAGATGGCAATGTGAACTAATTTATGTTACAGTCATCCCACAGCCTGTTAATAGCTCAAGGAATTTGAGTCCAAGAATGCATACATGATTATATTCAATTATTTAGACATTTCTCAAACATTTAAGTTCCAGAACTCTGATGAGTGTTGGAGAGAATGAAAATGAGACCATAAAACAAACCTAAAAGAGCTCACCAAAATAAAAAATCCTAGATTCCTAAGAAATTGAAAGACGTTCCATCAATTTCACAACCACTTCTTTAAGAAACAAAAGATGACTACATTCAACATGGACATTGATTTCATAGCCCATTCTATTTTTAAAATATGAAAAACTTTATTTCTTTATTTTTGGGGGTTGCCAGGGATTGAACCCAATGTCTCCATACCACTAGGCATCGAGCTACATCTCCAGCCACTTAAAATGAAAAACCTTAAGGTACATTTCAGAACTGAGAAACTACTGTGTGTGGAAAGCATTGTGCTAGACATGTATCTAAGAAAATATTATAATATAACTGGCCCAAAGGACACAGGTTTTTTTTTGGGGAGGTGGAATTAGGGATTGAACCCAGGGGCACTCCACCACTGAGCCACATTCCCAGCCCTATTTTGTATTTTATTTAGAGACAGGGTCTCACTGAGTTGCTTAGCACCTCACTGTTGCTGAGGCTGACTTTGAACTCTCGATCCTCCTGCCTCAGCCTCCCAAGTGCTGGGATTACAGGCATGCGCCACTGCGCCCGGCTAGGACACAGGTTCTATGTACCCAAAAGTCAGTTTTGACCCAGGGACATGTCTGTCCTGGGGAAGTTCTGTGCTGATTCCCAGCTGCCTATCCTTAGACAAGGGGTGTGTATGTATGTGTATTTGATTCCCCAGGAAATAGACTCTGAGGCAGAGGTGTGCATGCAGGAGGCTTACTGGGGAGTACTCTCAGGAACAGCATTTCTATGAAACGGAGAGAGCCAGAACTGGGCAGAGAGAAATTGAACTGAAATGCTGTTGCAACAGGGGCCTAAGCCAATCCTCCACAGCACTCTGGAGGTTAGGTGGTCCTTCAGAGCTGTCCTAGATAAAAGCAAGGGGATTAACCAGAGTGGTGGCACATACCTATAATTCCCAGCTACTTGGAAAGCTGAGACAGAAGGATCACAAGTTCAAGGTCAGCCTCAGCAATTTTGCAAGACTCTGTTTCAAAATAAAAATGGCTAGGGATACAACTCAGTGGTAGAAAACCCTGGGTTCTGTGGGGGAAATCGTACGGGGTGGGCCCTGACACTTCCACACTGACACACCATTGAAAGCAGGATGCATAATTAGGTAAGCCAAGAGCAAAAGTCAAGGTCTTAGCAGGGCCCTAGGGGAGAATCCGTTTCTTTGGTCCTTTCTAGCTTCTAGAGGTTGGCCACATTCCTTCCCTCAGAGTCATCTTTCTCCATCTTTTTTTTTTTTTTTTTTTTTTTAATTGGAACCAGGGATTGAACTCAGGGACACTCGGCCACTGAGCCACATCCCCAGCCCTATTTTGTATTTTATTTAGAGACAGGGTCTCACTGAGTTGCTTAGGGCCTCGCTAAGTTGCTGAGGCTGGCTTCGAACTCGCTGGCTTTGAACTCACGATCCTCCTGACTCAGCCTCCCAAGTTGCTTGGATTACAGGCGTGCAACACCACGCCCGGCCATCTTACTCCATCTTAAATGCCAGCAATTTCATATATCTTTGACTATTCTTCTGTAATCATATATCTTTTGCTGACTTAGCAGGAGAAGTTTCTCAACTTTTAAGTACTACATGATTAGTTGAACTGGAAGAAAGGTCTTGAAAGTCAGGACAACAAGGAGCCCTAAGACGTTTTAAGAAGAAACACAACAGTATCAGTGATATTTAGGGACATTTACCTCATAGTGTACTTGTAAAGTCAATGAGGAAATTGTCATCTAAGAATGAAATGTGGAATGCTCTAAGAAGGAAAGTATTAATGGAAAGGAAAAGAATGTTCCTGGTATCCATTGCTGTCTAACTACCAAACAACTCAGTTTAAAATAGCAATCACTCATTTTGCTCATGAATTGAATTGGGACAGGGATCAGAGGTGGTTACACATCTCTGCTGTGTTTGGGAATGGAACAGCTGGAACCTCCCCAGGTGTCCTTGCCTTCATGTAGGAATCTGTGTGGTCTCCCTGAAATCTCCCAGGAGCAGCTGAATTTCTTACATGGAGGCTGACTTCCCCCATAATCATGTTCCAAGAGAGAAGCAGTTGACGCTGAAGGTTAGTCTGGCACAGCATCACTTTTGTTGTATTCTATTACTTACAGCAGTCAGAGAGCCCTCTAGATCCAAGAGATTAAGATGAGGACTATACTTCTCAATGGGAAGAATATCAAAGAATTTGTGGCTGCCTGTAATCTGTCCATAGACACATGAGATTTGGATGTTAGGAGTAAGAAAGAAAAAAAAAAAAAAAAACCAGAATGATTCCTAGATTTCTAGTCCAGGTCTCTGGATGATGGTAGCCACATAGATGCAGATAAAAGGATAAAATGAGTTCCATTTGAATACATTGAGTTTGAGATATCTGTGGGAAATTCAAGTGATGTCAAGGCAGCCGATGAATATGAAGACTGAGAGCTCAGGAAAGAGATTTGACCTCTAGATATGAATTTGGAAACAGTCTTCAGAACAGTGCTCTCAACTGTGGTATGTTGCACACTACTACGTCATGTTTAGTTATAACTTACATAAGAAGGAATTTGTAACACACTAGTTGAAGTATTGAAGTCTGTTTTTAAAAACACTCAAAATTAACACCATTCTCACATTCAGTATACAGAATTTTACTTGGTAAAGACAAATGGTGGAATTATACAAGGTTAAATTTCTAATTTAGGAAAAAATGTTTTAAATAGTAGTTTCTGTCAATAACACAGTATTTTCATTTCAGCAACATTAGTATTCTTTTATACCAGGGATTGAACCCAGGGGTACTTTACCACTGAGCCACATCCCCAGTCCTTTTTAATGTTTTGAGATCATCTTGCTAAATTGCTTAGGGCCTTGCTAAATTGCTGAGGCTGGCTTTGAACTTGTGATCCTCCTGCCTCAGCTTCCTAAGCTGCTGGGATTACAGGCATGTGCCACTGCAACCAGCAACATTAGTATCTTTATCCCAAATACTGATTGTTCCTACAAGGACCTGCTACTCTTCTACTGTCCCCACCAAGTTAACAGAACCAGTTGTCAAGAAAGGGACAGAAGTCATCCTTGTCTTGGTCCTATCACTTTCACCCTTATCAGATCCTTCTGATTTTACCTACAAAATATTCCTTCAAACCTACTCCCTTCTTCTCCTTTCCACTCAGGACCTCATCAATTCTTGTCTGGATTACTCCCTCATTCATTCATTCATAAACCACATATTTGCTGAATGCCTCCGATGAGTCAGGCATGATTCTTGGAGCATGGAATCTAGCAGAAAAGTGGGAGACAAGGAATAGAAAGCAGGGAGGCAATTTAGGGTGCTATTAGCTCAGTGGTAGAGCACTTGCCTAGTATGTGTGAGACACTGGTTTCAATTCTCAGCACCACATATAAATAAATACATATATACATACATACATAAATGACTATCAACAACTAAAATCTTTTTTGGGGGGGGATACTGGGGCTTGAACCCAGGGACACTCCACCACTGAACCACATCCCCAGCCCTATTTTTGTATTTTATTTAGAGACAGGATCTCACTGAGTTGCTTAGCGCCTCACTAAGTTACTGAGGCTGACTTTGAACTCACGATCCTCCTGCCTCAGCCTCCCAAGTGCTGGAATTACAGGCATGCGCCACCACACCAGGCAACTAAAAAATATTTTTTAAAAAATCCAGATGAGATGGTGGGATGAGACCAGAGAGATGACAGGTGAAAAAGTGAAAAATGGCTGGATTTTAGGGTTTTTTCTGTTTTTTGATACCAGGAATTGAACTCAGAGACCCTCTACTACTGCGCTACAACCCAAATCATTTCATTTTTTGAGTCAGGGTCTCTCTAAGTTGCTCACCCTGGCCTCAACTTCCCACATAGCAGAGACTGCAGGCATGTGCCACCATGCCTAACTAGACTTTAACTATATTTCTCAGGCAGAATCAATACAATTTCCTGACTGGATATTAGATAAGAGAAAAAATAAGACTCAAAGAAAATAAGACTCAAAGAAAAATAAGACTCAAAGATGACTATAAGGATTTTGGCTTGAGCAATTGGAAAGATGTTGGTAACTGAGATAGGAGGAGTGAATTAGGAATAAGTGTTGGGAACGATATTAGGACTCAGCTTTGGAAATACCAGAACTTCAGTCTGTTAAGTCTAAGATACAGAATAGGCAGTTGGATATATAAACATGAAATTCAGAGGAAAGGTTTGTTATGGAAACATACATTTGGAAATTATCAGCATGTAGCAATCTGTCGTTTAAAACCAGATGAGATAAGGTCTCCAAGGGACTATGTAGACAGAAGAGAAGACCAAGAACTGAGCTCTGAGGCACTCCAACATCCAGGATAGGGAAAAAAAGAAGCAACTTGGAAAGGAGTCTAAAAATAAATAGTGAAACAGAAGTCAAGAGAGTATGGAAGCACATGAAGAAAGTATTCCCAGAGCTGGACCTGGTGGTGCATGTTCATAAAGTCTGTAATCCCAGCTACTCTGGAGGTTAAAGCAGGAGGATCAAAAGTTCAAAGCCAGTCTGGGCACCTTAGGGAGACCCTGTCTCAAAACGAACAAAAAAAAATTTAAAGGGGGTTGGGGCTGTAACTCAATGGTAAAGTGCTTGCTTAGCATGCAAGAGGCCCTAGGTTCAATCCACAGTGTGGAAGTGCAACATACACACACAAACACACCAAGAGAATTCAGTGTTAGACATACATACATGATATCATTGGTAATCTTGAGAAAATCAGTTGCAGTAGGGCACAAGGAGCCAAAACCTGATAAAGGCAGGTTTAAGTGAGAATAAGGGAAAAGGAATTAAATAGAATGCTCCTAAATTTTGTTGAGGAATGAGGAGCAGAAATATGGGAGGTACCAGAAGAGAATCTAGGTCAATTGAGGGTAGACTGAAGTGGAGAAATAATGGCATGTTTATATACTTTCTCTGCATAAGCTCAGGATCAATTCACTGTATAGCAAGGAAGGGAAGGCAAAGTATATGGGAACCAATGTTGGTACTGGGGAGATGCAGTAGTTTTCTTTTGATTGCTTTAATTTTCTAAGTGAAGAAGCAAGCTGAGAGTAAGGATGAGAGAGGAAGTGTTAGCAGTTAGAGGAGTTATGAAATACTCTTTTAAGGCAATAAAGAGACAAGGGAAATTAATGTGTTTGCTGGGCAGCATTAAGGACCCAACTTAGCCGGGCGCAGTGGCTCACGCCTGTAATCCCAGCACTTGGGAAGCTGAGGCAGGAGGATTGCAAGTTCAAAGTCAGCCTCAGCAACTTAGCGAGACCCTAAGCAACTCGGTGAGACCCTGTCTCTAACTAAAACACAAAATAGGGCTGGGGATGTGACTCAGTGGTGGAGTGCCCCTGGGTTCAATTCCCAGTACCAAAAAATAAATAAGTAAATAAATGGACCCAACTGATACTCATAGTCCTGCAGCTCAGGAGGCTGAGGCAGGAGGACTGCCAAGTTCAAAGGCAGCCTCAGCAAAAGCAAGGTGCTAAGCAACTCAGTGAGACCCTGTCTCTAAATAAAATACAAAATAGGGCTGGGAAAGGAAACAATCAATAATTTGGAGATTCTGCAGAATGGGAAAAAATCCTTACCACACATACCTCAGAGCACTAATCTCCAAGATATATAAAGAACTCAGAAAATTTAACACCAAAAACCGAATAACTCAATCAATAAATGAGCCAAAGAACTGAACAGACACTTCAGAGAAGAAATACAATCGATCAGCAAACATATGAAAAAATGTTCATCATCTCTTGCAATTAGAGAAATGCAAATCAAAACTGCTCTAAAATTCCATCTCACTCCAGTCAGAATGGCAATTATCAAGAATACAAGCAATAATAAGTGATGGTGAGGATGTGGGGGAAAAGGTACACTCATGCATTGCTGGTGGGAGTACAAGTTGGTGCAGCCACTCTGGAAAGCAGTGTGGAGATTCCTTAGAAAACTTCTAACAGAACCACCATTTGATCCAGCTATCCCACTCCTTGGTCTATACCCAAAGGACTTAAAATCAGCATACTACAGTGATGTAGCCATATCAATGTTTATAGCAGTTCAATTCCCAATAGCAAAACTATGGAACCAACCTAGATGCCCTTCAACAGATGAATGGATAAAGAAAATGTGGCACATAAACGCAGTGGAATATTACTCAGTCTAAAATAAAAATGAAATTATGACATTTGCAGGTAAATGGATGGAACTGGAGAGTATCATGCTCTGTGAAACAAGCCGATCCCTAAAAGACCAAATGTTTTCTCTAATAAGGGGATGCTGACCCATAGTTGGGGGTGGGTATGGAAAAATGAAGGAATTTGGGATCCTACAGAGAGGAGTGAGGGGCGAGGTAGGGTGGGTGGGGACAGGAAGGATGCTAGATTGTGAGACAAACATTATTACCCCATAAACATGTGTGAAAAGAATTATATTTTTAAATAATATTTACCACTGCCAAAAAAAGTTAATGAAAATGAATAAATAAAAGTTTTTTAAAAATAGGGTTGGGGATGTGGCTTACATGAGTGCCCCTGAGTTTAATCCCTGATGCCAAAAACAAAACAAAACAAAACAAATGTTAAAAAAAAAAAAAAAAACAACTCATAGTCCTGATGTAGTAAGGGGCATGCCATGCCATATTCCACTACGGATTTGGATTGAATTGAAATAGTAGTTTTTACTGGAATATGATGTTAGGTAAGGGAGTGATTTAAGCAGGACAAGAAGGAAACACCAAAAAGGTACACTCATACATTGCTGGTGGGGTTGCAAATTAGTGCAACCACTCTGGAAAGCAGTCTGGAGGTTCCTTAGTTAACTTGAAATGGATCCACCATTTGATCCAGCTATCCCACTTCTTGGCCTGTACCCAAAGGACTTAAAATCAGCATACTACAGTGATGCAGCCACATCTATGTTCATAGCTGCTCAATTTACAATAGCCAGATTGTGGAATAAACCTCAATGCCCTTCAATAGGTGAATGGATAAAGAAACTGTGGTATATATACACAATGGAATATTACTCTGCCATAAAGAAGAATAAAATTATGGCATTTGCAGATAAATGGATGCAGTTGGAAATGGTCATGCTGAGTGAGATTAGCCAATCCCAAAAAAACAAAGGTGGAATGATCTGATAAGTGGATGATGATACATAATGTGGGGTGGGAGGGAGGCAAGAATGGAGGAAGGATGGATTGCATAGGGAAAAAAGGGGGATGGGATCGGGGAAGGGGGTAAGAATAATAACAGAATGAGACAAACATCATTACCCTATGTACATGTATGATTACACAAATGGTGACTCTATTTTATGTACAACCAGAGAAACAACAGCTGTAATCCACTCGTGTACAATGAATCAAAATAAAAAAAAAAAACTTAAATGAAAAAAAGGAAACACCAAGGAAGTGAGAAAGTGACAAGGTGGTAGAACAATGGATTGCGGAATGAAGGAAATGCATTGCTGGAGTTGGTGACCTAAGCGAATGAGGTGGAAGGATGGGGGACGGTGGTCAGAACAGGACGAATGAACCTGAGAATGGCAGAAACTGCTTGCAGTCACTGCTAATAAGGTTACACGAGTACTTAAAATCGGCTATCATTAAGGAAGGGGGGAAAACGTTTTATTACTGGAAATTAGCATTTTCCTCAATATCGAGCATCTACTACAAGAACTTCTAAACGTCCACTCGGGGCCCTTACAACATTGGACAGCCAAGAATCAGATCTGGAGGGGAAATTCCTCTAGATGAAAAGGCAAATTCCTTTTCACGTGTGCAAGTGAGCAGCATTTAGGTAACCCTAGCAGGCTGCAGCATCCATGCTAAACTGAACGCATTGTTTCACTACACAAGCACACACATTTCTCCAGGAAAAAAGCCAACAGAAAAAAAAAAAGTCCCCCTCCCTTCCACCTTCCATCACAGGCGTCGCTGAAGGTGTAGAAAAAGACTGGGGGAAGATTTGCAGATGGACATCTAACGGCGGAGAGGCGAGCGCAAACTCGGGCTCCTGCAGAGGAACCAATGGCCCGGCCTCCCGGGACCTGGTCCCTCCCGTCGGCTCAGCCCAGCCGCCCGCCCGCGTCGGCTTTTTAAAATGGAAACAAACCCTGTCCCGCCCTGCCCTGAGGCCGCCGGGAAAGGGGCGCCGCCCTCTCACGCCTCCCAGCCGGGCGCTCGCAAGTTCCCGCAGGAAGAGGCTTTCTCCCTGTCCACCCTCACGCTCCGCGTGGAAGGCCGGCAATGAATCGGGGACCCTCCTCTTCCCCCTCAGGTCGCAGCACCTGTCCGCCGCTCCGCTAGCCACGCCCCCGGAAGTGACGACGGCTGCGCGGCCCGCCCGTGTCCCGTCGGGCCTTGCGGCGGCGGCGGGAAGATGGCGGCGGCGGGATCCCTGGAACGGAGCTTCGTGGAGCTAAGCGGAATCGAGCGCGAAAGGCCAAGGCGCTTTCGGGAATTCACAGTCTGCAGCGTTGGTACGGAAGTGGCTGGGGAGGGCGCGATCCGATCCCTTCCCTCGGCTTTCTTCTGAGGGTCCCTGGGTCTGTGACCCTCGGGTTTATCCTCCTAGGTCCACATGCCCACAGCCTCTGGAACAGAGCTTCCTTGGTGTCTAACTTCTTCCTCCTTTCCTCATTCCCTTTGTACGGATTGACAGTCCGTCACACACTGCTTCCTCAGCGTCCTCAATACCTGTCATCCTTAATACCACGTGTGCAGGCTGACCACGTTCATTTTGCAGAGGCTGCAAATCCCGTGACTGGAACGGTTAAATACAGTGAGAGCGCAGGGGGGTTCTTCTATGTGGAAAGCGGCAAGTTGTTCTCCGTCACCAGAAACAGATTCATTCATTGGTAAGTGCTTGTTCTCCAAACCCCACTGGAAGGTAGAGTTGTTTGGCATATGAAAATCGCGACAGTTCTCCAAGCGTCATTCCTCCCGAGTAGTAATCGACACTTAGGGAAAGAGACTGCTTTCAATTCATGTCAGAATTGGGGAAATTTGACACACAAAGTTTTAAGAGAGGTACCTATCTGACAGTAGTAAAAGCAGAGAGAATGTGGCTTAAGGGATAAAGCCCTGAAGACCAGTTTTATAATCATGAGCCTATTATGTTTTTATAGTCTTTACAGCTTCATTCTACTGATGCGGTTGATCTTTTACATGTGAGGCATTGTGCTAGGTACTGGGATGAAATGATGAACAGAAACAACTAATATTTTCATCATGCAAGATGTACTTGTGGAAGAATAGATGAGGACTTACCTTGTGTGCAGCAGATTCTTGAAAGAGAAAAGACATTAAACTAGTGACTATAACATAGATATGTACACACAAATCTTCATACTTGCTCTAGAGGAAAAGTGTAGAAGCTATGAGAGGCCAATTGGAACACTGAACGTTATTGGCAGTGCAGGGAAGGATGTAGAAAGTCACATTTAAGCTGAAATTTGAAGGATGAAAGTTTAGCCAGGCACTTCCAGGGAGTGGGAAAGAGAGCTTTTCATCAAGCATGATCACTATGTGCAAAAGCCATAAAGTGGAAAGAACTTGGCAGGTTTGAGGAACTGACTAAAAGTCTGTGTGGCATAAGGGCAGAGGTAAAATAAAGTGATGTGAGAGATTCTGAGGCTGGAAAGATAGGCAGGACTCAGACTGTAAGGAACTGCCAAGCCATTTTTGTTTTTTTTTGTGGTGCTGCTGAGGATGAAACCCAGTGCCTCACATGTCCTGGGCAAGTACTCTGCCACTGAGCTATAGCCCTAGCCCCTTCTCAGGCCATTTTTAAGAATTTTGGATTTTTAAAGACTTATTAACATGAGCAAAACATCATTTAAAAATGATTAGTCTAGGGGCTGGGGATATAACTCATAGAGTGCCTGCCTTGCAAGCACAAGACCCTGGGTTCAATCCCCAGCACTGCAAAAAAAAAAAAAAAAGATCAGTCTATCCATGTGCGGTAGTGCACATCTGTAATCCTAGCAACTTGGGAGGCTGAGGCAGGAGGATCACAAGTTCAAAGTCAGCCCCAGCAACTTAGCAAGACCATCTTTAAAAAACACAGAATGAGACCAAGAGTCTGCAGCTGAATGAACAAAGGGTTAGTAATAAGAAAGAGGTAGTCATGGACCAGATCAAGGCTTTGACTTTTTCTCTGAGATAGGAGGAAACTACTAGAGTGTTTTAAGTGGATAAATGTCATGATCTAAGTTGTATTTTTAAAATATTGTTGCAGTTACCCTGCTCAAAAGAGAATAGGAAAGGGGGAAAGCTGGGAGTAGGGAGACATAATCCAGATAAAAATTGATGGTTGCTCCCAGACCAGGGAGGTGGTGGTAGTCTGCGAGCAAGGTTCTGATTGTGGATATGTTGTCAAGGTGTATTTGTTAGAGTTCATTATTGCATCAGATACAGAGTATACCCCAGATTTTTGGCTAGAGCACCTGGATGTTTTAGAGATACCTCTGACTGAGGTAGGTAAAATGCAATAAGTGAGTTTTTATTTTTGTTTTGTTTTGATTTCTGCCCCCCCCCCCCAGTTTGATGGGCCTGAGAATCCTCTTTTGGACAGGTTTAGTTTGAAATACCTAGTAGATATCCAAGAGAAAGTGTTGAGGCAATAGTCAGGAGTTCCATAGAGGGGTTGTACTAAAGATTCAGATTTGGAAATCGTTGCCATTAGACAGCACTTAAAGCTTTATAATGAGTGCATTCACCTAGAGAGTAAATAAATCAGGGTTTCTTAGCTTACTGGCCTCTCTCTACTACAAACCAATAACATGTCCGACCCCGACTCCTGTCCTACCTCCCCAGTTGTAACAACCATATCTCTAGATAGTGCCAAGTCCTTGGGAATGCAGTAGAATCAACCCCAGTTGAGAATACTTGTGTAGAAAAGGTCTCAGGACTGAACCCTGCAGCATTCTAACAGGACAGTCAGGAATTGGTGAAAGAAAGTAGCTGCTGAGGTGAGAATCAGAGTGAAGTAGCTGAGGCAGGAGTATCTAAAGTTTGAGGCCAATTTTAGCAACTTGGTGAGACCTGTCTCAAAGTAAAAAAAGGACTGAGGGTGTAGCTTGGTGGTAGAGCACCCCTGTTTTCAATCTCCAGTACCAAAACTAAAAATAAAAAAAAGAATGATGTCCCAGAAGCTAAGGGAAATATTTCAAGAAGGAGGAGAATAAAAAGTTGTCAGATGCTATATAATTCATAAGGTGAGAAATGAAAATTGACCTTTGCATTGTGGAGATTATTGATGACCTTGTCAGAACTGCTCCAATAATAGGGCAAGAGTTTAAGTGGAGTGAGTATAGAACAGCTCTTTCACGTAGTATTGCTCTAAGGGAAGCAGAGACATCAAATGATAACTGTAGGACAGTGGACACATTTTTGCTTCAAGGAAGGGTCCATGTCATTATTCTGAGGTAGATGTGGCCATAGCAAGAGGTAGAGAAGCCTTTAACAGTCACTAGTGCTGCTGAGAAGAAGGTACCACCGATAAAGCTGCAGGACATTTGCCCATCTGTATTTGGGGGATTGATTCTAGGAACTCTGTGGATGCCAAAATCTGCAGATGCTTACATCCCTTACATAAAATGGCATAATATTTGCATATAATCTATGTATAACCTCTGTAGATCATCTCTGGATCACTCCTGATACCTAATAAAATGGTAATGCTATATAAATAATTGTTATGCTGCACTGCACTGTTTAGGGAATTAAGGTGTGCACGTACTCAGTACAGATGCAGGTTCCCCCCCAACAATTTTTTTTTTTTTTTTTTTTTTTGTCCCAGTTCTTGGTTCGTTTAATCTATAGATACAGAGCCCATGGATAGAGAGGGTAGTTTCAAGGCTGTAGTCCCATGAGGGTGACCAGCTTGTAGAAATGGAAGGTAAGGATCAATGTCAGGAAGAGGAAAGCAATAGGATTTGACAAATCACAAGTGTCAGTTTTCCATCACTGTAAGGGCCTGAGATTGTCAACTTAGAGAAGGTTTAATTTGGCTTACAGTTTTAGAGCTTCCAGTCCAGGATCAATTAGCTTTATTGCTTTGGGGCCCATGGCAAGGCAGCACATCATGCCAGGAACCTATGATGAAGCAAAACTGCTCACCAATGGCCAGGAAGCAGAAGAGAAAGGGAAGGGGCCAGGGTCCTGCTCTTCCCTTCAAGGACCTGCTCTCAGTGGCCTGAAGATGGCCCACTGGATCCCACTTCATAGAGGTTCTGCTGCCTCCCCATAGTAGCTCTCTCAGGACCAAGCCTTCAACACATGGGTCTTTGGAAGACATTCAAGATCCAAATCAACATCATACATGCTAAATGAAGGATGTAGACCAATAAATATGTATTAGTGATGCTTAAACATGACATGTATGTAGAAGTTAGAGAAAGAAATGTCTTCGTTACAATCAGGCAGTGACAGGGTATAAAGCTGGGCATAGGTGATGGGTATAAAGCTGGGCATAGGTAACGGAGGGTTGTAATTTTTAATTGAATTTAAAACCAAATGCATCCCTTGAGCAAAATAGTTTGCCTTCTTTGTTGCAATTTTAGTTTGAATGAAACTTTTTTCTTCAAGTATACATGCATTTTTAAAAAAAATGCTTTCTTTTAGTTGTAGGTGGACTCATTACCTTTATTTTATGTGTTTTTTTT
>JAJEJO010004327.1:71233-105939 GCA_020662805.1 Glaucomys volans | reverse complement strand
TTTTCTTTTTTTTTTTTTTTTTTTTTGCAGTGCTGAGGATTGAACCCAGGGCCTTGTGCTTGTGAGGCAAGCGCTCTACCAACTGAGCTATGTCCCCAGCCCCTATTTTATGTTTTTATGTGGTGCTGGGGATCGAACCCAGGGCCTCACACATGGCTAGGCGAGCATGCCACCACTGAGCCACAATCCTAGCCTTATACATGCATTTTATTAAAAAGAAAAAAATTATTGAATACTGGCTCTGTCCCAGGCACTTTCCTGTGTCTATGATGTCTAACTGCATATGGCAGATATCTACACCATTAAAAAGGAAACTCCGGGGGGCTGGGATTGTGGCTCAGTGGTAGAGCACTTGTCTAGCATGTGTGAGGCACTGAGTTCAATTCTCAGCACCACATACAAATAAATAATAAAGGTTCATAAACAACTAACAAAAATATTTTTTTAAAAAAGGAAACTCCTTTCAAGAAGTAAGTCAGAAGGAAAAACTAACTTTGATATGTTCAACTTGCAGTTATTCTTGTGTGGCACACACCTATAATCCCAGCAACTCAAGAAACTGAGGCAGAAGGATCACAAGTTCCAGGCCAACCTCAGTAACCTAGCACGACCCTAAGCAACTTAATGAGACCCTATCTTAGTATTTTGAATAAAAAAGGGCACCTCTCGGTTCAATTCCCATTACCAAAAATATAAAAATAAAAAATTACTATTTTTTTTATGTGTTGCATATTAAGGGGTAGTAGAAGAGGAAAATACCCACACCAAACCCACTGTTGTTTGGTGCAGCAGTGTATGTGGAAGCCACATTCCACTGTAAGTAACGAGTGTGTGGGGTGTTAATTTTCATCATAGTAGAGTTCAGTTGCATTGAATACTGTCCTAAATAGATGGGCTGTCAAGTTTGGAAGAATTCATTTAACAGAATTATAATGAGGTTTTAATTTTGTTTTACTGTTTTTTTGTTTTGTTTTGTTTTGTTTGTGCCAGGGATTAAATCCAGGAGCACTTCACCACTGGCCACATCCTGTGCCCTTCTTATTTTTTATTTTGAGACAGGGTTTCTTTAAGTTACCTCAACCCTTGCTGCATTGTTGAGGCTGACTTTGAACTTGGAGTCCTCCTGCCTCAGCCTCTTGGGTTGCTAGGATTGCAGACATGCACCACTGCTCCTGGCTTATGCTGTATTTTAATATGGTGATTTAAAATGTAAGAGTGGTCTGAATTTTTTTTTCTTTTGGTACTAGGGATGAACCCAAAAGCCGTTTACCACTGAGACACATCCCCAGCCCTTTTTAAAAAATTTTTCTTTTGGGACAGGGTCTCACTAAGTTGCTTAGGTCCTAAATTGCTGAGGTTGGCCTCAAACTTGGCAATCCTCCTGCCTCAGTGTCCTGAGTTCCTGGGCTTACAGGTGTGCACCACTATGCCTTGCAAGTGATCTGAATTTGTTAATCCAGAATTTTTGAATTAGAAGAATTCACTTGGAACAGACACACACACACACACACACACACATATTTCAGTGCAGCAATTATTGAGAAAGAATAAACTTTTTTTTTAAATGTCTTTTTTTTTTTTTGCCCCCACAGGAAGATTTCCGCAGATACATTGGAGCTGGTGGAGGAGTCACTGGACCTAAATCTGTTGAATAATGCAGTTCGCCTAAAATTCCAGAATTGCAACATCTTACCTGGAGGGGTTTATGTCTCTGAGACTCAGAATCATGTGATAATCTTAATATTAACCAATCAAACAGTGCACAGGTTACTTTTACCACACCCTTCTCGGATGTATAGGAGTGTAAGTTGGTTAAGTGTGGTGTCTTTTATTGCCCAAATTACTCTACCTTTCACAAATTTAATCCTGAAATAATATTTTTTGGAATTGAAGGAAATTTGGATTCCTTGTTAGTCCTCAACAAGGATACTTTGGTAGTTACTATTTTAAATGATCTGACACACATTTTAAGTTGACAAAATAGCATTTAAAAGAATAGCTTTTTGCCATTGGCCTGGTGGGCATGCCTGTAATCCCAGCAGCCAGGAGGCTGAGGCAGGAGGATTGCAAGTTCAAAACCAGCCTCAGCAATTTAGTTAGTCCCTAAGCAACTTAGCAAAACCCTGTCTCAAAACTAAAAAAAGAAAAAAAATGAAATGGGAATGTTGCTCAGAGGTTAAACCCTCAGGGTTTAATCTCTGGCACCAAAAAAAAAAGCTTTCATCTGAATCTTTATTTTTTTTTTTATTTTAAAAGCTTTTTTTTTTTTTTTTTTTTTTAGTACTTGAGAGGAACTAAGCAAATTCAAAGTTATTTTGATCTTAAAATAGATTTTTCTTTCTTGTTACTCACAGGAGTTGGTAATTGAAAGTCAGTTGCAGTCAGTATTCACTGACATTGGAAAAGTTGATTTCAGGGATCCTTGCAACTATCAATTAATTCCAACAGTACCTGGACTGTGCCCTAATTCTACCACCTCAGCAGCCTGGCTTAGCAGTGATGGGGAGGCACTGTTTGCTCTCCCATCTGCTTCTGGGGGCATCTTTGTTCTTAAACTACCTCCTTGTGACATAGCTGGTAAGAACAAGAATTGAGCATGGATTTCACTTTAATCAAGAAATATTGGGGGGGGGGCGCTGGGGATATACTCAATGGTAGAGTGTCTGCCTGGCAATCCTGAGGATCTGGGTTCAATCCCCAGCACCACAAAAAAAGAAAGAAATATTGGGACAGGGAAAGCTCAGTGGTAGAGTGCTTGCATACATGAGGCCCTGGTTTCAATCCTCAGTACTACAAAAAAAGAAAGAAAAAAGAGATATTGTCATGAAAACAGACCTTTGGCTGGGCATGATGGTGCACACCTGTAATCCCAGTGACTCAGGAGGCTGAGACAGGAGGATCACAAGTTTGAGGCCAGCTCTACAACTTGGCAAGATCCTGTCTCAAAAATTTTAAAAAGGGGCTGGGGATGTAGCTTAGTGGTATAGCTACATCTTGGGTACAGTGGGTTCAATTCCCAGAATCAAAGGGAGCAAAAAAAAAAAAAAAGACCTTTCGAAGTTCAACCCCGCTGGGCAGGGTGGCACATGCCTGTAATCCCAGCACTTGGGAGGCTGAGGCAGGAGGATCGTGAGTTCAAAGCCAGCCTCAGCAACTTAGCGAGGCCCTAAGCAACTCGGTGAGACCCTGTCTCTAAATAAAATACAAAATAGGGCTGGGGTTGTGGCTCAGTGGTGGAGTGCCCCTGGGTTCAATCCCCAGTACCAAAAAAAAAAAAGTTCAACCCCATCATTAACACGACTGCTTCTATCTGCCCCTGTATTGGTTGTTCATCCTTGCTTGCCTAATGAGTTCCTGATGCTTTACTTTTATATAAGGGGTTTTAGACAGTGGGTGAAGAACTATAAAGTATGTTGGATTACAGAAAACAGATAAATATAAGATAGCCTCTTCAAAGTCCTCTAGTAGAGATGAGTTGACTAATTGTCCACCCTCAGATTGAGGATGTGTAATTAATGGAACAAAGTTTGTCTACTGATACCCAAGTCATCACTATCCCTTGCCTGAAATATTGCATTAACTTCCTAAATGTGGGGCTGGGGATATAGCTCAGTTGGTAGAGTGCTTGCCTTGTAACCTCAAGACCCTGGGTTCAATCCCCAGCCCTGCAAAAAACAAAAAAAACTTCCTAAATGTCTTATCAGATATCATTAGCCCTCTTCAGGAGCTTCTCAGGCAGACTGATGCATTTAAAACATTAGTTGATAACATGTCACTGCACTGCTCAAAGCTCTCCAATGAGGGTGCTTCCTTGTCTCCACTCTGAATAAACTCACAGTCCTCAGATTACCTTAGAGCACCCTGCTGCTGCTACTCTAACCTTGTCTTTTCATGCTTTCCCTTCATCTCTCCACCAGCCAGGCCTTTTTGCAACTCCTTGAAACACTCAGGCATACTCAGGGCATATGCCTGGGACAGCCAGCTACCAGCTTGGTCATTCCCTCAACTCCTTTAGGTTTTTATTCAGTGTCACCTTAGTGAGGCCTTCCCTCACCACTCTCTAAAATTCAGACTCTGCTTCCCAGACACACAATAGCAGTCTCTATACTCTTTTCATATTTTATTTTTCTCTACTCATTACTATTCTTTATTTAACTTTCTGTTTCTCCCTTCCCCCCAGTGAAATACAAGTTCCATGAGTATAATTGTTCGCTCATTTCTAAAGATGAGGTTAGAGCAACAGCAGTGGGGCATGTAAGCAAAATTTAACAAAATATTTGAGGAATTAAAATTTTATGCAATAATGATTCATTATATTTTAGGGTGACACATAGGTTAATTCTAAAACTTTAATAGTACAGAAATGTAGAAGCCCTTCACCTGTTATAAAGTCTTGTATGGTTACATCATATTTGTGTGTTTGGGTTTCTCTAAGTGTGATCAAGAGGTGCTTTGGCTATCATTGCAGGTATAGTGTCAGTCGTGGAACTGAAACAGAGTTCAGTAATGCAGCGATTGCTCACAGGCTGGATGCCAACAGCTATCAGGTAAGTGATGTCTGGCAGGTAAATCAAAGGGCCTGAGAATATAATCTTGCACTGGTCAGCACCTCCTAGTGCTTATTGTCTTATTCCAAGGCACACACTATGTACCTGGAGTCTACGTACCATCACATTCTATCTGAAGAAAATCAGACTTGAGTCTGTTTTGTCTGTGATTGGACCTTGTCAGCAGAAACTGGCTGTTTATATTCTCATCAATTTTCAGTTTGGTGCTGTGTCCTGATTTAACTAAAACCAATTTTGTGTGAAATTACTGAAGTAAAAAGTTTTTGATGATTACACTGAAACAATATAAAAGGAAGTAGTTTTCAATTATTATGTAGAACCTTTTAAAATTTACTGTAGTGATTGGTGTAAGCCAAATAAAAATGTAGTTGTCTTATTTCCGCTTGTAAACTTTTGCTCCTTCTTCTAAGAGCATGCATTTATAATTTTATTATAGCTCTTGAATTGCAGATTCTAATCATCAGATTATTTACAACAATAAAATTCTAAAATTTGGCCTCATATTTTTAGGGGTGATCAGGGGCCTTCAGATCGTGCACTCAGTCTTGCTGTTCATTGTGTGGAGCATGATGCCTTTGTCTTTGCCCTGTGTCAGGATCACAAACTTCGAATGTGGTCTTATAAGGTAATACTACATTTATAATTACTTATTAGTTAAATAGGATAGTGAACTGTGAGAGAGTTCAAATTATTGTCATTTCCAGATTCAGACAGTTCATTTAGCTTTGCTTTCTGCACATTTGCCCCTTTTTTTGTCTTTTGATTCTGAAAATTATGAACCCTACCAGAAAGTTGAAAGAGTAGTACAAAGTATACCCTTCATTTAAGATTTACCAAGACAAAACAAACAGCTAGTGATTTTATCTATCAGGCTGAAGAGGTACATTTTATCTTCTCCCATTAAAAACAAAAACCTACAACTCAGCATGGTGATGCACACTTCTAATCCCAGGTACTTGGGGGATGGGGAAGGAGGATTGCAAATTCGAAGTCAGCCTGGGCAGCTTAGTGGAACTCTCTCAAAGTAAAAAATGCTGAGGATGTAGCTTAGTGGAAAAGCCCTCATACACCATCCTGGGTTAGATCAGCAGTACCAAAAGATTTTTTTATGGAATATGTTTTTGTAGCCTATATTCTTTGAATATCACCTGTTAACTCTTATCTTGGGCAGGACCAAATGTGTCTGATGATAGCTGACATGCTGGAGTATGTCCCTGTGAACAAAGACCTTCGACTCATTGCTGGGACTGGGCACAAATTACGACTTGCTTATTCCCCTTCCATGGGACTCTACCTAGGAATATACATGCATGCTCCAAAAAGAGGACAGGTATGGAACAAATAAGATATGTATCAAGTTATTCTGCAAGTACTGATATGGGATACCTATAGGTTCATTGTGTCTATTTAAGCTTTTTGCACCAACCTAGATGTTTCAAGTGGTTTTGGATCATTGTGCAATTTAGAAGATCTTGAAGGAAGGGTCAGGATGAAATGAAATACAATTTAAAGAAATATGAAAGGAATAGTTCACCAAAACTAAACAAGAAAGAGCAAATTTGGAAGTCTGGGTGAAAAAAAAATGGAATTACTAAAAAGGAAGGTTGGTATTATCAAGTGGTTATGGGAAAGTTAACTTTTAGAAATAACTTTGCTCATCAACCAGATGCTGTCTGTTGTATGTAGGGTGTAATACAATAGTAAAATCATATAATAAGCAGCTGTTTGTTGGGTATTATGTGTTTGGCACTGTGCCAGGCTGTGTATGTTCATACATTAATAAAAGCAAATACTTGGACTGAGCTTACTCTGGGCTCACATGCTGTGTGTGTATCATCCATTTGATCCTAATAACATTCCGGTGAGGTAGGGTTTGTCTTCTTCACTGCCAGAGCTTTGATTCCCCATGCTAGGTCACTGCTCTGCCCCAGTGTCTCCTTAGTCCTATTTGGGCCCCAGCCCTTTGATACTACTGTGCCATTCCTGTACGGAGGACACCCTTACTACTCTACCTGAGTTTCCACCCTGTACCAGACTTTCCCAGGGTATGGTAGAAGCCATCTCACTCTGCTCCTACTGCTACAGCCTGAGCCATGCCAGTCCCAAATGTGGATGCTCTTACCTCCTTAGGCATATGGGTTTTTTGTTTTTTGTTTTTGTTTGTTTTTGATGTTGGGGATCAAACCCAGGATCTCATGCATGCTAGACTAGTGCTCTATGATGAGCTTCATCTCTAATCCTTCCTTAGGCTCTTGATTCATCATACTAGGCTATATCACCCTCTGCATGCCTGCCCTTTACCTTCTGGTGACCTCACTCCCTGCATTGATGTTCCCTTCAGCTTCTTTAGCCTGACCCTCCTTGCCAAACCCCACTTCTCCACCTCACCTCTGGGCCAGCAAGGATACCTTGCTCTGAGCACCTAACGTTTTTAAGACTAGATTGTTGAGGAACAAAATTAAAGGAAAGAGGAAAGGAAAGGAAAGAGGATGTACTCATTCTTAAAATTGTTTTCTGATATTAAAGCCCAAAGGTATCATGCTGTTGACATGTTTATCTGAATCATGTGTCATTAGCCTGTTCTGTCTTACAGAAAACAGCCTTTCAAATTTTAGACTGGTAGTACATGTGTGCCTGTTATCCTAGTGATTGAGAAGGCTGAGGCAAGAGCATCATGAGTTCAAGGCCAGCCTGACAAACTGAGCAGTACCCTGCCTCAAATAAAAAAAAAATAATAATGAAGAGTAAAGGGGGCTATAGCTTAATGGTAGAATGCCCCTAGGTTCAATCCCAAGTACTGCAAAAAGAAAAGAACACATTTCTCCTTTCTCCCCTAAGTATATTCTTTGTGTGTAGATTAGGGGTGATGGGAGCACTGACCCTGTTCTTAGTTCCTTCAGTTGTCACTCATGTAACATTGTCTTGTTCCATTCCAATTAGTTGTCATTGTAAAGTAGTGGTTCTAATATTTTTGTTCTGAGGGCCCAATTATACTCTTAAAAATTACTGAGAATCAGCCGGGCGTGGTGGCACACGCCTGTAATCCCAGCACTTGGGAGGCTGAGGCAGGAGGATCGCGAGTTCAAAGCCAGCCTCAGCAACTTAGCGAGGCCCTAAGCAACTCAGTGAGACCCTGTCTCTAAATAAAATACAAAATAGGGCTGGGGATGTGACTAAGTGGTCGAGTGCCCCCGAGTTCAATTCCCAGCACCAAAAAAAAAAAAAAATTACTGAGAATCACAAGAAGTTTTTATTTATGTGACTTATACTATGAATATATGCCTTGGTTAGAAATTAAAAGAAAAATTTTAAACATGCACATATTTGTTTAAAAATAACAACAGTAGCTAGGAGCAATGGCACGTGCCTATCCCAGCTACGTGAGAGCTGGGACAGGAGGCTTACAAGTTCAAGGCCAGCCTAGGCAACTTATTGAGACCCTGTCTCAAAATTTTAAAAAGGGTTGGAGATGTGGTTCACTGATAGAGGTTTCAATATGCAGTGCCACCAAAAAAAAAAAGTAAACAGTTTCGTGTTACTATAAATAACATTTTAAGATAACCATATTTTACCAAACCAAAAAAGAAAAAAAAAATTTCTCAAAGAGTGGCATTGTACATTTTTGCAAATCTCTTTGATATCTGATTTAATTGAAGGCCACTGGGTTCTCTTATCTGTTCCTGCCTTCAGACTATTGCAGTATTGCTGAAGTATTTTAAGAAAATCTGGCCTCACACAGATGTATAGTTGGAAAAGTAAAGAGCTATTTAATGTCTTTTTCAGATCATTGTGGATACTATTCTTTATTTTTGGACCAGGAATTAAACCTAGGAAACTTAACCATTGAGCCACATTCCCAGCCCTTTTTAGTTTTTATTTAGAGACAGGGTCTTGGTAAGTTGCTTAGGGCCTAGCTAAGTTGCCAAGACTGGCTTTGAACTCACAGTCCTCCTGCCTCAGTCTCCCAAGCTGCTGGGGTTACAGGCATGTGCCATTGTGCCCGTCTTGGATACTCTCTAAAGTGATAGATTTTGAAAGATTAGCTGCAGTGTGATATCTGAAACTTAAAATGAGCTTTTCATTTTTAAATCTATTTGTTTTGCACCCTGAATGAAACTACCTTGTGCATGATTTTGTAAGTACCATTCGTTGGTTGTTTAGTGTGTATCGACTGAGTTAATACTACTCATCTAATATTGCCACATTTTATTATAGTGTATGTAAGTTACTGTGTTGAAATGTGATTCCCAAGGCTACTTCTAGGCTCAATTATACTCTAGAAGGACTCACAGAGCTCAGTATATAGTTGTAGTCATGGCTTGGACTTACTACAGTGAAAGGATATAGGACAAAATCAGCAAAGGGAAGAGGTACCAGCTTCTAAGAGGCCTCCCAAGGGGAGCCTCATAGGGTGGATGCACTTTAGTACCCCAGCTTCTAATAGTCATAACATATGTGAAGCATTGTCATCGAAGCTCGCTGAGGCTCAGTGCCCAAGATTTTTATTGGGGACTGGTCATGTAGGTACACTCTGCCTAACATATACTAAAATTCCAGGCTCCTGGAAGGAAAACCGACATTGTGCAGTCTAGGCTCAGAATTCTATCCTTACCAGTTTGAGAACCATGATAACACTCAAAATGCAAGTTTGAC
Organism: Glaucomys volans; assembly: GCA_020662805.1. Classification (NCBI taxonomy): domain Eukaryota; kingdom Metazoa; phylum Chordata; class Mammalia; order Rodentia; family Sciuridae; genus Glaucomys; species Glaucomys volans. The sequence continues at coordinate 96,718 of JAJEJO010004327.1, read as the reverse complement.
ACCAATCAGGAGCTAACTTTGCAAGCAAGTCTTTCTAAGGAGATCAGCTCAGGCCTGTTAGGTTAAGCCTTTTCTGTACAATTACTTTCACTGTGGATCTCTCAGAAGAGCCTTTTAAATATTGGGAGGCTTTCAAGTTTATTGTGGTGGAAACATGAAATTATAATTTTCTGAATTTATCATTTTTGTCCTAAAACTTGAAATCAGTCATCGGCAGCAAATACCGTTTTCCTTGAAGTGATGGACTCACTTTATTAATTTCTTTAAATAGCTTTATCGAGATATAATTTCCATACTGTACAACTCGCCCTTTAAAGTACACAGCTTGCCAGACACAGTGGTACATGTCTAATCTCAGCAACTTGGGAGTCTGAGACAGGCAGATCACAAGTTCAAGTCCAACCTCAGCAACGAGCCAAAAGGCTACTGATATAGCCCAGTGGTAGAGCATCCCTGGGTTTAATCCCCAATACTAAAATATACATATATAAATATATGTAAATACCATACATACGCACACACACTTCTGTGGACTTTTGGCTATTATGAATAATGTTGCTATAAACTTTTTTTTTTTTTTGAACCAGGGATTGAACTCAGGGACACTCGGCCACTGAGTCACATCCCCAGCCCTATTTTGTATTTTATTTAGAGACAGGATCTCAGGGCCTTGCTAAGTTGCTGAGGCTGGCTTTGAACTTGCAATCCTCCTGACTCAGCCTCCCAAGTCGCTTGGACTACAGGCGTGCGCCACCACGCCCGGCTTATTTTCACTTCTTTTGGGTATATATACCCCAGGGTGGAATTGCTGGATTTTTTTTTTTTTTTTTTTTTTTTTCTTTTTGGCAGTACTGGGTATTGAACCCAGGGGTACTCAACCACCTCAACCACTAAACCACATCCCAGCCCTTTTTATTTTTTATTTTGAAACATGGTGTCACTAAGTTGGCAAGGCTTGCCTCCAACTTGCAATCCTTCTGCCTCAGCCTCCTGAGAAGCTGGTATTCCAGGTGTGTGCCACCACAGCTGGCTTGATTGCTGGATCTTATATAACTTTATGTTTAATTTTCTGAGGAGTAACCAGAGTGTTTTCCAAAGTGGCTGCACCATATTACATTCTCACCAGCAGTGTATAGATTTCTTTACATCTTCATCAACACTTATTATAATCTGACCTTTTTATTCCAACCATCCTGGTGGGTATGCAGTGTCAACTCGGTGTTGGAGACATGTCTATTGAGAGCATTTGCCCATTTACTTAATAGAGATATTGATTTTGGGGTTGGGATTGAACCCAGGGCCTTGCACATGCTAAGCAAGTGCCCTACCACTGTAATAAATGCTACACCCCCAACTCCTCTTTTTACTTTCTTGATGGTGTTCTTTGAAGCACAAGTTTTTAATTTTTTTTTTTTTTTTTTTTTCCGGTGCTGGGGATTGAACTTGGGCCCTTGTGCTTGCAAGGCAGGCACTCTACCAACTGAGCTATATCCCCAGCCCTACAAGTTTTTAATTTTGATGAGGTCCAAAGTGTTTTTTTTATTGTTGCTTGTGCTCTTCGTGTCAGACCTTAAGAGTCTTTTGCCAAATCCAAGGTCATAAAATTTTTTAGCTTTTGCATTTAGGATTTTGATCCATTTGAGTTTTATACATACATATACATATACGTGTGTGTGTCTTGTCTATTGTGTATGTGAGGTTAAGGATCCAGCTGTGTTCATTGTTTTGCATGTGGATATCCAGTTTTCCCATCACCATTCATTGAAAAGATGGTCCATCCTTTCCCCATCAAATGATCTTGGCACTTTGTCAGATTTCTTGACCTTTTGCACAAGGTTCTATTCTTAGACTCTTGATTCTAGTCCATTGATCAGTTTGTCCTATGCCAGTACCTCTGTCTTGGTTACTATTGCTACTTTGTAGACAGTTTTGGCATCAGAAAGTTCTCCTTTGTTCTTTTTCAAGGTTGTTTTGGCTACTTATGAGTCCCTTTTAATTCCCCATGAGTTTTAGAATTACCTTGTCACTTTTTACAAAGAAGTCAGCTAAAATCCTGATAGGGATTATGTTGGCTGTGTAGGTGATATTTAAGATTTTGCCATTCTAGCAATTACTATTTTCTGATCTTACGAGCATGGGATGTTTTTCCATTTGTCTAGATCATCTTTAGTTTTTTTTCTTTTTGTGTTCTTTAATTTTCAGAATGTAAGTTTTATATATCTTTTGACCAAGTATTTGATTCTTTTGGATGCTGTTGTAAATGAAATTATTTCCCTAATTTCATTTTCAGATTGCTCTTTGGAAGTTTTTAAAAATGTAACATTTTTGTATATTGATATTGTATTCTGCACCTTTTTTTTTTTCAGTTTTAGATGGACACAGTACCTTTATTTTATTTATTTATTTTTATGTGGTGCTGAGAATCTAACCCATTGCCTCACACATGCCAGACAAGAGCTCTACCACTGAGCCACAACCCCAGCCCCTGTATCCTGCAACCTTATTGAGCTCATTTATTAGTTCTGATAGATTTATGGTGGGATTTTCTGTATACTAGATAATGTCACTTGCAAATAAAGTTTTCCTATTCTTTCCCAAGTTGCTGGGATTTCTGGTGGGTGCCACCACTGCTGGCTGTAATTTTTTTCTTCTTATTTTCACAAAAGCTGGCATTCAGTGGTTTGTTTTTTTCCTCTCTTATTTGCATATTTTGCATTTTATTTTTTATTATTCTAAATCTGTGTTATTTTACATCCATTCACATTCATTTTGTTCGTTTCTGGTTGTTTTTCTTTTGATTCTTTGAATCCTGATTCTGATAATAAGTACTAATTCAGTCCTTCCCAGCATTGTGTAGTAAAGATCTCAAATAGGAGCCCTGTGGACCAATGGTGTGGTTCATGGAACAGTTCTAGGCCACAAATTCTTTGTTACCTATTTGCCGTAAAATAATTATAGGAGGTGAGAGGAAGTATTTAGAAACTCTGTTTGTTTTCAGTACTGGGGATTGAACCCAGGAGCACTTGATCTCACTGAACTATACCCCCAACTCTTTATTTTTTGAGACAGGGTGTTGCAAAGTTGCTGAGGCTGACCTTGAACTTTTGGGCCTCCTGCCTCAGCTTCTCAAGTAGCTGGGATTGCAGGGTGTACCACCTCACCCAGCATTTAGAAATTTATAGTGGTTAGATATTTCCACAGACATCCACACTTGAAGTTAATGTGTTTATAACTTCAGAAATTAAAAACAAACAACTCATCCTTTCACACAGTTCTTCTCAAGTTTGAGAAGCACTGCACTAAGCCAACACTTTCCAACTTTTTTATGTGTATGGCTAAAATCTACAGTAAGAAATATTATGGAGGCTGAAGCAGGAGGACCGTAACTTTAAGGCCAGCCTGGGCAACTTAATGAGACCCTATCTCAAGATTAAAGGAGCTGAGAATGTTGCTCAGTGGTAGAGTGCATCTGGGTTCAAGCTTCAGTACCACAAAAAAAAGAAAAAAGAAAAAGAAAAAGGGTTTGCATTGCTACCTAATGTACTTATTTGTAATAAGACATAAAGCAGAAAAAAATTTCCATGAAACATATCTGTCTTTACTGTGACACTACAATTGATGAACTAATGAAAGCTAATACTTTAGGGCTTTTTGTTTATTTGGGTTATCTGTGTTTTGTTGTTGTTGTTTGGTGCTAGGGATCGAACCCAGGGCCTCCTGCATGCCACTGAGGTGTACCTATAGCCCCTGCATACATTTTTCATATTTTATATACTCCTATTTTTTCTCAAAAGGCAAATTTGCTGTTTATTTTTCTTTTAATACTTTCTTGTGATCAGTTGTCTATGTTGTAAAGGGTCATCATCACTGTCAGTGTACAGAAAAATTTCTTTATAAAACATGTATCTAAAATATTATCCATCAAATATTATTTTTGAGTTTGAAGTTTTTTGTTTTGGCAGCAAAGTTAAATACTAAACATGAATTATTTCATAATTTTTTTTCTTTGAGGGGGCTGGGGATTAAACTAGGATTTCATGAATGCTAGGCAAGTGCTCTGCCACTGAGCCACATCCCAAGCCCTAGAATTTTATTTTATTTATTTTTAAAAATTTTTTGGTGCCAAAGATTGAATCCAGTGATGTTCAACCACGGAGCCACATCCCCAGTACTTATTTTAAAAAATATATTTCTAGTTATAGATGGACACAGTACCTTTATTTTATTTTTATGTGGTGCTGAGGATTGAATCCAATGCCTCACACATGCTAGGCAAGCACGCTACCACTGAGCTACAGCCCCAATCCCCAGTACTTTTTATATTTTATTTAGAGACCCCATCTCACTGAGTTGCTTAGGGCCTCACTGAGTTGCTGAGACTGACTTTGAACTTGCAATCCTCCTGTCTCAGCCTCTTAAGCTGCTGGGATTATAGTTGTGCATCACCATACCTGACAGGATTTTATTTTATTTATTTTTATTTTTATTTTTTTTGGTACTGGGGATTAAACCTAGGGGCACTCCACCACTGAGCCACATCCCCAGCCCTATTTTGTATTTTGTTTAGGGACAGGGTCTCACTGAGTTGCTTAGGGCCTCGCTGAGTTGCTGAGGCTGGCTTTGAACTCGTGATTCTCCTGCCTCAACCTCCCAAGTGCTAGGATTACAGGCGTGCGCCACCGAGCGCAGCCAGGATTTTATTTTTAATAAAGATTAACTCACTAGTTTTGCTTAGTGATGTTTGCATCAAAATTCTTTCTGGGGGCTGGAGTTGTGGTTCAGTAGTGGAGCATTTGCCTTGCACATGTGAGGCACTGAGTTCTATCCCCAGCACCACATAAGAAACTAAATAAACCAAATAAAGGAACTGTGTCCATTTACAACTAAAAATATTTTTAAAAATAAAATTCTTTCTGTACTTTAATAAAAATATGTATTTAATAAGCTTCTGATCACAATAAGATATCATACTTATTTAGGATAGCTACTGTTAAGGAAATAAAATAACAAGTGTTGGCAAGGATGCAGAGAAACTGAAACCCTCTATGAGACTGGTGGTAATTCGAAGTGCTGCAGCCATTGTGAGAAACTGACAGGTCCTCAAAAACAAAACAAAAAAATCAGAATTATAAACAGACGAATTGAAAACAGGGTCTCAAGAGAGAGTTTTGACAACCATAGACAGAGCAGAATTATTCACAATAACCAAAAGGCAAAGTCAACCCAAATGTCCTCAGTGGATGAATGGATAGACAAAATGTGGTGTGTACATACAATGGAAAAATACATCTTTTGAAAGTAAGGAAAATCTCCCATTTGCTACAACATTGAGGACATTAAAGACAAATACAAATGATAGTGAGGTAGCTAAAGTTGTTGTATTCATACAATCAAAAAGTGGAATGGTAGCTGGGCGTGGTGGCGCATGCCTGTAATCCAAGCCACTTGGGAGGCTGAGTCAGGAGGATCGCAAGTTCAAAGCCAGCCTCAGCAACTTAGCGAGGCACTAAGCAACTCAGTGAGACCCTGTCTCTAAATAAAATACAAAATAGGGCTGGGGATGTAACTCAGTGGCCAAGTGTCCCTGAGTTCAATCCCTGGTCCCCAAAAAAAAAAAAAAAAAAAAAGTGGAATGGTTTCTGGGGGCCCAGGGATAAAGGGGATAGGGATCTGTTGTTTAATGGGTATAGAGTTTCATTTCTTCAAGATAAGAGTTCCAGAATGTACTGACTCTATTAAACTATGTATTTAAAAATGGTTAAGATGTGAGCTAAGGACATACATGGTTCAGTGGTAGAACACTTGCCTAGCATGTGTGAAATTCCAGGTTCAATCCCTACCACACACACACAAAAACAGAAACAAAAAAGAACAGGTTGACCATGCAATCGACAAAGGGGAATGAAGAAAAGGGAAGTGGGATAGGATAGAGAAAGACATGAATATTCCACAATGAATCTTGCTATCAGTATACAGCCACAGGACGCTAATTGGAAAAAAACAAAGTAAGTAAATAACAGAAACAGGTAGAGTGCTTGCCTAGGATACGTGAGGCATTGGGTTTGATCCTCAGCACCACATTAAAAATAAACAGGGCTGGGGTGTAGCTCAGTGGCAAACCATCTGCCTTGCATTCACAAAGACCTGGGTTCAACCCCCAGGACCCCACAAAAAAAAGAGAAAGAAAAAAATGTATAAAGGTATTATGCCCATCTACAGCCAAAAAAAAATTTTTTTTGAAAAAAAAAATAGAAAGATCAGTAAAGGGAAGGAAAGCGGAAGTACTGGGGACTGCATTAGAACAAATTAAATTGCATGCTTCTAAATAAGTTTTAAAAAAAAGATTAAGATGGTAAATTTAAGCTGGGGTTGTGACTTGGTGGTAGAGCACTTGCCTAGCTTGTGCGAGGCACTGAGTTCAATTCTCAGCACCACATAAATGAATGAATGAAGAAATAAATAAATAAATGAATGAATGAAGAAATAAATAAATAAATAAATGGTGGTGTGTCATCTACAACTAAAATTTTTTTTAAAAAGATGGTAAATTTTATGTTAAATGTATTTTAACCCGTTTTTTTAAAAAATGGTTTGAACACTGATAACCGTTACTTAGAAAAGTAGCATATTGTTTTTTGTTGTTTTTTTTTTAATCAATTTTTTTTTCCAGTTCTGCGTTTTCCAGTTGGTGAGCACTGAGAATAACCGCTATAGTTTAGATCACATTTCCTCATTATTCACTTCTCAGGTAGGTTGATTCATCTTTTTCATGTCTTACAAGTATTGACTATAGCCAGGCAAGGGGGTATATACCTGTAGTCTCAGCTGCTTGAGAAGCTTAGGCTGCAGGGCCACTTGAGTCTAGGAGCTCAAGACCTCATCTTAAAAAAAGCAAAAAACAAAGAAATGCAGGGTACGGTGGCGCACACCTGTAATCCCAGCGACTCTTGGAGGCTGAGGCAAGAGGATTGCAAGTTCAAGATCAGCCTCAGCAATTTAGCAAGACCCTAAGCAACTTGGCAAGACCTTGGGTCCCTGATACCAAAAAAAAAAAAAAAAAAAAAAAAACTAGTGAGTATTGACTGACCCTATCTGAGTCAATGGGATTGTACTCTTAAAATAGGAAATTTTATAATGTATAGTAACAGTTTGATTTGGATTTATTAAGTTCATGTAGTGGGCACCATGTTTTGTTTTTATGCATTCATCTCTCTTAACAATACCAATTTAAGTTATTATGAATGACTGCCTTTTCTTATTTCCTATTTCCTTTTTCTCCCTATTTCTTTCTAGGAGACACTGATTGACTTTGCCTTAACCTCCACGGATATCTGGGCCCTGTGGCATGATGTAGAGAACCAAACAATTGTGAAATACATCAATTTTGAACAGTATGAGCCCCCTAAGTCTGTCACCCTCCCTCGCTTCAAATACTTTCATGTTATGACAAGAGAGCTATTTATGTAGAACCAAGTTTACATTTGAAGGCTTCTGACCTCGGTTTGCCTATTGTTCTTATTTTCTGAAGTACCTTCTTTTGTATTTTATTTTGTTTTTATTATTTTTTGGCGTTAGGACAAAATAGGAATACTTAGGGTTGGACTAAGATAAAGAAAATATATTTCTGGGGAGAGAGCACATTCCCAAAATACTTCTCATCTGGAAGTTTTCTTTTTTGTTGGGGGGTACTAGGCATTGAACCCACGAGTGCTTAACCATTGAGCCACATCCCCAGGCCTTTTTATTTTTTATTTGGAGATAGGGTCTCACTAAGTTATACAGGGCCTCACTAAGTTGCTGAGGCAAGCTTTGAACTTGGAATCTTCCTGCTAACTTGCAATCCTTCTGCGTCAGCCTCCTGAGTGATTGGGAATATAGGCATATGCTGCCATGCCCGACTCGTCTGGAAGTTTTCTTTACTTGAAAGGAAACACCCACAACTTAGAGAAGACAGTGCATACCAGCTAACCTTGTTATGGCCAGTACTTCTTTATTGTTCTTCGTGTTCTCAGTTTCCTCATTATGAGATGAGAAATGGATTGAGCAAGTAGAGTGCTTCCCAAACTTTTTTAAACAAGAAATTCTTTTTTTCTCAGAAAAAAATGAATTCTGATATATAAAGCATTACTAGTATTTTATGAAAATAAAGTTATAATACAACTTAGTATTAATAATCTCTAATATTAAATATATTTGGCATCTAATATTTTTAATGTTTGATGTTATATTTGGCATTTAATAATTTTAATGTATCTGACATCAGTTTAGAATTGTATAAATTAAATGGTGGTTATACATACATTTTAGAAAACAATTTTTAACCCCTGAAACACTCTTAGGAGATTCCCTGGAACACAGTTTGAGGACCACTGAACAAATTGAACCCTCTAGGTCCTTCAATACTAAACTTTAGAATAGAATTCTAGGAGCCAGGCGTAGTGGCGCACGCCTGTAATCCAAGCGACTTGGGAGGCTGAGTCAGGAGGATTGCGAGTTCAAAGCCAGCCTCAGCAACTTAGCGAGACACTAAGCAACTCAGTGAGACCCTGTCTCTAAATAAAATACAAAATAGGGCTGGGGATGTGGCTCAGTGGCCGAGTGTCCCTGAGTTCAATCCCTGGTTCCAAAAAAAAAAGAATAGAATTCTAGGAATGGTTGCCCCCAGATTGACCCCTAACTCACACCTCAAAAATATGAGAGTAGTCCTTATAGGATGGCATTCAAAGTAGTAAAAAACCATACACTGTGGAGTCAGAACAGAGTTGGAACGTTGGTTGTGCAACTTGGTAGCTGGGATAAGGCATTGCACATCTGGAATCCCAGTTTGAGGCCAGCCTCAGCAACTTAGCCAGACCTTAAGCAACTTAGTGAGACTTTGTCTCAAAATAAAAAGGGGCTGGAGACGTAGCTCAGTGGTAAAATGCCCTTGGCTTCAATCCCTAGTACTAAAAACAGAGAGAGATCCTAAGGCATACATGAGTAATATGTAGAACTGCATCTAGCATATCTAGCAAAGAGTAAATACAGAACAGATGTTGGCTATTACTTGTAGATTTGTGTTTAGTGTTTTAATTTCAGGAAGGTGCCTGTTAAAAGTTATTAAGAGGGGCTGGGGATATAGCTCAGTTGGTAAAGTGCTTGCCTTGCAAGCACAAGGCCCTGGGTTCAATCCCCAGCACCGCAAAAAAAAAAAAAAAAAGTTATTAAGAACACATTTGCAAAACCCAGATTCTACTAACAATTCCTCCTCTTCTTTTTATGTTTATTTTTGTGGCAAAACATATTTATTTTTAATAGAATTGATCAAGCAGAGTGGTTGATTGCAGGCATTCATTGATGAGGCCTTCCTTGCCCAGATGTTGCCAACAGCATAAGTGTATTTTTGTGTAAACTTGGACTTTTTTTTTCCTGTAGTAATGTTGCAGGTCAGTGGAATCCAGTTTTTATGCAGCCTCTACCAGAGGAAGAGATTATTATCAGAGATGATCAAGACCCCAGAGTAAGTAGCACTAAAGTGTTATGTTAGGGAATGATTTACCCTTATTATTTTAAGAAGAACCAATTGTATTAGAGCTGTTTCAGCTGCAAGTGACTTAAACCAACTAAAGCTAAAAAGAGTGAATTGACTTATGCAGCTGAAAGTTGAGGATCGGCTGATTTTATTGCCTTCAGGGCTTGGTCTCCCTTCTTCTTTCTGCTGCCCACCCCCAGTTGGGTTTATTCTCAGCTGTGCTCTGTCTCCAGAATGGGCTTGCATTCTGTGAACTTAACAGCCCCAGAGGAAAGAGCAGTATCTCAATTTTACATACTATATCCTTGAGGTGACACTCTGGTCTGGCTTGAGTTGTGTGCTACTTCCTGATGTAGTTACTATGATCAGAAGCAATAGGATGTTCTGGCCTCCATCCTGGGCTTTGCCATTGCAGGACTAGTGAGGTCAGGTGACTATGGGTAGGGGAGGAATGGTTCCCCAAAGAAAGATAAAGAGATTTGTTAATAAAATGAGGGAAAGGATCCTGTATGGTCACAAATGCTAGTTTCTACTACATAGTCATTTTATGTGCACATAACCTAGAAATAAGATAATAAGATAATTTTTTCTTGTAATTTGGAGTATTTTTAATTGACACTAATTCTACATATTTGTGAGATACAGTGTGATAATGATACATGTACATAATGTGTAATTAGCATTAGGGTAATTAGCATTTCCACCTCCTTAAACATTTATCATTTATTTAGAAATAAGTTCTGATAGAGGTGTATACAATGAAGTTAATAATTTTAGAAGATAATGCAATAAGGAGCACAACAGCCTCCCCATTTTTCAAAGATACCCTCAGGATAAATTAAAGAAAAAGCTTTCAGTTGATGCCTTAGTGTTAAAATGGTATTAAAGATTATAGACTCTGGGTCTGAAACAATGACTGTTGTATAGGAGTGAAGACCCCCACTTTTTTTTTTTTTTTTTAATAATTATACAGCAGGAAATATATTTTTTTTCACAATGTAGATTCACACGGTTCATAGAATCTTACATATACATAGGGTAGTACTGTCTGTCTCAGTCTACTATCTTTCCCTCCCCCACCCCCTCCTGTCCCATTTTCCTCTATACCATCCACACGTCCTCCATTCTTTTCTTATCCCTCCCATAAATAGCCCCCATTATGCATTAGCATCCACTGATCAGAGAAAACATTCAGTCTTTGGTTTTTTAAGACCCCCACTTTAAATATCTGAAATTGAAGATAACTAAATTTTTAATGCCAAGAGTTTATTGGTGGTAGTTATTAATTATTCCAATTAACTACTGGCATTTGGCTTTTGTCCAAAAGTCAGAATCACATGCTGATTTTTATTATCTTGTTTTTCTCCTCATTTTGATCATTTTATCATCTACCTAAAGCTCAGTAGAAGGAAAGAAACAAATGGTCAATCAGATTTGCCCCTTATGAATAAATCTGGTTTATGAGACTTGGGTCAAAATATCAGGGAACATGAAATTTTTCCATTTTATTTCTCTACTTCATCACCCCACTTTTGTGAGCTTTTTTCAGTTTGTTTTGTTTTATTTTTATTTAATGCCTATTATAGGTTTCTTTTATATGTGAGCAATCTACTTTTGTAGATGGTACAGAAATCAGCCTACTTTAATTGTTCTCTCATCAATGCGTATTGCCAATAAATTGGATTTGCCTCTTCCATTTAAGATTGGCACTTGACAAGCCTCGTTTTCCAATGAAACCCAGTGAAGAACTACACAAGAGCACACCATTTTCAGTATAATATATCAGATTGGATCAAAAAATGTTGGTTTCAGTTTTGGTGCCCTCCATGGACAAGGACAGAATGTCCATTTCATATACTAGAAATCCAAACTTTGCTATAAATGTGTTGGATTCTCCAACATTTTACGAATTTTATCTTTTTCAGAATGATATTGTTTTCAATTTTTTTTTTTTTTTAATGTGGTGCTGAGGATTGAACCCAGTGCCTCACATGCACTAGGCCAGCACTCTACCCACATCCCCAGCCCTATGATACTAATTTTTCTTTTAATGTTCTAACAGGAAATGTATTTGCGGAGTCTATTTACACCAGGACGATTCTTAAATGCGGCTTTATGTAAAGCTTTACAGGTTGGCAAGAAAATATTTAATGTTTACTTAAGACTTTCTGATTTCAATACTATATTGTATAATATTATTCTTTTGCTTTGCATATATTAAAAACTCAACATATTTTCATTTGTAAGTACTTTTGTAATTTTTTTTTAAATGTTCTTTCTATTAAATAAGACTTCTGGCAGAGAGGTGGGAGTAGAAAGCACTTTCCGAAAAACTAGTGAATCATGCCAGAGGTCTAAAGCGATACTTGGACCTACATTATTGTAAAAAGGTCCCTCCTACACTGCATTTAATCTCTGTATTTGAAAGACATTCAGAGTGGTTTTTGGTTAGTTTTAATCATACTCTGTTGTTACCCTTTTGTTACTACAGGGAAGGTCTGACTTGGTTCAGTTCAAGAAAACTCAGAAAATTTTAACGTCGGCCTAACATGGTTTAAAAGCTGCTTAATGCCTTACAAAATCATTCTTTAAAGTTATGTAGCTTCCTTCAATTGACATTTAACTTTATGATTTTAAAATAGAATAATCCCTCATAGGATTGAAAGATACCTTACAATCTCCTATTCTAACCTACACAAAGCATAAATTCCCTCTGAGACTTCTCTGACAGTTATTCAGAGAAGTTTCTTACTAGCTCTAACGTGAGTTATTATTCCTAAACTTCTTCTAAAAGTTCTTGAAAGAATTGGATTGAAGTTTTTCTGCATCCTTTTAGTGAATTCTTTATTTTGAAACTTAGTAGAATGAGTGTACCCACACCTGTAATTCCAGTGACTCAGAAGACTGAAGCAGGAGGATTGCAGCCTCAGCCACCTAGAAAGGTCCTCAGCAACTTAATGAGATGCTGCCTCAAAATAAAAAATAAGGAGGACTGGGGATGTAGCCCAGTGGTATAGTGCCCCTGGGTTCCATCACCAGTACCAAGAAAAAAACCTTGCCATGTTGTCTTTCTCCAGACTAAACATGATTTATTAACCTGAGCTCCAGTGATGTGATTTCTAGACCCTTGACTTTTCTTCTAGCTATATTCCTTGCAAGTTGTCTTTTATCTCTCTGATAAAATTTGAGGATGATACAGTCACTTTCTCCTAAGGTGTTTTTTCTTTCACTCACATTTCTTCTTCATTATCAATCATTTAAGTACATACCACTTCTCTTGGTATCTCTTAGACAATGAGATGTTAAAGTCCATCTTTCACATCATTCCTATAGAATTAGTTTAAGTTTTGTTTTTTGTGGTGCTGGGGATTGAACCCAGGGCCTTGTGCTTGCAAGGCAGGCACTCTACCAACTGAGCTATATCCCCAGCCCTTTCCTATAGAATTACCTACCCACGCTGGGCGTGGTGGCGCACGCCTGTAATCCAAGCCACTTGGGAGGCTGAGTCAGGAGGATCGTGAATTCAAAGCCAGCCTCAGCAAATTAGCGAGGCCCTAAGCAACTCAGTGAGACCCTGTCTCTAAATAAAATACAAAATAGGACTGGGGATATGGCTCAGTGGCCAAGTGTCCCTGAGTTCAATCCCTGGTTCCAAAAAAAAAAAAAAATTACCTACCCATATCACTATTCTAGCTTACCTTGCGCCAGTCTTTTTTTTTTTTTTTTTTTTTTTTTTCTTTTGGCACTGGGAATTGAACCCAGAGATACTTAACCACTGAGCCACAACCCCCAACTCTTTTTATTTATTTTGAGACGGGGCCTTGCTAAGTTGCTGAAGCTGGCCTCAAACTTGCAATCCTCCTGCCTCGACCTCCTGTGTCACTGTGACATGTTTGGCCAACAGATTCATGGATTTTTACAGTTTATTCTGGAAACTATTTCACGATTGTTATGATGTCTCCAGAAATTATTTGCATGGTATTAGAGGTAAAGAATATTCTAGTGGGGCTGGGGTTGTGGCTCAGTGGTAGAGTGCTTGCCTAGCATGTGTGAGGCACTGGGTTTGATTCTCAGCACCACATATAAATAAATGAATAAAATAAAGGTCTATCAACATCTAAAAAAATACTTTAAAGAAAAAGAATATTCTAAGCATAACTTTTCTCTATTATATTGGGTAAATTGCTTCAGTGTCTTTATGCTGTAATATTTTTCATCCAGTTTGGGGTGTAATGCTCTAAAACGTCTCTTAATTTTAGATTTTCTGTCGAGGAACTGAGAGGAACTTGGATCTTTCGTGGAGTGAACTAAAAAAAGAAGTTACATTAGCTGTTGAAAGTGAGGTGAGATTTCCGGTAAGTATAAAACAATTTCTTTTCATGTAAGACAGAGGGTACTGGGGAGTTGTCAGAATTGTTCACGTGACTTTGTTAGTAGAAAGTATAAATGTCTAAACATTTTAATTAGAGAATTAGATATGCAGTTGTATAGTCTCTGGCATTTAATGGGTAAATAATATTCCTTTGTGGGGTGGGAAAGATGGTGGAATGAGACAGATAATTACCCAATGTACATGTGTGATTGCACAAATGGTGTGACTCTACATCATGTACAACCAGAGAAATGAAAAGTTGTATTCCATTTGTGTACAGTGAATCAAAATGCATTCAGCTGTCAGGTATAACTAAGTAGAACAAACAACAAATAAGTAAATAAAATTAAACATTTACTTACAATAAAATGTATACATATATATAAGAAAAGGGAAATGACTTGGAAAGTGATTCACATGTCTTATTGGCTTAAGAGGAAATATATTTTTAGTATATTATTCTTTAGGGAATAATAACAAAATTATATATGGTGGTTCATTAAATATATATATCATATATCTATATCTATATATTTGTTTGTTTGTTTGTTTGTTTGTTTTTTAACTCAACTATAAACTGTAACCCTGTCAGTCCAGCTTCAATGTATAAGGAAACCATTGATTTCTTCTATAAATTTGGGAAGTTGTAGATTTTATCCACAAGTGCTGAGAGTGTATATGTGTTTTGTGTGTGTCCTTTGAAATAAAATTTATATCAAAAATTTAAAAAATTAAATAAATAAATAAATAAAAATGGAAGTTCTTACCTTTTCTTCCTGCACCCCAATGGATCATCTTATGTGACCCAAGCAATAAATGCATTTCCCTTTGAGAGAACACTGAATCATTCATTTGAGATTAAATATGAAAAAAAAAAGAATATTCCTTTGGCTATAGCTAGTAAAATCATATTGGACAATTATGTTATTTTGTGTGCAGAAAGATCCCAAATGATACCAAGCATTTAATTTTGTTTCTACTTTGTCAGCTCCAAGGAAGTGTAACAGAGTATGAGTTCTCCCGGGAGGCATTTCGAAATTTACAACAGGAATTCTGGTGCAAATTCTATGCCTGCTGTCTTCAGTACCAAGAAGCTCTCTCCCATCCTCTTGCCCTACATTTGAATCCCCACACAAATATGGTGTGCCTGCTGAAAAAAGTAAGGGAGTTGAAGAATATCGGAGAATTCTTCTAGACAGTTCAACAGGTCTTCAGAATATTTGTTAGTGTGGCTAATTAACTTTTAGGATTTTGTGTTTATAATTTTTCCCTTAAATTATACTTCATTTGTATTTAATACTCTTCTGCATGTTTAACTATACTTTCTTTGTGTGTTTTAATTTGTTTGCTTTTTCTATTTTATTTACTTTTCTAGTATTTTTATTAGTGCTTTACAGTTATACATAATATTGGGGTTCACTTTGACATTCATGCTTGCTGGTAACATAGTTTGCTTCATTTCAATCCCTAGTACTTTAACTGTCCTTCCCGTCCCCACCCCCTCTTATTTATTTACTTTGAAGTAATTCAAACTTAAGGTTAGAGTTACATGAATAACAAAGAATTTCTGTATACCCTTCACCAGATTCATCATGCTGAGCATGTGTGCTACTACTGAGCTACATCTGCTGCCATTTGCTCTTCTTCATTTCATATTTTATATTTTTTTTCTTCCTGAACCACTTGAGAGTTGTAGACATCATGTCTCAAATTCTTAAATATATCGGTGTGTATCTAAGAACAGGATATTCTTTTAAGTTAACTATGACACAGTTTAAAACCCAGGATCTGGGGATATAGCTCAGTTGGTAGAGTGCCTGCTTTTCACAAGCACAAGGCCCTGGGTTTGATCCCCAGCACTGCAAAAAAAAAAAAAAAAACCTCAGGCAGTTTGATATTAATATGTTATACAGTTTATGTTCAACTTTTGCCAGTTGTGCCCATAATTGTTCTTTCTGAATCAAGATCCAGTCCAAGCTCTTACATGTATTTTAGTTGTTTCTTTAGCTTAATCTCAGACTCAGTCTTTGTCTTTCATTCCATTGACATTTTTTAAAAAATGTTTTTTCATTGTTGATGGACCTTTATTTATTTATTCACATGTTGTGCTGAGAATCAAACCCAGTACCTTACCCATGCTAGGCAAGCACTCTACCCCAGCCCTTCATTGACTTTTTTGAAGACTATACGTGTTGTTATTTTATAGTGTCCCTCAACCTGAGTTTGTCTGGTGTTTCCCCATGATGAGAGTCATGTTTCATACCTCAATTTTTGTTCCTGTTGCAATGCTGGGATTGACAGATAAAATTATATATATGTATCATGTACAACATGATTTGTTGATCCACGTGATATATTATGGACTATCACTTATTTTGTACATTCAGAATTCACTGAAACAAATATAACTGAAAGATTTGTATTTCTAGGGGTACCTCTCTTTTCTTGTGCCCTCCTCCTTAGTGGATCATCTGTATCTCTTGCCTGATGAGAACCTTTTGACAGAGGATGAGACAACCATATCTGATGGTAATAATAATTGTCTATATTTAATCCATTCATACATAAATATCCTTTATTTCAATACTTGCAAAAATCTATTGCCATTGTGACTTGTCTTGGTCAATGTACCTCATAGTAGATTTAAACTGAAGGAGTCAAGAAATCTCTGAGCCTCAGATACCTTGGCATCTAATGCTAATACTGGTTTTATCATATTAGTTGATAGTTCTTTGGCTTAAGACATGAATGTTAACTTTCTCTTCTTCCTAGATGTGGATATTGCTCGGGATGTCGTATGTCTTATAAAATGCCTCCGGCTGATTGGAGAGTCTGTAACTATGGATATGTCAGTTATGATGGAAATGAGCTGTTACAACCTACAGTCGCCAGAAAAGGCTGCAGAACAGATTTTGGAAGATTTGATCACTAATGACGTGTAAGGAGAATTTAGGGTAAAGTGCATTTCCTAATGGAAATTCAGCAATTTTTAGTGCCAACATGAGGTTTCTGATGTATGTTCAAGTGTCTCCAAAGTAGTGACTTAAAGTTAGTGATTATCCTTGATTCTAAACAGGTGCTTCAGCTTTTTTCCCCCCTTGCAGTGCTGGGGTTTGATCCAAGACCTTGAGCATGCTAAGCAGCTCTACCACTGACTTACATCCCCAGCCCCCTGTTTCAGCTTCTTTAAATAGAAAATCTAGTATATGACTTCAAGCCTAGAAACAGACTCATTAAATATGATACACCTATTAAGTGAGCTATATATTCATAAAAAATGAAAGTATTTTCCTCATGTTCCTTTTGTCTATTCTGCAGAAAGGTGAAGAGAAATTTATTATGTGGAGTGGAAGTATCTTGTATGCCAGAATAATCTCCACTCCTTCATTATGGGGCTGGTTTTCCTGTTTCATAGATCATTTAGCTTACAACATAGAGTGTAGTGTAGGTCTTATGTCTTCTCAGTAGTAATAGGCGTTTTCTAATTGTCCTTTCAGGGAAAATGTGATGGAAGATATCTGTGGTAAACTGCAAGAGATTAGGAACCCAGTCCATGCCATTGGACTTATTATACGGGAAATGGATTATGAAACAGAAGGGGAAATGGAAAAAGGATTCAATCCAGGTAAATGACAAAACAGTAAACGTGTGTCGATTTAGAGAAAACGTTGATACTTTTAACTCCATTTTTCTTGTTATTACAGCTCAGCCTTTGAATGTTCGAGTGAACCTTTCCCAGCTGTATGGTAGCAGTGCAGCAGGGTGTATTGTGTGCAGAAGCGTGTGTAGAATTGCTAGTACTCGCTTCCTGATCTGCCGAGACCTCTTGATCTTACAGCAGCTACTGATGAGGCTAGGAGATGCAGTAAGTACTATTTGAGGGAATACTTACAAAATCTAAAACCTAATAGAGACCTGCAGTCACATAGCAGGCAGTTGAACTTGAGGAGCACAGAGACTTGTCTTTCCTCACTGCTTTAACTCAGGCTTGACCTTACCAGGTGCTCTGTAAATATTTGTGGAATTAAGTATGAATAAACATCATAATCTAAGGTTATAGAATGGGAATACATATGAAGCAGATGGCTTTATTGTTAACCTTTGAATGTATAGTAATGCAAAATTTCTCAAGTTCACTGTCCCAAAAATTGGTATTATAAGTATTACCCTGGATTTGATAGCAGAATACCCTTTAATGTGGAGGAGGGAAGAAAAGGAAGAACTTTTCTCTTTCTGTGGGCCAGAGCTTACTCTAAACACAATTTTGAGATTATAAAGTTTGCCTCTGTGGTCCTCCCAACTCCATTCTGTGCTTCCTTTTCCATCCAGCTCTTCTCAGACCACCAGACTTCAATGCCATCACAAATCCTGATCTCCACATACTGGATGTTCCATGCTAAATATTACCTTTTTGCCCAGAGTAAAGTACATTTGTCTCTACCTTTACCACCCCCACCCACCCACCACCACCACTACCCCCCGTGCTAAGGAGCCAGTACCTCATACCCCATTTGTTTCTGAATCAGTAATCTCATTTGAGCCTGGCATGGAAGTAATCTGATTAAACTATCCATATAATGTATAAAGAGCCAAAATATAGGGCTATATAGGGCTCCCAGAGGAAACTGTACTCTTAAATCAGAATTTATTAACTCAAATACATTGCTAAAATTAAAATTTCAGGCAAAAATAAGGACAAATTTGTAGCCAAGTGTAGTGGCACACGCCTGTAACCCCAGCATCTTGGGAGGCTGAGGCAGGATGATTGCAAGTTCAAAGCCAGCCTCAGCAAAAGTGAAGTGCTAAGCAACTCAATGAGACCCTCTCTCTAAATAAAATACAAAAAAGGGCTGGGGATGGGATGTGGCTCAGTGGATGAGTACCCCTGAGTTCAATCCCCAGTACCAAAAAAAAAAAAAAAAAAAAAGAATCCTAATGTTATGTATAGCTAAAAAAATTAAAAAGAAACAATTAAAGCAAGAAAAAAAGTAGCCTTTTCCTAAAAGATATATGTAAGCAAAAATAATAATTCATCTGTGTCTTCTACCCAGTAATAACCATTATTGACATTTTGATATATACTACTTTTTTCTATGCAAATAGTTTTTTGGTTTTATTTGTGCAATTAGAATATGCAACTTAATATTTTTTGTGATCTGATTATTTTCATTCTTCCATTTTGTAAATCTCATCAGTGTTTTCCCACATTATGAAGTATATGTCTACAACGTTATTTTCAGTATATACCTAGTATAATTTTAATGTACTGAACCACTTCTCTTTATGGCTACTGCCAGTTTTTCCCTGATAGCTATAACTTTCTGCTCATCTTTGGTTTTATCTCTAGGTTGAATTCTAAGCACTAGAGTTGATTGATCAGAGTCTATGCAGTTTTAGGTTTTTAGCAATTTTTCTAAATCTTCCTGTACTTATCAGACCCATTTTTACCCAACACCAGCATCATACAAGAAGATTCAGATCTCCCTGTTTCCTGCAATTCTGAGCCCAGAGATTTAATTGAAGTTTCTTTTTTATCAGCTCCCATAACTTGGAAATCTGTTTTGTTTTGTTTTTTTTAATTGGGGGGCTGTTTATATCTTGGAAGGTATTTTTCTACTTGCTACCCCAAAATGTGATAGGTAAAATATTGTGCCTTTTGTAGCTGTGTTTGCTATTTTATTTTACTCCATCTGAAATTTGAGAGTTGCCATAACTAATTGTGTTGTTACCATCTCACCCATTATGTATAGGTGATTTTGGGAGCTGGCCAACTCTTTCAAGCTCAGCAAGACCTGCTACATCGAACGGCTCCCCTGCTCTTATCTTATTATCTCATTAAGTGGGGAAGTCAGTGTTTGGCAACTGATGTTCCAGTTGACACACTGTGAGTTTCATTTTCCTAATTATTTTTAAAATAATTGTGAGTTAAATTATTTGTTCTGTTTTGTTTTGTTTATTTTGTTGTTTTTCTTTTGCAGTGCTGGGGATAAACCCAAAGCCTGGTGCATGCTAGGCAAACATTCTACAACTGAGCTACATCCCCAACCCAGAGAAACACTTGCTAACTTTTTTTTTTAACATGTTGCAAAATAATTTGCCTTGGAGATAATTTTCACTTTTAATTTTGCAGTACTGGGAATTGAACCCAGGAATGTTCTACCATTGAGGCACATCTCCAGCCCTTTTACTTTTTGTTTTGAGACAGGCTTTCACTAAAGTGTCCACACTGGCTTCAGACTTGCAATGCTCCTGCCTTGCCTTCCAAATATTCTTAGTTAGCTGGATTATAGGCATATACCACCATGCCCAGCTCAGAGACTTTTTAGATGCTCCATTTTCTAAAGGTTGAAAGCAACTTAAAAGATGAAAAAAATAGCCAGGCACAGTGGTGCACGCCTGTAATCCCAGCAGCTCAGGAGGCTGAGGCAGGAGGATCGCAAGTTCATAGCCAGCCTCCGCAAGGGCAAGGTGCTAAGCAACTCAGTGAGACCTTGTCTCTAAATAAAATACAAAATAGGGCTGGGGATGTGACTCAGTGGCTGAGTGTTCCTGAGTTCGATCCCTGGTTCCAAAAAAAAAAAAAAAAAAATGGAAATAATAAATGCACAATATATATGTATTGTGTGTGTGTGTGTATAACATACAGATAAATCATTTAAAGGCAAAGTAATGAGATGAAGCTAGAGAGAAAGTTAGGTCATACATGGAATTATTGTGCTAATTATTAGAAGTAGGCTGAACTTCTTTGTAAGCAAAGGGGGAAAAAAATCTAATAATTACAAGACTCACTTTTCTTTTGTTTTGGTCCTCTCCACACTCGATGCTGGGGTCTCGAACCCAGGGCCTTGGGCATGCCAAGCTAGCACTCTACCATAGAGCTATATCCCCAGCCAAAGATTCAGTTTTTTGGTAAGACAACCGTCCTGCTTCCTATGGCTCATCATTGAATAATATGATGGACAATAATCTAAATCCTTTGGGTTTTTTTACTTTTTCTTTGTGCTTTCAAAGGAGCTTTTATGTGCAATTTACAGTGTTCCTTTTAGGATAACTTGTGGACATAATGTGTAGCATGGGAGAATTTATTAAGCTGTCCTTTTTTCCTTTTCTCACAGGGAATCTAATCTCCAACACTTGTCAGTACTGGAACTAACTGACTCTGGTACTTTAATTACAAACAGGTTTGGTAAGGACTATGTACATTTTGATTTTGGTTTGGAGGTTTATTGCATATTCATTTAAGTGTTCTTTTGCCATCTTTGCTGTGGAAATATTGGCCATGCTTTTTGCTTTCACCAGAGGTCATGAGAAGCTATGGCCTAAGACCTCTGGTTGTGGCAGAGTCTATGAAGCTGTGACCCCAGACCAGTTATAAATTAAGGGTGTTGTACATAGATTACCTGGTAGAAATAAGAAAAAAATTTGGTAAGGTAATTTAAGATCATGTGTCCTAAGAGTCTGTCACTTTCATTAGCCCTTAATTTATTTTATATATATTTATTTATTTATATTATTTTTATATATTTATATTATATATTTATATTATTTATATATTTATTTATTATATTATTTATATATATACTTACTTATTTATGTAAATAATATACTTTCATGCATGCTTTGTTACCCCTGCATTTTTTCACTTATCTAATTGTCAATTTTATGTCTTTTATAAGACAGCATAATCAAAAATGTGATCAGCAAACTGGTGCTAGTTTATGAACTGCTTATTACTACTCCATGACAAATGTTGTAATATGTTTTGCTGCTTCTCCATTGTATTTTGATGCTCCAGTGATTAAGTGAACAAAATCATTTAAAAATTACTAAGTTCATGGTACCTTTTATATTCTTGTCTTAGATAACACATACTTAAAAGGAGTCCTCTTTCATGCTTGAAAACCATTATTCTAGAGAACTTATTTTGTACTGTTTGGGAATAAAACAAAATCTTAGGACTGATTGTATTCATTATATGTAGGTCTTAGGGAAGGCACTTTTGGGTGGTGAAATCTATTTAAGTGGCATGGTCATTGCATTTATTTAATACCTCAGTTTACAAATTGTTTTTGTTTATATTGCTACCAATTACACCCATGATACATTTTCTCAATATAAAATGAATTCACAGACTAACTTAATTGAAAGTTTATATTACCATTACAAGTGTATGATTTGTATCATTTTCTTTTCAAGTATCTAGCCCTCAGACAATTGTGGAGTTATTCTTTCAAGAAGTTGCAAGAAAGCAGATTATATCTCATCTCTTCTCTCACCCAAAGGCACCTCTGAGCCAAACTGGATTGAATTGGTCTGAAATGATTACTACAATTACCAGTTTTTTATTGCAGCTTTTGTATCCTTTTCTTTAAAAGTTGAAGGTTTTCTTCTATCTAGTTAAGGCTCTTTTTCTGCCTGTATAATGAAGTTTTTTGGTGTTGGGGTTTGTTGCAGTGCTGGGGATTGAACTCAGTGCCTTATACTAGGGAAGAGCTCTACCACTGAACTACATCCCCAGCCCAGCATCAAGTTTTTTTGTTTTGTTTTATTGGGGGATGGGGGTGGAGGTTGCCGCAATACTGGTGATTAAACCCAAGGCCTTTTTTTTTTTTTTTTTTTTTTTTGTAGTTGTAGATAGACAACATGCCTTTATTTTATTTGTTTATTTGTATGTGGTGCTGGGATCAAACCCAGTGCCTCGCATGTGTGAGGCATGTGTTCTACCACTGAGCCACAACCCCAGCCCCGCCAAGGCCTTTTGCATTCTAGCCAGGCACTACTACTGAGCTACATCCCCCTCCCTGGAATGACAGTTTTAATGAGGTTGAGTACTTACCCTTCTGGCACAAGATGATAATATTTATTTTGAGATGTCCCAATTTTTATTTTATATTTTTGCTCAGGAATTGAGCTAGATTTTATTGATGTGCACACATTTCATACCTAAATCCCTTTAAGACATTGACTTGGGCAAATATTTATTGAGTGACTTCATATGCCAGGCACAATCTTAGGTGCTGAGTGTCCACTGGTACCAATGGTGTATGTCTGCTGTACACCAGCTGGAATTGGGCTGACCTTTCAGGGATAAAGTGCATTCCTTACCCTATAATAAACTGAGTTCTAAGCTGGTGACAAGACTCATATGTACAGCTACATTTGAGTCTAGATAATAAAATCTTACGGGACCACCATCATATATGTCATCTATCATTGACCTGATCAAGATATCTTGATTGCTTGGCTGTTTATAAACTTTTCTTTGTGTTTGTCCAATGTTAAGTTAATATGGTAATGTAGAAAAAACGTGTTCTCATTCCTTTTTTTTTTTTTTCCGTATTATGGTGCTAAGGACCAAATTCATGGCCTTGTACATTCTAAGCAAGCAGCATACCACTGAATTTCATTCCCTAGCTCTCATTTTTTAAATAATTCTACTAAGTCATGGAGTTTTATGCCTTTTTTTTTTTTTTCTTTGGTACTAAGGATTGAACCTGGGAGCACTCCACCCCTGAGCCACATCCCCAGCCCTATTTTGTATTTTATTTAGAGACAGAGTCTCACTGAGTTGCCTAGGGCTTCGCTAAGTTGCTGAGGCTGGCTTTGAACTCGCAATCCTCCTGCCTCAGCCTCCCAAGTGCTGGGATTACAGGTGTGCGCCACCGCGCCCAGCGACTTTTATGACTTTCGATGCCAAATATATAGTTAAGTTTCACAAGAAAAGTAAAAAACCTCCTTATCCAGTGTCTAGATGGCCGAGCAATCCTGGTTGTCTCTTTTTAGAATGTTTGATGGGAAATTGTCAGTATGTACAATTACAGGTGAGTTCAGTTTAACATTTCAGGTTTAATCACTCTTGGGAAGATTGGGATTGATGGATTTATTTTTTTTTCCTTTGTGAATGTTATGTATATTTTAATTGGACTATTAGAACCACAAAAGTTAAACTTTTTTTTTTTTTTTCTTTTCGGTACATGGGATTGAACTCAGGGGTGCTCTACCACTGAACTATATCCCCAGCCCTTTTTATTTTTTATTTTAAGACAAGAGTTTGGCTAAGTTGCTAAAACTGACCTCAACTTGGCATCCACCTGCCTCAGCTTACTGAAATGCAGGATTACCAGTGTGCACCACCATGCCCAGCAAAAAAAATTTTTTTTTTAAATTTTTTTGGTACTAGGAATTGAATTCAGGGCTACTACTGAACTACATACTAGCTCTTTTTGTTTTTTTGAGGCAGGGTCTTGCTAAGTTACTTAGGGTCTCCCTAAATTGATAAGTCTAGCCTTGAACTTGGGATCCTCCTGCCTCAGCCTTTCATATTGCTGGGATTTTAGGCTTGTGCCACTACACCCAACAAAAATTAAATTTGATTGTACTAAGACTTAACTCCAGATGATTTTCTCTACTTCTCTCTTGGTAGTATTATTGGTAATATAATTTTTTCTCATATATTTTTGTTTTTTTTTAATTGTTTGTTAGGTTCTCTTTATAGTAAAACAAGCATACTTCTTTCTTCGTAGAAATCCTTTATTGGACTGGAGTCATTGAGCCAGTAAATACCAAAAATTGGAAAATTGCTGAGATGCAAAGCATGTATATGTTTACATATGTGTGTTGCTGCATTCCTGTTTGCTTGTTTTTTATTTGTTTGTTGGGGTTTTTGTTGTTGTTTTCTTTTGTTTGAAACAGAGGGTTACTCTGTTGCCCAAGTTGGTCTCAAACTCCTGGGCTCAAGTAATCCTCCTATCTCAGCCTCCCAAGTAGCTAGGACTACAGGCACATACCATCACACTCAGCTCTGTTAGTTTTCTTTTATGTGTGTGTATGGTTCTGAGGATTGAGCCTAGGGTCACTTCAACCACTAAGCTACATCTCCATTCCTTTTTATTTTTTATTTTGAGACAGAATCCTCACTAAGTTGCCCAGGCTGGCCTCAAACTTATAATGCTGTAAGTCACTGGCATTACAGGTATATACCACCATGCCCAGCTGTTTGCTTTCTTAAGAATGCATTGACAGGGTTAGGCTTTCGTCTCCAGATTATTTCCAGAAATAAAACTTGTGTACTGATCAGTGTCTTTTCTCCCTATGAAGAAATGAGTATCTCCAAGTAGTGTTTATTTTCTAATCAAAAAGTACCTTTTATGCCTTTAAGGATTATATTCAACTGCTACATCCCTGGTGTCAAGTCAATGTTGGTTCCTGTCGATTTATGCTGGGCCGGTGTTACCTAGTTACAGGAGAAGGACAAAAGGTAAAATGCTTTTGAGTGGTGAATAAACTTTAATGCAAGGAGGATATTTTAGTTTCCAGCTGGATTATGGGGATAGGAGGCACAGAGTCCTCTAGAAAAGGGTAAAGAACACTGAACTAGTACCTGTGAAAGGCATAATGTCAGGACTGGTTAGCTTCTTGTACTCTGTGGTTTATTAGTACTTAGGAAGTTAAGACAAAACCCTAAGACCTTTTGCCCCAAAACAAAATCAAATTTATTCATTAGTTGCATTGTCATTTTTTTTTTCATCTTTTTTTGCCAAGATAATCATTTACTTTTTTAAAAAAATATTTTTAGTTGTAGATGGATACAGTGCCTTTATTT
>JAJEJO010004327.1:43979-71133 GCA_020662805.1 Glaucomys volans | reverse complement strand
TTTTTTTCCCCTGGCATCCTATTTTGTAAATTTTAAACATGCAGAAAAGTTTGAAGCCCTTTACAGTGAATGGTCATATAGCCACCACTCAAATTCTGTAGTTGTTCATGTGGTTGCTGCAGTTTGCTTTATTAATCCATTGGTCTTGTTAAAGTTTACTTTTTTCATTAATAGCATTTAAATAAAAAATAAGAAAATTTGAAGAAATAATAAATGAGGCTTCAATTTTTATGTGGCAGAAAATGTAAGTAGTGGTAGACTGTCTTAATACTTTTGTTTCTCCTTTGACTTTCCTTAGCACGTGAGTCTGATTTATACCACTTGAATTAGAATTATTGATTGTAGGTCACTTTGCATTTTTAAAATTTTTCCAGGCTCTGGAATGTTTCTGTCAGGCAGCATCTGAAGTGGGCAAAGAGGAATTCTTAGATCGCTTGATCCGCTCAGAGGATGGGGACATTGTGTCCTCCCCCAGGCTGCAGTATTATGATAAGGTACAGTATTATTGTTTGGCTCTTATATACCTGTATAGAAATACATCTACCATACATTGCTCTGATTTTTTTTTTAAATACTAAAAAACTTAATTGTCCCCAGAACTTCTAAGTGAAAATAAAATGGATTTGCCTAGATACGAGAAAACCTTCCAGGCACCGTAGCACATGACTATAATCCCAGCAACTCAGGAGACTTGAGACAAAAGGATTGCAAGTTCAAGGCCAGCCTCAGCAATTTAGCGAGGCTCAAGACAATTTAGCAAGACCCTGTCTCAAAATAAAAATGACTAAGGGGAATGGGGTTGTGGTTCAGTGATAGAGCGCTCACCTAGCACGAGTGAGACCCTGGGTTCAATCCTCAGTACCACATAAAAATAAAATAAAGGTATTCTGTCCCCCTACAACAAAAACAAAATATTAAAAAAAAAAAAAAATGACTAGGGTTGTAGCTCAGTGACACGGTGCCCCTGGGTTCAATCCCCAGTACCAAAAAAGAAGAAAGAAAGAAAAGAAAAATTGAGAAAAACCTAACCCTTACTCATGGGTGAAAAGAACCTAAGTCTCACAGAACAAATCAAGTATGGTATAGGTTGAGTCTGGTGCTATTACTTGGTCTTTTTGTTTGTGGGGGTAAATTTTTTTTTATTATAGATGGACACAATGCCTTCATGTGTGTATGTATTCGTTTATTTATGGTGCAGAGGATTGAACCCAGTGCTTCACATGTGCTAGTTAAGCACTCTACCACTGGGCTACAGCTCCAGTCTGGTTGTCTTTTTTTTTTTTTTTTTTTTTTTTTTTTGAACCGGGGATTGAACTCAGGGGCACTTGGCCACTGAGCCACATCCCCAGCCCTATTTTGTATTTTATTTAGAGACAGGGTCTCACTGAGTTGCTTAGGGCCTCCCTGAATTGCTGAGACTGGCTTTGAACTCGCAATCCTCCTGCCTCAGCCTCCTGAGTCGCTTGGATTATGGGCATGTGCCACCACACCCGCTTGTTTTTGTTTTTTTGGTACTGTGGATTGAACCCAGGAGCTCTTTACCACTGAGCTACATCCCCAGCTCTTTTATTTATTTATTTTTGGAACTGTGGATTGAACTCAGGGGCACTCGGCCACTGAGCCACATCCCCAGCCCAATTTTGTATTTTATTTAGAGACAGGGTCTCACTGAGTTACTTAGCGCCTTGCCCATGCTGAGGCTGACTTTGAACCAGTGATCCTCCTGCTTCAGCCTCTGAGCCGCTGGGATTACAGGCGTGGGCCACCACGCCCGGCTCCCAACTCTTTTAAATTTTTTATTTTGACACAGGGTCTCACTGAGTTACTTAGGACCTCACTGAGTTGGTAAGACTGGCCTTGAACTTGCAGTCCTCCTGCTTCAACCTCCTGAGTCTCTAGGATTACAGGTGAATGCAGGAAGATTGCTTGAGCTCTAGAGTTCGGGGCCAGCCTGGGTGACATAATGAGACCCCATCTCTTTAAAAAAAAAAAAAGCCCAAGTCAGGTATAGTTGTGTATACCCATAATCTCAGGGATTTGGGAGGCTGAGACAGGAGGCTCACAAGCTCAAGGCCAGCCTCAGCAACTTTGTGAGGCCCTAAGCAATTTAGCAAGACCCTGTCTCAAAATAAAAATCAAAAAAGAAAAAAAGACTTAGGATGTGACTCAATTGTAAAAAACACCCCTGGGTTCAATCTCCCAAAAAAAAGCCCAATATTTAATTCCTCTATTATTCTTTAGTAGTGGTTCATTTGTTCTGTAGAGAAAATGTTAAGATTATCTCTCTTTACCTTTCTCTGCTCCAACCTAACACTAACAATAAAAATGATCTGTAACTGGAGAGCCATTATTCCCTTGGTATTATCTGGAAAAACAAATAGGTTTTATAACAAACCTGTATATAACAGTAGAATCTAAAGAAAAATCTGAACTATTAACCAAATAATCCTATCCATCATATTAGCACCTTTTTTCCCCCATGGTTCTAGGGATGGAATCCAGGGCCTCAAGCATGCTAGGCAAGTGCTCTACCACTGAGCTATGTCCCCAGTCCCCGAGTCAGCATTTGTTATTTAATCTTTACTTATCTAATGATATTTCTAATTACTTTAGAACCATAATTCAATTTGGAGTACAACTACCATATTAATTTTAATGAAAATTTCCTATATTTCTCCTTAGGTTTTACGTCTCCTAGATGTTATTGGATTGCCTGAGCTGGTTATTCAGTTGGCTACATCAGCAATAACTGAAGCAGGTGATGACTGGAAAAGTCAGGTAAGAACTAACTATAATTTGTTTTGTTTTCCTTGAAGGTTATTCTAGTTGTCGTATTTTAATTGTCATTGCCCTTTTTTGATATTTGATCTAAATTTGATATTTAGGCTACTTTAAGGACATGCATTTTCAAACATCATTTGGATTTGGGTCACAACAGCCAAGCATATGAGGCCTTAACCCAAATTCCTGATGCCAGCAGGTAACCCTACAGTCTTTTTTAGATAAGGCAATTTACCAGCCCTGTATAACCCACTGAGACAGTTTACGCTTATGTCCCTTTCTTTTCCTTCTAGGCAGTTAGATTGTTTACGGCAACTGGTGGTAGTTCTCTGTGAACGCTCACAGCTACAGGATCTTGTAGAGTTTCCCTATGTGAATCTGCATAATGAGGTAATTTTATTTATCCACTGATGTCTAGAAACAACTATAGTGGTTGTCATGATTGCTACTAACTTTGATGCCTCATTGCTTTCCCTGCATTAGGTTGTGGCAATAATTGAATCACGTGCTAGAGCTGTGGACCTTATGACTCACAATTACTATGAACTTCTCTATGCCTTTCACATCTATCGCCACAATTACCGCAAAGGTGAGCAACTGAACCAGACACTTGGTATTGGAGGTTACCTTATTAATTTAATAATATTTTACAAAAATGTGTGTTGGACTTACTAAGTCTTAGTTGTGTTGAAGTACAGGATTCACTTCACCCTTTGGAAGATTACCTGTTAGCTTTGAAGATGTATACTCACAACATTTTAGAACATTCTCAGATCATTTCCAGTGAGACAGCATTCTATATGCATTTTCGCTCCAGTTATAAAGGAAGCTTGAGCTTTTCCACTAGAGGTTGCTTGAAGTTTTGTAACTAGTTTTGAGTGCCCGAGCTATTTCACCCGGGGCTTCCTCTCTTTATTTCATTGTTGGAGTAAAATTCTGCAGCTTAGGTCATCTAAGTATAATAGATAGTATTCATCATTATAGATGGTTGTATTGTCACATCCCTTCAATCTTATGCAAAATCCTTAGAGAGTTATAAATTTCACATTTAGAGGTTATTAAATGACATCCTATTAAATTTTTTTATTAAATGATATCCTGCATTTTTGGTTTTTTTTCTATTTATTAAATGATATCCTAGTGAATTCTTGGGGGGGTTCACTTTTTTTGTTTGTTTGCTGGGGATTGAATCCAGGAACTCTTACACATTAAATTTATACTCTACTGAGCTGTAAATGCAGCCCCTCAACTTGTTAGGTTAAGTCTACAGAAAAACTAAATATCAATTTAGTGATCACCAAACGATATATCCTTCACCCAAATTCAACAATTATTAATATTTTGTCACATCTTCCCTCTCTTCCTACCTTCCTTTCCTTATTTCCTTTCTCTTGTTTTCTCTACTTATTTATTTAGTTATTTATTTTTGCTTGTCACTTTGAGAGTAAGTTATGGATATCATGACTATTAACACATAAATATTTCAGATGTTTCTCCTAAAGATATTCTTTTATATAACCTTGATACAATTATCAAATTAAGGAAATGTGACTAATTTAGTTTGGTTTTATTTTTGGTTTTTTGGTGGTACTGGGAATTGAACCAGTACTTTACTCCTGAGCTACATCTCTTTTTATTCTTTATTTTTGAGACAGGATCTTGCTAACTGCCCAGACCAACCTCAAACTTGAAATCGTCCAGCCTCAACCTCCTGAGTACTGGGATTATAAGCATGTATCATTGTGCCCAACTGCATATTCTTTAGATTCTTTTATTATTTAGGAAGAAAAATAATAATCAATTAATAATCTCTCATTATTTGCTTTCATAGTAATGTCCATTATATCAACCTGAATAGGACCAATTTAGCAAGATTAGCTAGTGTTCAGGTCTTCTGAAGAGAGACTGTACTTCTAACACAATGTCTTAGGTATTGTAGACACTCAAAAAATACTTGTTGCAAAAAATTTTTTTTTAAATAGTGTAGTTTTGGGGCTGGGAATATAGCTCAGTTGGTAAAGTGCTTGCTTTGCAAGCACAAGGCCCTGGGTTCAATCCCCAGCACCGCAAAAAAAAAAAAAAAAATAGTGTAGTTTTTTTTTTTTTTTTTTAATTATGAAAACAGCGAGGTAATTTGTAAATGCCCGTTAATTTCTGGAGTCCCATGCTATCCTAGAATAATGTATTTTTTGGTATCTCATTCAGTGTTTTATAAAAATAAGAGGGGCCGGGCATGGTGGCACACGCCTGTAATCCCAGCACTTGGGAGGCTGAGGCAGGAGGATTGCAAGTTCAAAGCCACCTCAGCAACTTAGCGAGGCCCTAAGCAACTCAGTGAGACCCTGTCTCTAAATAAAATACAAAATAGGGCTGGGGATGTGGCTCAGTGGTGGAGTGCCCCTGGGTTCAATCCCCAGTACCAAAAAAATAAATAAATAAATAATAAATAAATCAATAAAAATAAGATGGTCCTGGGGTTGTAGCTCAGTGGTAGAGTGCAAGGCCTTGAGTTCAATCCTCAGCACACCCCCCCCCCCAAAAAAAGAAAAGCTAATTAAAAATAAGAGAAGAGTCATCGGGGCGGGGGATATCACTCAGTTGGTAGAGTGCTGCCTTGGAAGCACAAGGTCCTAGGTTCAATCCCCAGCACCAACAACAACAACAAAAAAAATAAGAGTCATTGTTCTTGAGCAGAATAGCAGGATATTCTTAGCCTCAGAATCCTGGGCAGGGGTAAATAACAATATGGCTGAGACCAGCTCTCAAAGCTAGTCTGCTGCCAGGTGTGGTGGCACACACCCATAATCTCAGCTACTTGGGAGGGTGAGGCAGGAGGATCCCAAGTCTGAGGCCAGGCTGGGCAGCTTAACAAGACTCTGTCACAAACTAAATTGTTTTTAAAAAGACATGGGATATGGGCTGGGGTTGTGGCTCCGTGGTAGAACACTTGCCTAATACATGTGAGGCGCTGGGTTCAATCCTCAGTGCCACATAAAGATAAATAAAATAAAGTTATTTAAAAATTCCATCTTAAAAAAAAAAAGACATGAGATGTAGTTCAGTGCTTACCTAGTATATGTGAGACCCTGAGTTCAATCTCCAGTTCTGCCTGCCCCCCCAAAAGAAGCTAGTCTACATTTGGTATGAGAATGTATCTAAAAGCCAAAAATTCATCACAAAGAAATGATAAACACTTGAGGTGACAGATATGCTAATTTGCCTGATTTGTGCTTTCCACAATGTATGCATGTATTAAAACATCACATTGTACCCCATTAATTTTGTCAATTAAAAATAAAAATTTTTAAAATGTGAAAATTTTAAAAATAAAGATCAACAATAACATTTCCCATTGTTTCAAATTGTGTTGAAATGCACATAGCATAAAATTGTCATCTTAACCTGTGTGTGTGTGTGTGTGTGCACGCGCGTGCGCGCATGCTCACATGTATACACCACCACACCTGGGCCCTCTGTGTGTATCTCTTATGTCCAATTCATTATTGCCTCATAGCTGGCACAGTGATGTTTGAATATGGAATGCGTCTTGGCAGAGAGGTTCGAACTCTCCGGGGACTTGAGAAGCAAGGCAACTGTTATCTGGCTGCTATTAATTGTTTACGGCTTATTCGTCCAGAATATGCATGGATTGTGCAGCCAGCATCTGGTGCAGTGGTATGAAAACTTTCCATTTTGAAATTTGGGGATCATTTAATCTCTTTGTTTTTGTCCTTTCAAAACTATTACCTTATTTTGCTTCATTTCATTTAAAATTTCTGCTGAGGTACTTGTAAACTTAAACTCTTTTTTGTAGCAATTCAACTATAGTAGAATACTGTCCCTTTAATCCCCAAGTTCAGAATTTTTATAGAAGAATTGTTGCAGAGTGGCTTTGGAGTTAGCCTTGACTAACTTCAGCCAAGTTCTTTAATCTTTTGCTATTTGGTTAACCTCTTGCTTAAAGTAGGGTTGATACTATCTACCTTGTAAAGGATTATGAGGGTATTAAAGGAGATAATTTTGAGTACATTACTTAAAACAGTGGGTGTCTGGCCCACAAAAAGGGCTTAATAAATAATTCATTTCAAACATGTTTGTTAATTCAGTCTGCAGTTGTTTTAAAGGACACAAACTTTATGAGTTTTTCCCACCACAATAATGGGTCACATATGCCCAGTTCCTTGTGTTATATAGTTCTGCATTTATTGGCTGTTGCCCAGGATTTTCAGTAGGTATTATAACTTCAGAACTAAGGAAAGCCATGTGATTTATATGGAGATCAAATCTATTCCTCAGACTCAGTACTGGTTGTTAGTAAAGTGAACCAACTTGGCAGATGACTCCATTTCTTTGACAGCCACAGTACCTCTGTAAAAAGAGCTATGCTGGTTGAAATAAAAATAATTTCTGTTGAAAGGATTTAAGCATGAAATCTCTGAATCACAGTTAATGATATCAAAATAAGAATACCATTTTCCCAGTTAAATCCTTGTTTTGTCTTATCAGTATGATCGCCCTGGAGCATCCCCTAAAAGGAATCATGATGGAGAGTGCACAGTGGCCCCAAGTGAGTCAGAGCCTCATGCTGATCTTTGTTGAATGGTAGTTATATTGTCAGTAGACCTATAGACAAAGATCTTTATGTTATAGTGGTTATACATCATATAGACAGTTATAACTGTATGTACTTACAGTGTTATGTACTATAAATATTACACATAATAGTGATGTTCAAATATGGTAAAATTCCTTCCTTTTAGTTTTTCAGCATTTTAATCTGCCAAAGGTGATTTTCTGGTCGCCCTTTGGAAATTCTGTATGGTGCTATGAGAAATGAAAATGCTTAAAAGAATGTTTTTATTGCCTGTTGTGTTTAAATTAGCTTACTACCAATCATTTTTTCCTCAGTTTCCTTTGTATTACCGGGGAGACATGATGTCTTTCATAAAGAACCTGTGCTCTAAATTAGGACACACCTGGTTTTAATTCTGCTTTTCTCACCTTGGATATGTTCCTTGCTTATTAGTAGAGATAACTACTTCACAGTTGTAAGACTTAAATGAAGTTACATGTAAATAACTGGTAAGCACCTCCTCCACCACAGCTGGTGATTAGAGTGCTTTGATTTGACTCAGCAAGTATATGTGAAGCAGGGATGTTGCTTTTTTTTTTTTTCTGAGATACTGCCTAATTTTTTAAGTTAGCTTTTACTGAGTCCCAATTGAATGTTTACTTAATGTTTAGTGGGAAAATGACATGGTACCTTAATCTGATAGTTTCTTCCTTTGTACTTTGAGAATTGAAAGTAATTACTTTCAATTTCTTTGTTTTCTAGCCAATCGGCAAATTGAAATCCTAGAACTGGAAGATCTGGAGAGAGAGTGTTCCTTGGCTCGCATTCGTCTCACTCTGGCTCAGCATGATCCATCAGCAATTGCAGTTGCAGGTAAGAATGTAAAGCCTCTAATATGTGAGTGACCAATAGCACACTTTAGGGCAAGGCAGTGTGCTAGATGGGTGTAGAGTGAAGAATTGTGAACTCTGAGATATTCATCAACAAAGCAAAGCATATACCCTTGGGTGCACTAACTAGCCATTTTCCATTTCCACAGGAAGTTCGTCAGCAGAGGAGATGGTCACTCTCTTGGTTCAGGCTGGCCTCTTTGACACCGCCATTTCACTCTGTCAGACTTTTAAGCTTCCCTTAACACCAGTCTTTGAGGGGCTTGCTTTCAAGTATGTAAAAAATCATCTTTTAACAGTCTTGATTTTCTAATGCAAAGATATTATCCTGTTGCTTAATGTGAAGCAGTGATCACAAGCCAGTAGCCTGTAAGCCATTTTGTTAGTTTGATTGTTGCTTTAAAGCATTTATGTTTAAAAGAAGTAGGGTTTTTTTTTAAATCTATGCAATATGTTTTTGCAATACTTACAAAAATTAGCAGCTTTTGATTTTACTTAAAAAAGTAATCTTGATTTATATCATCTCTTAAGAAGTCAGAAGAGCAGACAAGCCTGAGTTAGGTAATGGTGTCCACTGTAGATAAGGCATATGTTCTCTTCAATCCTTTAGGACGTCTGTTGACCCTTCTTAGTAGTATTCAAAAGTACCATACTTCACCACATGATTATTGCCATAGCACTAAGGCATATTCATGAGTATGCTGTGCATACTAATCTTGTACCAAAGTCAATTTAGTAATAAATGAATTTTAAGCATACAAGTGTAATGTTTTAAGAAATAAATAGCTTCACATAATGGTTGCACCCCATTTTTGTGTGGAAAAAAAAATGGCATACATTGTGATGATTATACAGTAAAATATAATATTTCTGGATTGAGGTGTAGCTTGGTGGTAGGATTACTTGCCTGGCTTGTTTAAGGACCTGAGTTCTATCCATAGCACCCCAAAAATAAAAAAGAATTTCTTTTTTAATTACCTTATACCCATTAGTCAAATAGTTTGTGAATTAGAAATATTTTTAAACATTTGGAATTTTTCATCAATTTTCTCCTGCAAGTAAATTGTCTCTTAATCGGTGGCCCATTAGAGTCATCCAGTTATGTGGCTTTGAGAATGAAAAGCCAGTACTCCAGTAATAAATTCAGCAATGTACTAGAGCTAAAGTTGTCTTCTTACCGCTCTAGTTTTAGTTGCAAGATAAAGTGGTTCATTTCAGCAGTTGGTTTACTGGTGAGGAACCATTTTCATTGCAGATGCATCAAGTTACAGTTTGGAGGAGAGGCAGCACAAGCAGAAGCCTGGGCCTGGCTGGCAGCCAATCAGCTGTCCTCCGTCATCACTACTAAGGAATCTAGGTACTGCCCTAGTGTTCTTTCGGCTCTGGGTTGGTTTACTTGTCTCAAAGCTGTAGCTCTCTTCCTTTGATTAAATTGTTCTAAATATAATATTTCAATTTTTTTCTTTCTCTTTTGGCTAAGTTTTTGTAGAAGCTGGAGAGTTTATAATTAGGGTGACATCGTGACATTTATTGTTCAAACCAGATGTCTGTACCTATGAAATGTGTCCTTCTCCACCTCCCCTTCCTCAAAGACTTGGTGGATGTATTATGTCATCAAGAAAAGGTACTCTTAGCTGGGGTAGAGCTCGGCGGTAGAGCATTTGCTTAGCATGCAGGAGACCCAGGATTCAATTTCTAGTACCACAGAAAAAAAAGAAAAGAAAAGGACTCTTGGCCAGGCAAGGTGGCACATACCTGTAGTCCCAACCACTAGGAAGGCTAAGGCAGAATGATCATTTGAGCTCATGAGTTAAGAGACCAGCCTGGGCAACATAGCAAGGCCCCATCTCAAAAAAGAAAAGGAAAAGTATTCTTCAAAGCAAAATTCTATGTTTACTTGGCTTTAGAACATGGTGTTCCTTTTTTCCTCATTCCTTCCATTGAGCTAACACTGCATTGTTGTCATCACAGTGTCCCCTTTTAACTTGTTTCTGGCTAATCTTTAGCAGCCCCATTGTCTATCATACTTCCTCCAGCTCTTCTCTCCGTATGCTTTCCCTGTGCACGTAATTACTATCTGCCTGAATATACATCAGTTTCTTCTTCACAATCCTCAAATAATCCTAACCCTCAGTAAACTTTCTTTTCTGAAATGCATGTACACTTGTATTATGCATCTTCACATTTTAGAATGGTAGAGATATGGAACTTGTCTTAACTTCCGCTGCTTTAACAGAATATCTGAGACTGGGCATGTGTAACAGTAGAATTTTATTTGGCTTGCGGTTCTGGACGCTAGGAAGTTCAACATTCAGGTGCCAGCATCTGGTCAGGGCCTTCTTCCTTCATCATCCCACAGCAGAAGGTGGAAGAACAAGAGAGAGCCAAGTTTACCTTTCCAACAAATCTACACTCACAATAACTAACCCACTCCACATTAAGGACATTAATCCTTTCTATTCATAAGGACAAAGCCTCTTATTAGGCCCCACCTCCCAATACAATCACATTAGGGGATTGAGTCCTCTAATATTAGTTTTCTATCCCTAATGTTTGTTCAAGTTTGAGAACCAGTTTCAAAAAAAAAAAAAAAAAAATCTAAACTAATATCCTTATCCCTTCCCCTGCTGAAATCCTTAAACAAATTAAATTAATTGTATAGTCAAATTAATATGTGGTTAGTGGGAGAAAAACATAAGAACTGAATCAAAGTCATCTAGTTTCCAGTATTATTCCAAGTCATATTGAACCTGATCTTATTAGTTCCCCTTTGGTATATTACTGATTGAGCTGTGAGCTTCTAAAGATGCATACTGTTAATAGTACTGTAAATCACTGCTAAGAATCTGAAACTCTTGCCAGGCTCAGTGGTACACACATATAATCCTAATGACTCGGGAGGCTGAGGCAGGATGATTATAAGTTCAAGTCCAGCCTGGGCAATTTAGATCCTGTCTTAAAATTAAAAATAAAGCCCAGCACAGTAGTGCATGCTTGTAATCTTAACAACTTGGGAGGCTGAGGCAAGAGGATTGCAAGTGCCAGGCCAGTTTCAGCAAGTTAGCAAGACCCTGTCTCAAAATTAAAAAGGGCTGGGGATGTAAATAAATAAAAGTAAAAAATAAAAGGGTCAGGTTGTAGCAGTGGTAGAGTACACCTGGGTTTAATCCCTAGTACAGAAAAAGAAAAATCAACCTCTTCACCAACCAGGGACAGACTACAATTTTGTAAAAAAAATCTGAAACTCGTTTGTCCTTTTTGCTGTTTTCAAGTGCCACAGATGAAGCATGGCGACTATTGTCTACTTACCTAGACAGGTACAAAGTCCAGAATAACTTGTATCACCACTGTGTAATCAATAAGCTGTTATCCCATGGAGTGCCTCTGCCTAATTGGCTTATAAACAGTTACAAGGTATGTACCATCTTAATTTGTTGAGATTAAGAAGCTGCTCTTCATCATTCTGAATAACTTCATGAGATGATTAAAAAGAAAAAGAATGAAAATTTGTGGGAATACTGAATTATATACTGTAGGTAGTTTCTCAGTCATAGCTAAAATCATTAAGAACAATGCTACACCATATGTAGTATTTAAAGTTCCACAGGTTAGTAGATAAATGCCTGCTTATATGCTGAATGAATAATGAGCATCTGTTTAGAATAACGAGTATATTCAGGACATAGTTTCTACTGTCTGTTACTCAAAACATTCATGTCAGTTATGTGGAGTAGTTTCAAATGCAACAGTATTTTTTAAATTGGTATTGTCAAAATTGAGTTCATGGATCATGCTTGAGTCTGTTTGTCATTACCATGAAGAAATAACCTTATAGCACACTCCTGTAATCCCAGGGGCTCAGGAGGTTGAAGCAGGAGGATTGCAAGTTCAAAGCCAGACTCGGCAATTTATGAAGGCTGTAAGCAATTTAGCAAGACCCTGTCTCAAAATAAAAAGGACTGGGGATGTAGCTCAGTGGTAAAGAGCCCTGGGTTCAATCCCCAGTACCAAAAAAATAACCTTAGGGCTGGGGATGCACCTTGGTGGTAGAGTGCTTACCTAGCAGCACCATCCCCAGCACTGCAAAAGAAAAAAGAAAAGAAAAACTTGAGGCAGGCTAACTTTATAAAGAAAGAAGTTTGGGGCTGGAGTTGTGGCTCAGTGGTAGAGTGCTTGCCTAGCATGTGCGAGGCACTGGGTTCAATTCTCAGCACCACATATAAATAAGTGAATAAAATAAAGGTCTATCGACATCTAAAAAATATTTAAAAAGAAAAAAAAAGAAAAGAAAAGAAGTTTATCGAGCTCACAGTTTGGGATGCTGAAAATCCAAAATAGGTATTTGGCTACTGTGAGTGCCCTCTTGGCAGCGTCACTTTGTGGCATGGTGTAAACACATGGGAGCCAGTGATCACATCACCAGACAGGAAGCAAGGGGGCTATTCAGGGACTGGTCTCAATCTTAATAACTCACTCCATCAAGAACTACTGTAGTCCCTCCAGGTAGCCCCCTTATGGACCACCCACTAGGCCCTATCTCTTAAAGGTCCCAACACCTCCCCAAATCACCACATGAGCTCTTCAGGGACAAACCATAGCGGATTATCTGCATAAGAATTATTAGAATGGAGGGCTTATTTAAAATATAGATTCCTGTGTCCCATCCCAAACTTAAAGAATTAAAGTATCTGGGAGAAGGAACCAGGAATATACATTTTACCAAGCTCCTAATTTGGTACAACTTAAGTTTGAGAACTACTGTATCTGAACCACCTCAGTTAGAATAAGGAAGGAGAACCTGAGGTTAAAAAGATTTTTTTAAAAAAGAGAATCTAAAGGTTAAAATAAGGAAAATTGATCTTAAGTTAGAAAATAGAAAAAAAAAAAAAAAAGATTGGGCTGGGGATATAGCTCAGTTGGTAGAGTGCTTGCCTCTCAAGCACAAGGCCCTGGGTTCAATCCCCAGCACCGCAAAAAAAAAAAAAAAAAATAGAGAAAACAACTAAGATGATAAAAGTATGATTGTGATCTAGTCAGAACGTAGAAAACATTTAACATAATCAATAGACTCTTCCAAATTGTGACTATATTCATTCTTCTCTGAGTTAAATGCAAATTAGATACAAATTTAAAACTGGTGATTCTTTGAACTTCTTTTGCATTTGTCATTAATATACATATTTTTTTCTTGTAGTACTGGGGATTGTTCTCAAAGGACACTTTACCACAGAGCTATAGCCACTTTTATTTTTTATTTTGAGACAGTGTCCTGCTAAGTTGTTGAGGTTAGCCTCAAATTTGCAATCTTCCTGTCTGATGTGTCTCAGTATAAAAGCACCCTGGGAGCCGGGCGTGGTGGTGCACGCCTGTAATCCCAACACTTGGGAGGCTGAGGCAGAAGGATCTCAAGTTCAAAGCCAGCCTCAGCAACTTAGCAAGGCCCTAAGCAACTCAGTGAGACCCTGTCTCTAAATTGAGCTGGGGATGTGACTCAGTGGTGGAGTGCCCCTGGGTTCAATCCCCAGTACCAAAAAAAAAAAGCACCCTGGGTTCAATCCGCAGTACCAAAAAAAAAAAAAAGTACCAGGGAATTAGACACTTGCATTCTTTGGTCTGTGCTTGGATAAAGGGAAAGGAGGTATATATTGGGGGGGGGGGGTGTTTTGATTTGGGGTTTTTTTGTGGGTTTTTTGTTTGTTTGTTTGTTTTTTGGTACCAGGGATTGAACTCAGGGGCACTCAAGCACTGAACCACATCCCCAGCTCCTATTTTGTATCTTTTTTAGAGACAGGTCTCACAGAGTTGCTTATTAGATCTTGCTTTTACTGAGGCTGGCTCTGAACTCATGATCCTGCTGTCTCAGCCTCCAAGCCCCTGGATTTACAGGTATGCACCACCACACCTGGCTGGTATACATTCTTAATCGCTGACTTTTTAGCTGTGTTGGTGGTATATGCCTGTAATCCCAGCAACTCAAGAGGCTGAGTCAACAGGATCACAAGTTTGAGGCTAGCTTAGGAAACTTAGCAAGACCTTGTCTGGAAATAAAAAATAAAAAAGGTTGTGGGTGCAGCTTAATGGTAGAGTATTCCTGAGTTCATTTCCCCAATTCTGGGGGTAAACAATCACTGACCTTTTACAGAAAGTTGATGCCGCTGAGTTGCTTCGTCTGTACTTGAACTATGACCTTTTAGAAGAAGCTGTGGATTTGGTCTCTGAGTATGTGGATGCTGTATTAGGAAAAGGACATCAGTACTTTGGGATTGAGGTAGGTATATTTTAATTGTGTATTTTCACACCAAGGAAGATAAAGATGTGAAAGTATATTCAATGTATATTAGTGTATCAAACCTTTATTATTTTCAGTTAAATAAATATTGTCACTCTAGGTGTTTCTAATTTCCTGTTTATAAAATCCCCATACATTTCCTTTTTGTCCATCAAAAGAATGTGGCTTGAGGACTTAGAGTGTAGCTCAGTGATAGAGTATTTGCCTACCATGCACAAAGCCCCAGGTTCAATCTCCAGCACCACAGAAGTAGTGGGGGGTAAAAAAGAATGTGGCTTTAGTTAGTATCTGGTATTTTGTGTGGAGGGATTATGCCATTTCTACAGGGTCTTTTCTCTGGTACCAGGGAATGAACCCAGGATGCTTAACCACTGAGCCACATCCCCAGCCCTTTTTATTTTTTATTTTGAAACAGGGTCTCACCAAGTTGCTTAGGGCCTCACTAAAGTGCTAAGGCTGGTCCTGCCTGGAATTACAGGCATGCATCAACATACCCAGCTCTACACGGTTTTCTTATTCATCCTTATAACAGCCTTATAAAAGACTGTTTTAATTCTTTTTGCTTAGATCTCTGAGGAGCCTGGCACAGTAGTACACATGTGCAATCCCAGAGACTCTGGAAACTGAGGCAGGAGATCCCAAGTTCCGGCCAGCCTGGGCAATTGAGCAAGATCCTGTCTAAAAATAAAAAATTAAAAGGGGTGGGGAGCTGGGCATGGTGGCACATGCCTCCTAATCCCAGTGGCTAAGGAGGCTGAGGCAAGAGGATCATGAGTTCAAAGCCAGCCTCAGCAACTTATAGTTTTGTTAAAGTGTGTTTATCCTTAATAGACCATAGGGTTCCTTTAAGCTTGAAGTTGACATAAATTTTTAAATATATTTGATTTAACTGAGAAAAGGACAAGTTCCCCAGTTTAAAAGAAAGGTAGGGATGATCTTTTGTTTGTTTGTTTGTTTTGTTTTTTTGTTTTTAAAACAAGCTCCGCCAAATTTTATTAAAGAAAAATTTTGCATGTTTTACTTTTCACCAGTCTGTTCTGGCATGCTTCTCATGATATCAGAATCACCTGGATCAATGATCGACAGTGTGCACACTCTGTAGTATTTTCCACATGCTGTGCCCAATTCAATATTATTGCCACTCTAGTGGTGTATGCCAGTTTTGGCCAGCATGGCATAGTACTCTATTTCAGATTTCCTCAAAGCTGGACAGTTGTTGGCGAGAATGACCAATTTTCCTTTGCACTGTCTGATCATCTTGAGGGTCTGCTTGTACCACAGCACATACTTTCCACTTTTCATAACAAGCTGGAGCCTAAAGTTGATTGACTCCAGACTTTTTCGTCTTCTTTGTGGCCACCATCTTCCTGCCTTAGATGCGGGACGGCCCCCAACCAAGAGCAGCCGTCAAGATGGCTGGCGAGCTAGAAAGGAAAGAATTCCCACAATGCAAAGTTCTTCACAGCAGAGCCGGGACGCTAGGGGGATGATCTTAACTGGTAAAAAGAATTAAGTATTCTATGTTATAGAGTCCTATGAAAACTATTATTCAAAAGAAACAGTGCACTTTTAAGATTTTTTTCAAATAATATTTCCCTTACAGTTTCCACTGTCTGCAACAGCCCCAATGGTGTGGCTCCCATACTCATCTATTGATCAGCTTCTCCAGGCTCTGGGAGAGAACAGTGCCAACAGTCACAACATCGCAGTATGTAAACTCTTTCATGAATCGTCTTCTGTAAGCTCCTGCACTAGGACGCTATACTTAACAGCTTGATCTTCAGTTCCTAAGGACTAGAGGGAAAGCAAAAGCCAAATATTTATCACCGTTAACATTGTTGTTCTGGACCCTTTATAAAGAAGGTCAAGGATCTAAGCAGCTTTTTCCAAAAAACCTAATGAGAAATTATGTATGCATTAATTATACAGAGACAAAAAGCTTGCAGTCCATTTTTAAAAGAAGTTTTAAATTTAGCAGGGCAGATCCTGTAAGGTAAACAGACACTTGAAATATAATATAAATTATCACTGCCGTGCATAAATGTGGCATATACAGCAGCATTCTCCAGGACTCACATATTAGCTATTGCTTGCCTTAAAAGAAAAAAAAAAGGCAATGTTTTCTTTGCCCAAAGAGAGTCATTGTAGTGATGACTTATTTGTTTATTAATTAGAGCATGTGTCTCTTAAGTCTGTAAAAAGAACTCACAGTGTGATTTTTAACTTCTCCTTGAGTCGGGCATAGTGGTGCACGCCTGTAATCCCAGCGACTCCGGAGGCTGAGGCAGGAGGATCTCGAGTTCAAAGCCAGCCTCAGCAACTTTGCGAGGCCCTAAGCAACTCAGTGAGACCCTGTATCTAAATAAAATACAAAATAGGGCTGGGGATGTGGCTCAGTGGCTGAGTGCCCCTGAGTTCAATCCCCAGAACCCCCCTAAAAAAAAAAACTTATGATTTACATATTTAGAATATTCATTAGGAAAACAGGATTGGAATATTGTATCTAACATCAATCTTTTTCAATCTTACAGTTACTCTGTAATGACTTCCTTCTTTTCCCTTACAGCTGTCCCAGAAAATACTTGACAAATTAGAAGACTACCAGCAAAAAGTTGATAAGGCAACACGTGATTTATTATACCGCCGGAACTTGTGATCGGGATTGTTACTAGCCTTTGTAACCATTTGGTGCCTCTTAGGGCTTAAGACTACTCTACCAGGAACCCTGTACTTAAGGCTGATTTTTATAACTAAATGATGTGTACAACACTCAAATCTGCATCCTGCACAAAATAGGAGGGCAGAAGAGTCAGAGGACCTGTGCTTGCTGGTGGTGCTAACACAATTTCTGGTTTTCAACCTTGGTCTCAAACAGCTGCTTTTGTATATGATTCACAGCTTTTTTAGAGTTTATATTTTTTTAAACTACCGAAGACATTCTTTATCTGCAAGTTAAAACCTACTCTCACTTTCCAAAATAGCTGATGGTTGATGGTTTGTTATAGCTGACCACCAAAAGCAGTCACTGCAAATATTTTAATTCTTCCTTATCACTTTTTGTATTTCAATGGAATTATTTTGGTCCAGAACTGACATGTATTTTCTGTATTGCAAACAGGCTAATGACTTTATGTACTCTTTTCATTATTTATTGTGGAGTTTTTGTATGATCTTCAATAAAGTATTAAATAATTTGCCTAGTTAAGCCTAAAATTATGACCAGCAGTTTAAAAGAAGGTATGCTACTTTGAGTCGGGTATGGTGGCACACATCTGTAATCCCAGCAACTGGGGAGGCTCAGAGGCAGGAGGATTGCAAGTTGGAGTCCAGCAAGATCCTGTATCAAAATAAGAAATAAAAAGGGCTGGAAGATAACTCCATGGTAGAGTGCCCCTAAGTTTAATCCCTAGATTACAATAAAGGAAAAGGAAGCGAGAGAGGGCTGGGGATGTAGCTCCATGGTAGTGTCCCTGGTTCCATCCCCAGTACTGCAAAAAAAGAAAATATTGTATTTTGAATCATTTTCTGAAGCTAAACTTGGGTAGACATTTAGCTAAGGGAAAAATGGAAATCCACAGATCTAAAAAGCAATCGATTTTTCAAGTAAATTCTATTCACTTCTATGATTTATAATAATTAACCAGGCTTGATTATATAGTATAGTCTACTAATGTATTGTACCAGAATGTATTGGATTCAGAAGCTTTTGTGCCTACAAATTTTTGTGAAAGTAAAAAATAGCAAAATCTTGGATTTATTCTACATATTACAATCTATCTTTCAAGGAAATAATTGTATCCTACATGGTAAAATGCCCCTTAGAGCTGGGCGCAGTGGCACATGCCCATAATCCCAGCACTCGGGAGGCTGAGGCAGTATGATCGAGAGTTCAAAGCCAGAAATTGTGTTAGCACCACCTCAGCAACTTAGCGAGTCCCTAAGCAACTCAGTGAGACCCTGTCTCTAAGTAAAATACAAAATAGGGCTGGGGATGTGGCCCAGTGGTGGAGTGCCCCTGGGTTCAATCCCCAGTACAAAAAAAAAAAAAAAAAAAAGAT
This sequence comes from Glaucomys volans, assembly GCA_020662805.1. NCBI lineage: Eukaryota > Metazoa > Chordata > Mammalia > Rodentia > Sciuridae > Glaucomys > Glaucomys volans. The sequence continues at coordinate 52,542 of JAJEJO010004327.1, read as the reverse complement.
GCCCCTTAGACTTTTCTTGACCTTTTCATAGGCTTGTAATCTTTCTTTGCTTCCTTCCTTCTTTCTTACCTTCCCTTTTAGTACTGGGGATTGAACACAGTACTGGGGCACTTTATTACTGAGCTACATCATCAGTCCTTTTTATTATTATTTTTCATTTTAAGATGGTCTAAATTACCCAGGCTGGCCTTGAACTTGTAATCCTCCTGCCTCAGCCTCCTGAATTGCTGGGATTACAGATATACACCATCACACCCAAGTATATACTTCAATTGTGAGTTTTTGCATGGTACTGTTGTTGGCAGACATTGAGGTATGTTTCTTTTTTTCATTTTAGTTCTATTATGATTGCTAAGAGGCATTTGGTGCAATTAGGGATTGAGAGAGCCCTTGAACTCCAGCTTTGTAAACTTGGGGCTTTCAACCACAGTAAGACACTTTTGCCAACATGTGCATATTTCATCTGTGATCTGAAAAACACTGGACCCTGTTGTAGCATCTCTGGAGAGCTTCCAAGTAGTGAGAGACTGGCTGCTACAGAAACCTATCGGTGGATTGCTGATCAAAGCATGGGGCTTCCTTGACGGCAGTTCATGAGACGCGGACCAACTTTTCTGGTCCTAATTTTTTTTTTTTTTTTTTTTTTGGTGTAAGGCCTAAACCCCACACTGGAGCCAGTGCAGCTTTTCTGTTTTTCTTCTATCTTTCTCATTTTGTTTCCTACCAGAGCTCAATGTGCATGCAAACTCCATTCCAGTTTTCTGAAGCCCAGTCACAACTCTGACAATTTTCTGATTACAAAGTGTTATTAAAAATGTTCCCTCGGCTGGGCGTGGTGGCGCACTCCTGTAATCCAAGCAACTCGGGAGGCTGAGTCAGGAGGATCGAGAGTTCAAAGCCAGCCTCAGCAACTTAGCGAGGCCCTAAGCAACTCAGTGAGACCCTGTCTCTAAATCAAATACAAAATAGGGCTGGGGATGTGGCTCAGTGGCTGAGTGTCCCTGAGTTCAATCCCTGGTTCCAAAAAAAAAAAAATGTTCCCTCAGGGCTGGGGATATAGTTCAGTTGGTCAAGTGCTTGCCTTGCATGCACAAGGCCCTGGGTTCAATCCCTAGCACTGCAAAAAAAAAAAAGTTCCCTCAGGGCTAGGCACAGTGGCACATGCCTGTAGTCCTAGCAGCTCAGGAGGCTGAGGCAGGAGGATCACCAGGTCAAAGCCAGCCTCAGCAACTTAGCAAGGCCCTAAGCAACTCAGTAAGACCCTGTCTCAATACAAAATAAAGCTGGGGATGTGGCTCTGTGGTCGAATACTCCTGAGAGTTCAATCCCTGTAAAAAAAAGTTCCCTCAGAGCTGGGTGCAGTGGAACATGCCTGTAGTCCCAGCAGAGGCTGAGGCAGGAGGATTGCAAGTTTGAGGCCAGCCTCAGCAGTTTAGGGAGACCCTAGGCAATGTAGTGAGACCCTGCCTTAAAACAAAAAAAAGGACTGGCGATATAACTCAGAGAAAAAGCACCTCTGGGTTCAATCCTCAGTGCTCCAAAAAAAAAAAAGTGCCCTCAAATGGGCATGGTGGTGCTTGCCTGTAATCCCACTGACTCCAGAGGCTGAAGCAGGAGAATTGCAAGGTCAAGACCAGTCTCAACAATTTATCAAGACACTCAGCAGTTCAGTGTGATACTCTCACAAAAGGGATATAGCTCAATAGTAAAGTGCCCCTGGGTTCAAGTCCCAGTACTAAAAAACAAAAATAAATAAATGGATTGCTTGTTTCAGTTACTTTTCTTGTAGGCCATGAAGAAAAGAGGGAACCTCTCTGGGTATGGTGAAGAGGCCAGCTTTAGCAACTTGGTGAAGCCCTAAGCAATTTAGTGAGAACCTGTCTCAAACGGGGGGATGGGCTGGGAATGTAACTCTTAAATTGCCCCTAGGTTTAATTCCCCGTACCAAAAAAATTAATTTTTTTTTTTTTTTTTTTAAAGAGGGAACCACTTTATTCCAACTAAAATGTTTGTGTCCAGGTTTGGCTATTATCTCATTCTCTAGATTTCTCCTAAAGTCAGGTAAACAACTTCATTTCAAGTTAGTAACTGGAACATTAGGTTGGTTAACTCCATTTTGGTTTGGTTTTCCTGTGGGCCTATTACACTCAGTCCAAATCAACGGTCTCCTCTAAATCTTTTTCCGGGGATTGAACTCAGGGGCACTTGGCCACTGAGCCACATTCCCAGCCCTATTGTGTATTTTATTTAGAGACAGCGTCTCACTGAGTTGCTTAGTGCCTTGCCTGTGCTGAGGCTGGCTTTGAACGCGCGATCCTCCTGCCTCAGCCTCCTGAGGTGCTGGGGTTTACAGGCGTGTGTCACCAAGCCTGGCTTCTCCTATAAATCTTTTTAAATAGAGCAAAATCTTGAAACCTGGCTATAATCATCAGCTCTGCAAAAATTTAAAAAACTGACTACAGGGTGATTCTGCTATTGGCCCCCTTCCTCCTAAGGTCCCAACCTGTGGCAGATACCACATTCCTGTCACTAATTCAAAAGTAAATGGGAGGGGCTGGGGATGTGGCTCAGTTGGTAAGGCCCTGGGTTCAATCCCCAGGACCTCAAAAAAAAAAAAAAAAAAAAAAAGGTAAATGGGACTTATGTGTAAATACTCAGCAAATGGAAGGTCAAGTCTATCAGTAACATTCTAGAGAACAAAGCTGATTTACCTCACTCTGAAACACTTTCACTACGAGAACATAGTTTATATTATAGGAAGTTGTAATGTGTCATTTAATCTTTTTTATCCCCCGTTTGTGGTACTGGAGATTAAACCACTGAGGGACATCCCCAGCCCTTTTCATTTTTAAAAAATTTTAGGACAGGGTCTCCCTAAATTACTAAATTGCTGAGGCTAGCCTTGAACTTGATCCTTGTACCTTAGCCTCCTGAGTCAGTGGGATTATAGGTGTGCACTCCCATACCCAGTTAGTGTCCTTTTAATTTTCACAGTTCTTTCCAATTATATGCATAATACCTAAAAACAGACACACATTGCTTTTAAATCAAATTAAGGACAGACACTATAAGTAACTCATCAATCCCTTTTTATGTGTGCACAGAGCTCCAGCTAAAGATCAATTGATTCTTCAAATAACTTATGGACTAAAAATAGGTATTTCTTTCAGTAAATCAGGCTTCATGGTTTAAATGAATTTCCATAAAACACAGAAGGTCAAGTAATGTGGTGTAATAAATCTGGTCTTTGTCACTGGTTCCTGGCATAGAATTTCAAAAACCTTTGGAATTTCCTGAATGATGGGAATCTGTTACGCTAATAAAGTGACTCTTGGTGAGCCCCTAACTAGCTTGAAAATTGGGGCCGGTCCCCTGAAGACCAACCACAAGATTACAGGGTTGGAGCTTTGGGCTTGGCCAGCCTCTGGGAAGACAAGAGAGCTGGAGATTGAGTCCAGTCTTGTAGCCAACGAATTCAATCATGCTTATGCTGTAAAGTCCCGTTAAAAACTCTGGACACCAAAGTATAGCTTTTGACCTGGTGAACACATTGATGTGCTGGGAGGGTGACACGCCCTGACTCCACAGGGAGGCAACTTGGAAGCCACACTCCCACAGCTTGCCCTATTTATTATCCTTTCAATAGAAATTATTTTTATTTCAACCAGCACAGCTTTTCTTACAGAAGTACTGTGGCTATCAAAGAAAAGGAGTCATCTGCCAAGTTGGCTCATTTACTACAAGTCAGGGAATGGATTTGGCCTCCATATAAGTCACATGGCTTTCCTTAGTTCCAAAATTATAATTCCTACTGAAAATCCTGGGCAACAGCCAATAAATGCAGGAACTATACAACACAAGGAGCCGGGCATATGTGACCCATCATCGGGGTGGGAAAAACTCAAATAGTTTGTGTCCTTTAAAACAACTGCAGACTGAATTAACAAACATTTGAAATAAATTATTTATTAAGCCCTTTTTGTAGGCCAGACGCTGTCACTATTTTAAGCAATGTACTCAAACTTATCTCCTTTAATACCCTCATAATCCTTTACAAGGTAGATAGTATCAACCCTACTCTATTCAAGAGGTTAACCAAATAGCAAAAGATTAAAGAACTTGGCTGAAGTCAGTCTTCATAACACTTTCCGGAGTTCTGCAAGTGGTTCTAATGAGTTATGGAAATTAAGGAGGTCTTGGGAATCCCCAAATTTATAGTCAGTCAGAAGTGTGGGTGGCCTAAGGATTAGGCCTTAAACCTCCATGGAGTCCTTTGCGCCCTCTCGGTAAAGTCAGAATTGAATTGGATTGAAGTACACCTAGTTGAGCTGAAACCGAATAAATAAATGACCAAATTTAGATAGTATAACCACAAAGTTTCATTCTAAAGTTGAGACTTCAGCCAGGAGCAGTGGTGCACGCCTGTAATCCCAGCAGCTTGAGGGGCTGAAGCAGGAGGATCGAAAATTCGAAGCCAGCCCCAGCAACTCAGTGAGGCCCTAAGCAACTCAGTGAGACCCTGTCTCTAAATAAAATACAGAAAGGGCTGGAATTGTGGCTCAGTGGTCAAATGCCCCTAAATTCAACCCCTGGTACTCAAAAAAAAAAAAAAAAAAGTTAAAACTTCAGTGAATATTCCACCACTGTTGGGTAATCTCTTGCTGACGTTCCAAAAGCCCAGAGCTTTCAATTGGGTTTAGGAAGGTCAGCTTTTGACACCAAATACGAGTGAGTGTGACTAAGTATATTTGAAAATACATGTTTATTCAGATGATCTTCCCAGCTTTCACTTGTCAAGTGTCAGCCCTGATAACTTGGTTTCACTGAAACATAACAACCAAAACAAAGGCAGGGAGGGAGAAGCTCAGTAATTCCAGAGCCTCAGCCTCATTATTCTTCCAGTTGTGTGCATGTGTGTGTGTGTGTGTGTGTGAGAGAGATGCATGGGTTCTGACCCAGAAAACAAAAGGGGTTCAGCAGGTAAAGATGCAGGACGCAGGATGATAGACATGTTTTATTCAGTGGTGGCCACAGCCAAGAGCCAGCCCCCAGCCAGTTCCATTTTAGCCTCCCCCTTCCCTCCCTTTGGCCCTTTTTATATGTAGGATGAACAAAGAAGGCACACTGCCAACAGGTTACATAAGGGGGGCATGCTCACCAATTAATGTTTATGACCTTGAGTCTATACACTGAATCACAGTGTTTCTGGCCTTGACCAACCCTAACATAGTTCCCAGCCCTTGCTACACACTAAAAACATAACAGCCTACTGAACGTCTCGGTGAGGGAGCCCAACTACAGCCATTTGGGGGCCTGCCCCAACTCTGTGTGTGTATGTGTGTGTGTGTGTCATTCTGGAGATTGAACTCAGGGACACCCTACCACTGAGCTACATCACCAGTTCTTTCTTATTCTAAAACAAGGTCTCACCAAGTTGCCCAGGCTGGTTTTGAACTTGCCATCTTCCTTCCTCAGCCTCCGAAGTAGCTGGGATGACAGGCACCACCACACCTAGCTAAGGGCTAAAGAACTTAAAAAAAAAAATCAGTGGACCCTGCACTCCCGGCTACCCTAGCCCAACTGCTTCAAATTCTTTTACTGCTTTAATGTTTTCCAGATATATCTATGGATTAGACAGGTTTGAGAGCTGCTGTTATAAACATACCAGTCATCTCCAGAAATGTCCATTTTCACCAAGGAAAACAGATTTTTCACGAATCTATACATTTTAGTTTAGTTCAATCTCAATTTGGTTCCAGCTATCCAAAAGTATGTGGATATTTGTGTAAACAAAAGGTTCATTTATAGTAGTAATAGTTCCCACTGCTTATTTTGTTTCAGGTACAATGCAAAGAGTTTAATGCTATGATCTAATTTAAATCCCACAATAACTCTATGGATACTGTTCTTTTTGTTACCTGGGATTGAACCCAGGGGCACTTAACTACCAAGCCACAGCCTGACCCCTTTTTATTTTTTATTTTGAGACACGGCTTCACTAAGTTGCTGAGACTGGCCTCGAACATGTGATCCTCCTGCCTCAGCCTCCCAAATCGCTGAGATTACAGGCATGTGCCACGATACCAGGCTTAGATACTGTTACCAACACACTTTACAGTGGCAGAAACAATTTTGGAGATGTTAAGAAATGTGTTCAAGACAGCATCGCAAAGGTCCTAGAGCCAAATTTGAATCCAGATGTATGGCTTCAGAATTCCTACAATTGGACTGGGGATATAGCTCATTTGGTAGAGTGATTGCCTCACAATCACAAGGCCCTGGGTTCTAATCCCCAGCACCGCAAAAATAAATAAATAAATAAATAAATTCCTACATTGCCCTATTTTACTGCCCCTCTCCCCAAGAAATAAATTTACAAATTGCTAACAGCTTCAAAATGGCAAATTCTCTCCTGCTGCAAGCTGTTTTTAGAAATCTTTCAAGTCTATAATCTCAGGACACCCTCATAATCCAGATAATCCCTTCCATAGGTGAGAAAAGAAAAGCAGTCTTGCAACTTGATTTCAAGTTTGTATATATTTATTAAAAAACTTTTGCTGGGGGGCTGGAGTTGTGGCTCAGTGGTAGAGCATTTGCCTAGCATGTGTTAGGCACTGGGTTTGATTCTCAGCACCTCATATAAACAAATAAAATAAAGGCATTGACAATAACATTTTTTTTTTAATTTGCTGGTGCTTCTAATGTTCCAGAAAGTGTATTTCATACACATGGGAAAAAACTAGAAAAGTCACAGCTCTAGTGGATTTTGTATTCAACAACCAATTTGAGAGTGCACTCAAAATTGGGTACAACAATATCTACCCTGTAAGGATGTGGGATCCCAGAGTGGGAGCACACACCCATGAACCTAGTGACTCAGGCTGAGGCAGAAGGATTGAAAGTTTGAGTCTAGCCTCAGTAATTTAGCAATCCCTAAGCAATTTAGCAAGATGACCTCAAAATAAAAAATAAAAAATATTTTGGGAATGTAGCACAGTAATAAAGTGTCCCTGGGTTCAGTCCCCAGTGCCAAAAAAAAGAAGGTTGTAAAGTGCTTAGTGAGAGCTGGGGATATGGCTCAGTTCGTAAAGTGCTTGCCTATCAAGCACAAGGCCCTGGGTTCAATCCCCAGCACCGCAATAAATAAATAAATAAATAAATACAATAAAATAAAGTGCTTAGTGACTGACACAGTTTATGTAGTAAATGCCCAATAAATGATAGATGTTTTTAGTGTGCTTGAGTAGGAGTTGAGCCATTGGGGATATAAAAAACAAATACCTCTGGTGTTACCTTTAAATTGAGTTTAGAGGGTGAGACCTGTATCAACAGGAGGGTGTCAACTGGGCATGGTGGAGCACACCTGTAATCCCAGTGGTTTAGGAGGCTGAGGCAGGAGGATCATGAGTTCAAATCAGCCTCAGCAACAGCAAGCAACTCAGTGAGACCCTGTTTCTAAATTTAAAAATACAAAATAGGGCTGGGGAAGTAGCTCAGTGGTTGAGGGCCCCTGAGTTCAATCCCCAGTACCAAAACCCCAAAACAAAGCAAAACACAAACAAAAAACTGTAGGGTATCAATGGTAGGAAGGGGAAGCTTGACACTGAGGCCCAGAGATATAAGGTTCAGAGAGGTTTTATCTTTACTGGCTCTTGAGGAATGAAGACAATTTTCTTATGTGATGCACTAGTTATTCCAACTAGTTAAAGTATGGAAGCTGAAAGCTGAGACTGGGAGAAGAGTGCAGCGACGGATAGGCAGGGGGAACTCCTCTCCTCTCTCCTTACCTCCCTCTCATGGCCTGCCCGCTACCTGCTTGCTGGCCAAAACACCACGGCCACCTCTGCAAGTTCCCATTGAACAAAGGCATTAAGAGGACTATCTGTCCCTGCCTTAGGGTGCGAAAGTGCAAACTATGTCTGTCTGGATTGATGGTACTGGAGGAGGACTTGGTTGCAAGACTGGCACCCTGGACTCCAAGCCCAAGAGTGTAGAAGTCGCCTGAGTGGAATTTTGATGGTTCTAGTACTTTGCAGCCTGAAGGCTCCAACAGTGACATGTATCTTGTACCCACTACCATGTTTTGGGCCCCCTTCCATAAGAATCCCAACAAGCTGGTGTTCTGTGAAGTTTTCAAATATAACCAAAAGCCTACAGAGACCAATTCAAGGCATACCTGTAAACAGATCACGGACATGGTGAGTAACCAATACCCCTGGTTTGCAATGGAGCAGAAATACACTCTCACAGGCATGGATGGTCACCCCTTCGGTTGGCCTTCCAAGGGCTTTCCGGATCTCCAAGGTCCATAACACTGTGGTGTGGGAGCAGACAAAGCCTATGGCAAGGATATCATGGAGGCTTATTACCAGCCTGCTTGTATGCTGGAGTCAAGATTACGGGGACAAATGCTGAGGTCATGCCTGCCCATGGGAATTCCAAACAGAACCTTGTGAAGGAATCCATCATCTTGCTTCTTGTATGTGAAGACTCTGGGGTGATAGCTACTTTTTTTTTTTTTTAATTTTTTTTTTTAGAACCAGGGATTGAACTCAGGGACACT
>JAJEJO010004327.1:0-42820 GCA_020662805.1 Glaucomys volans | reverse complement strand
CATGCTCCTTCTCCTCGGGCGTGCCTGTCTGATAGGCATGGCTGTGGGATGCAGCGATGTTTAGGGGAGCAGGGTGTACTTTTTCTTCAAAGTTGCTAATAAAGGAGGCCTGGTGAAGTGAGGTTAGAATTTCGCCTCATGGTGGAAAGCTCTTATTTCTTAAGGCAAACCCAACTTTCTATAGCAAAGGCAGGGTGGCGGTCAGCAAGAGAAATGCCCTAGTCCCCTGCTGCAGCACTTCCCTTGCTTGGGACTGCATGCCCTCCCGTGGACACAAAGTTGAGTAAACTGGTAGAGCCCTATCTTAAAAGAAAAAGTTCTTAGTGCTTTGTCCTTCATTAATAAAACAAAGAGGATATTTAAGTATAAAAACAACAACAAATAAGATGGGGACTGGGGATAGAGCTCAGTTGGTAGAGTACCTGCCTCGCAAGCACAAGGCCCTGGGTTCAATCCCCAGTACCAAAAAAAAAAAAGATGGGTGTGTGGGTATGTGTTTTTCTAAAGGAGGAAACCATCTTGGTCACTGGGTGCTAAACTTGATTTTGGTTTAGAAATAAAGGAAATCCTTTGGGCCGGGCGCAGTGGCGCACGCCTGTAATCCCAGTGGTTTGGGAGGCTGAGGCAGGAGGATTGCGAGTTCAAAGCCAGCCTCAGCAACTGAGCAAGGCCCTAAGCAACTCCGTGAGACCCTGTCTAATACAAAATAGGGCTGTGGCTCAGTAGTGAAGTGCCCCTGGGTTCAATCCCCAGTACCAAAAAAAAAAAAAAAAAAAAAAAGGAGATCCTTTGGAGCAGGGGTGGGGAAGGTGGAACTGGAAAAGTTGGTTACTAGGGGCTCTTGGTCTTTATTACCATGTAAGGGTTGCCCTGCCCTATCCACCCTTCTTTAGGAGGTCGACCCTGGACAGCTACCATGTGGATGCACATTACTGGTGGTTACCTGAACCCAGTGAAGAGGTTTAAGACACATGTAGTTGTCTACATGGGTTTTGGGGAACGAGTTGGCTGGCCCACATGAGCATGTTCCTGACAGGAGGCACTGGGTTCTTGTCTGGTGAAGCCAGCATGTCACTAAAGCAGGCCTTTTGATATATAACATTTTTCAAATGCAAAACAGTTTAGATTTTAATCAAGTTTGTAGGGTTTCTAAGTCTAATTTTTCAAAATTTTCTTCTTCAGCTGTCTCCTTCCACTCTTCTCTTGGAGAAGTTGGGATCAGCTGGAGTAAAAATACTTATAATGTTGTATCCTCCCAGTGCAGAATATTCCCTTCTTTGTTAAGATTCTAAGGAGTCATTTCTTTTTTCTTTTGTAATAAAGAAACGCACCTCCATCCTGCATTTCCCCTACTGTTCTCTGGTTTTTGTGCTGACCACAGCAGGCGAGGTGTGGTTTTCTCTTGCCATGACAACTTCTAATGGCCACGTACAGGAGGTGAGTTAGGTAACTCCTTGTTGTAAACAAACTGTAACTGCCCAGCGCAGCACTTATAAATCAACCCAACATTAAAATTAAAAAAGTACTGAAGTTAAGAAAGGTAGGTGGGAAGTTTAGTCAGCAGACATCTCCAGAGAGGACAAAAATCAGGGAATTGATCAAAGGGCCACAAGTCTGTTTTTATGATTCAAGATGGCTTTTTATTCACTTGACCTGAAAACTTTCTGCTTATGTAAATCAAGTAAGAATTTAGTAGGCTTCCTATCTATTTCACTTCCAGGAATACTGTGATTAACGAGCCAATGCCAAAGAACTACATGAGTCATGGTATTCTGTTGCTTTGCCTCTGCTGTTCATTATGGTATCTCCACCTACCTTGTCTCTGACAGTTGAGTGCCACCAGTTTGGTCCTGCCACTCCAAGATTCGATTATTCACACTGCCTTTAATTTTTCCAAGTGAGGGATTGCAGTTCCCCTGCAAGGACTAAACTACAAAAAGCAAACCTGGGGCTCTTCAGGGATGCTGGGGCTCCCTGGCAAATAAATCTTCAGTCTTCTGGACCCTACAATATGGGTAAGGAAGAGTTTGTTTTTTTGTTTAAATAGTACCAGGGACTGAACCCAGGGGTTCATAATCACTGATCCATATACCCAGTCCTTTTCTTCCTATTTTTTTTTTCAGACAGGGTCTTAGTTGCTTAGGGGCTCGATAAATTGCTAAGGCTAGCCTCGAACTTGCACACCTCCCAAATCGCTAGGATTACAGGCATGCTGCCACCATGCCCCACTGGGGAGTAAGCCCAGGGGTGCTGTACCATTGAGCACACTCTATCCTTTCTATTTTGTTTTGAATGGGGTCTTGCTAAGTTTCCCAGGCTAGCTTGAGAGTTGCCATCCTTCTGCCTCAGTCTCCTGAGTCACTGGGATTATAACCTGTGATATCACAGCCTGCCCCAGCCCTTTTTAAATTTTTATTTTGGAACAGGGTCTCTCACTAATTGCCCTAGCTATTCTTGGTCTTGCAATCCTACTGTCTCAGTCTCTGGAGTAGATGTGATTACAGATGTGGGCCATCAAGTCCCACTTCCTTAAATGCTTTTCACTATGGCCAGAAGAGGCTGGGGAGGCTGCAGCAGGAGAATGGCAAGTTCAAAACCAGGCTCAGCAATTTAGCAAGGTTCTAAGCAACTAAGCAAGACCCTGTCTCAAAATAAAACATATTTTGACTCAGTGGTTAAGTTCTCCTGGGTTTAATCCACAGTACCAAAAAAGAATAGGAGGGGGCTGGGATATAGCTCAGCAGTAGAGCACCCCTGGGTTCAATCCCTGGTACTGCAGGGGAAAAAATCCTTTCCACTGTGGTAAACCAAGAAAGATTAGGTTTTTCCAACTCATTCACAGCTGACCATCTTTTGATTCATGTTTCAGCCAACCAAATTTAGCAGTTTTCCTAGCTCCTTTTGTTGCAACTTTAAACGCAAAATCTGTTTAGTGGGTTCATAGCAACAAATTTAGCCTAAACCAAATTCAAGATGCTTCCACCATTATCCCATGGTCTTAATATTCATTCCCACGTTTCCTAAATTTCCACTGGTATGTTAGAAAACTTACGCAGTTCTTTTGGAGTATAGTGCACCTCCTCCCTGTCATATTTTATTTTATTTGGTACCGGTGATTTGAACCCAGGGGTGCTTAACCACTGGGCTACATCCCCAGTCCTTTTTAAATATTTTATTTAGAGATAGGGGCTCACTAAGTCGCTCAGTGCCTAAGTAAATTGCTGAGGCTGGCTTTGAACTTGCAATCCTCCTGCCTCAGCCTCCCCCTGAGCTGCTGGGATGACAGGTGTGCGCCACCACGCACGACTATCACATTTTAAACCTGAACTTTAGAGGTTTGCTGGGGATAGTATGGGTCTAAAAGCAGTGAGGGGTTTTCGGGATGGGTCCTGAGAGGCATCATCACTGTCTTGCTTGGCAACTGCTTCATGGGAAGGCATAGGTTCAGGATGCCAAAGCCTCTGGGGTGGGGAGGTCACTTCTGCAGGGTAACAAGCCTCACCCGAGCCTGGCGCGGTGGCATACACCTGTAATCCAGGAGACTGGAGAAGCTGAGGTACTTGAGACCATCCTGGGCAAATTAGCGAGACAACGCCCCCGACCCCAAGTCTCAAAAAAAAAAAAAAAAAAAAAGAAAAGAAAAGAACGTGTGGAAATAGATATATTAAGGATACAGGAGTGTGGTGGAAGCAACTTGAAATTGGATCAGGTCAAATGAAGTAGCACAGTGGTAGGGTTGAGCACCCCTGGATTTGATCCCCACTAATGAGAGAGGGGGGCAGGGGAGAAACCAATGTGCCACCTCGTGAGGGTATTTCCAAGAGCTTAAAGAGACTGGATCTGAAGGTAAGGAAGAGTATTGATGGAAGATTAGTAAAGAGGATGAGGTTACTAGTGGTACCAGATTGGTAAGGCTCCTTCAACCCATCTGAACAGTTTAGGCGTTTTGCTTCTATGGAGGACAACGCCGTTCTTCCCAGCTAATAAGCAACACAGTATAGAACACTATCTTTGCGGTCTTAAGAATTTGCAAACACCTAAGAGACCCATTATCATATTTAATGTTCAATGCTATACCCAAGTAAACCACAGTAACCAGAAGAAAACTGGGAAAGACTCCAAAAAGCAGCCCAGCTTCTTAAAGGACAAATAACGAACAATCACCCCAGAACACCCACAAGATGGAGGACAATAGGGTAAAGAAAAGACTCCGCAAAAAGCGCACGCCTGGAACCTTACCCCGGGGGTGGGGGGGAGTCACTCTAAATCCAGGCCCTTCCACACTATTGGCTTGACTCCCACTCTTTTTTCTTTTCTATTGGCTACCGGCTTCTGACCTGGGTCAAAACCGCCAATCGTTTCGTTCGTGGGTAAAGCCCGCCTACCGCAGGGGAGGAGGAGCCTGAACGACCCGGGGGCCCAAGGCGCTTGCGCAGGCGCGCGTTCCGCCGGTTAAAAGCGGATCCTGGCGGAAGGCGGTGCCGCGGTACATGAATATTGATTACGCATCGCCTCGCCAAGCCCCCGCCCCTTTAGGCTGCCGACGCTCTCTGCTCGCGCTCGGGCTCGCGATGGGGAAGAAGTCCCGGGCGGTACCCGGCCGCAGGCCCATCCTGCAGCTCTCTCCGCCGGGTCCCCGCAGCAGCACGCCGGGCCGAGATCCGGAGCCGGAACCTGACACGGAGCCGGATTCGACAGCGGCGGCTTCCACCCAGCCAGCCCCGCCGGCCGCGGCAACGACGACGCCGCCCGCGGTGACTGCCTCCGCGGTCGCGGATGATTCGCCTTCAGAAGGTAAGGGTGCCCCGTAGTCGGGACTTCCGAAACTCGAGCTCGGGGCTTGCGGCCTGGGCCTCTCAGGGCACTTTCTAGACCCCATAAGGGAGAGAAGCCGGGGCGGGCGAGATCCACCCTTCCGAGGCCCGCCTGTTCAGGGACTGCGGGGAGGGCGGCGGAGGCTCCAGGGGCGGCGGAAGAGGCCTGCCGAGCGGTGCGTGATCAGCCCGGGCCCATCCCAAGGCGCCATTGCCTGTCGCTGGTACAGGGCTTTCCCCGGGAAGGTTTGAATCCGACTGAGGCCCAAGCGCTCTGGTCTCCGAAACGTCCGGTCTTGGTTTTGATGACGTAGAAAGGTGGATGTGAGTTTCGGCGTGCTTGGCTAGTGACGGTGGAATCTGGTCTTTTCTACACGTCATCCGCGTCCTTTGGTGTTTTTTTGGTTGTTGTTGAAATTGGAATAGATACTCTTTAGAAATGAACAGACCCTTTTTATTATGCCAGACAAAGCGTTAGTATCCCCAAACTAACAGGTATCCTAAAAATTCCTGGAAAAGTGGGGCTCCCAAGTACTAGTGTGTTTCTCCCTGGAATGGTACTTCGATTAAGAGTAACTGTATGACGTTGCTGCAGGGGTAGGCGCTGGAGAAGCCGCGACCATTTCAGGTATTAATAAATCACGTTGTGCAGAACATTCTGTAGCGGTGCATGTTGTAAAAACCTCATGAAAAGAATAAAAAAAAAAATAAACCTTCATTAAAGGCTGGAGAAGATTTACTGTTTTTGCCTGTGAATTTTGAAGTATTGTGGATGTAATTTTTATATACAGTGTCCAGATTCTTAAAGTTGAAGTCACCAGGCATATGGAAGGTTCTAGTTATGCCTGTTTTTCATCTCCCACTTATTTGGGTCATTGATACACCCTGTTTTTAAGTCGATGAAATCTGGAGCAGAAAGGGCAAACCTATGATTGATTTGCCATCTCTAGTGATTTTCTGGTCCACTGTCTAACTGCAAATTTTTTCCTTTTGTTCCTTTTTAAAATGCAGATGAACAGGAAGTGGTGGTGGAGGTTCCCAGAGTTGCTCAGAACCCTCCAAAACCAGTCATGACCACCAGACCCACAGCCGTTAAAGCAACAGGTATAGATATTTTTCTTTTGTTTTACATCTTATGTAGAATATCTTTTATTAAGTTCAAGTTGAATTTCTACATAGAATGCTTTGATGTTACTGATTTGTTTTTCTCCCATGAAGTGTAATTTAAAATCTTTTCTGGGGTTGGGATTGTAGCTCAGTAGAAGAGAACTTACCTAGCATTTGCAAGGCCCTGGGTTTAATCCTCAGCAACAAACACAAACCCAACCTTTCTGTTTGTGAGAGCTTGTTGACAACTACACTTTTTCCTTTGTAGTGTTGGGGCTCAAACCCTCAGCTTAGTGCATGCTAGACAAGCACTCTACCACTAAGTCACATCCCCAGCCTGGTAAATACATCTTAGGCAATGCAAAATTTATGCTTTGTCTCTGTATCCAAATAACTTGTACTACTTTTTCTTCTAATGCTCTTTTGTAGGTAGTTTTCTGGCCCTTCCACTAACTTGTTCTTTTAGGGATACCAGATATATCTTTTCATATTCTTCCTTTCCCAACACTTCCTTGATTGGTATTCTAGCATCCACTCTGTGGAGCTGAAAATTGTTTTTATTAAATATTTTTTAAGCACAAAAGAATATTCCTAGCCGGGCACGGTGGCGCATGCCTGTAATCCCAGCACTTGAGAGGCTGAGACAGGAGGATGGAGAATTCAAGGCCAGCCTCAGCAGTAGCAAGGCACTAAGCAACTCAGTGAGACCCTGTCTCTAAATAAAATACAAAATAGGGCTGGGGACGTGGCCCAGTGGTCAAGTGTCCCTGAGTTCAATCCCTGGCATACTTCCCAAAAAAAAAAAAAACTCAGTACCTCCAAAAAAAAAAAAAAAAATCAGTAATTGGTAGTAATTTTTTTTTTTTTTTAGTTTGGAATACATTTTCTACTGTTTCACACCTAAAATAATAGAGACTTATGCCTCCCTCCATACCATTTGCCACTTAAGAAAACAACAGTGTGGGAGCTGGGGTTATAGCTCAATGGTGGAGTGCTTACCTTGCACATGGGAGGCACTGGGTTCCATCATCAGCACCACATAAAAATAAATAAATAAAGGTATGTATCCATCCAACACCCCCCCCCCAAAAAAAGAAAATTCAGTTTGGGTTGGAAAAGCTAAAATTTAGTTGTAAAATTTTAGAGCCATGTAATACCATTTTCCCTTGCCCCCCTTTTTATTTTGAGACAGGTTTTCACTAATTTGCTGAGGCTTGCCTTAAACTTAGGATCCTTTTGCCACATCGCCTCCTTAATAATTACAAATGTGTTCTACCAGGCCAGGCAAATAAGAATTTTTCTCTTTCCGCAGGATAGGGCTTATCCTGAACACAGTTTTGAGATTGCAAAATTTGTACTCTGGTCCTCCTAACTCTGTTCTTAGCTTTCTTTTCCATCCTATTCTCAGACCACCAGACTTTCTTGCCATTGTACAGTCCTGACTCTTCCACCCACTGAATGTTCCATATGAAAAATTACCTTTTTGCCCATAGTCATTCAAGGCTTCTGATAATTGTGAAAATGTAATTTTTTTTCAAGGTGATTTTAGTTAAATAATTTTTGTTTTCTTTTTTGTGTGTGTGGGGTAGTGGGAATTAAACCCAGAGGCTCTCTAGCTCTGAGTTGTATCTTCAGTTCCATATATATCTGTAATCTCTATCTGTCTGTCTATCTATCTGTCTGTCTATCTATCTATGTATATTTGGGGGGAAATTACCCAATAAAAAATTTGAAATTATCTCTGTTAAATTAGGATTAATGGACCACTGTGATAGTCAACAGTATTAAGTATATTTGAGAAAGGGGTATTTAACATGTTCTACAGATGATATTCAGAGTTCCGTGAATTCCCCTGAAATAACATTCTCAAGTGTTTGTGGCGCAGGGGGTGTAGGGGTTTTTTCTTTTTTTTTTTTTTTTTGCTGGTGCTGGGGATTGAACTCAGGACCTTGTGCATGCAAGGCAAGCACTCTACCAACTGAGCTACATCCCCAGCCCCTATTTGTTGGTTTTTTGATTTTGTTTTGGTGCCTTTTGATACCAGGGATTGAACCCAGAGGTGCTAATTTACTGAGCTACATCCTCAGGCTTTTATATTTTTTATTTTGAGACAGGGTCTCACTAAGTTGCTGATGCTGGCTTTGAGTTTATAGTCCTCCTGCCTCAGCCTCCCAGGCCGCTGGGATTACAAGTGTGTGCCACTTCACCTGGCCAAGTGTTTTTGAGAGGGGTTCTGTAGCTGTATGTTACTGTCGAGTTTTAATGACTCAAAAGAGTTAAAATCACTCTGGTAATTATAGCAAAGAAATGGTAATTATAAAAGTATAAAGCATACTTACTATTTGAAGCCTGTCTAGAAGGAAGGGTATGTACCTGAGAAGTGTTTTACTATCTTAATAGTTACTGGATTTGCAAATTGTGTGGCACTGTGGTTTTGTGAATATACATATGAAGGTTTTGTTTGTTTTGTTTTGTTTTTCTTGGTACTGGGGATTGAACCCAGGGTCTCTCACATCATTTGCTTAATATTGAGCTACAGCTCTTATTTTTTATTTTGAGACCAAGTCTCTGTAAATTACTGAGGCTGGTCTCAAACTTACCATTTGTTTTGCCTCAGCATTGTAAATGGCTGGGATTATAGACTTACAGGTGCCCCTGCCTTGTTTTGATTTTTTTTTTAAATTGTTTTTTAGTTATAGATGTACACATGCCTTTATTTTATTTTTATGTGGTGCTAAGGATCAAACCCAGTGCCTTACACATGCTAGGCAAGTGCTGTACCACTGAACCTTAACCCCATCCCCTATTTTGAATTTTGCTTTGCTTGGGGGTTGAACCCAGGGGTTCCACCTGGTAGGCAAGTGGTCTACCGCTGAGCTACATCTTCAGCCTATGTGTCTGGTCTTTGTCTCCCTTTGCTGGCATAAAACTCTTAAAATTCTTGGGATCTTTAAAGCGATAAAGTATTTTTGTATGATAATGAGTTGATTAATGGGTGACAGGCCCTAGGTTGCTTCAGGATAGGTGGGGCTGATTGGGCTGAAGGCTAGGTTAATCACCATGGTCAGTAATTTCATCGCATCTATGTGAAGAAGCCTCCATAAAAGCCCAAAAGAACTAGGCATGGTAGGGTAGGTCTGTAATCCCAGCTACGCAGAAGGCTGAGACAGGAGGATTGCAAACTTGAGGCTACCTTTGCAGTTTAGGGAGACCCTGTCTCAAAAAATAGGAAGGATTGGGGATGTATTTCCATGGTTGAGCACTTACCTACTTACCCAGTAGGCGGGAAGTACTAGGTTTAATCCCAATATTGGTGGTGGAGAAAGAAAGGGTAAAGAGAGCTTCCAGATAGCTGAACCTGTGAAGGTTTCTGGAGAATGTGGAAACCCTGGGCCCCTTTTCCCCTACATCACCCTGTGTGCATCTCTCTTCATTTGTATCCATTGTCCTATGCTTTGTAATAAACTGGTAAGCATAATTTATAGGGTAAAAAAGTTCTGTGGGCTGTTCCAGCAAATTAATTAAACCTAAGGTGGGTCAGAAGCACAGGTGAAACCACCTGGAGCTTGCAGTTGGCTTTGAAAGTGTGAGGGGGCAGTCGTGGGATGGAACTTTCAACCTAGGAAGTCTCACACTACTATAGGTACAGTGTCTGAGTTTAATTGAATTGAATTAAAGGACACTTACCACAGGATTGCTTGCTTGCTTGATGTGTGTGGGAACATTACACATCTGGTGTTAGAAGCATGATTTGAGAGCATAATTGTAGAGACGTGAGTGTTTATTCTTATACTTCCACCTCTGAGTATTGCTCAGCCTCTGTTTATTAAAGGTGAGCAGTTTGGGGTTTGAGGAGTCCGCAATCTTCTCAAAAACACTGCTAAGCGCTGTAGTTCTGAAGAATGGCCCTGCTTTCTTAGGTTTTAAGTAGCAACAAATCTTAGTAGTATATCCCTAGCCGGACTTCTTTTAAAAAATTTTGTTTTTAAATTTTTTTATTTTGAGACAGGATCTTGCTAAGTTTCTTAACTTGGGATCCTCCTGCCTCAGCCTCTGGAGTGTGTTGCTGTGCCCTCAGCCTAAATTCTGGCTAAAGATTTATCTTATATAATTTTTAGAGATTTCCTAGGACATTTTGGCATTTGGTTACTAAGATTTTCCTTTTTGTTTCTAGGCGGTCTATGCTTACTTGGTGCTTATGCTGACAGTGATGACGATGAGAGTGATATTTCTGAAAAACCAGCACAATCCAAAGAAGCAAATGGAAACCAGTCAGCCGATATTGATAGTACACTGGCCAATTTCCTAGCGGTTAGTGGTGTTTTTTTATTTATTAAAGCCACTCTGGAACCAAGCATGGTCAGCATGCTTGTCAGTCTTGGTGTTTTTTTCTCCTTTCTCCTCCTTTGCCTCTGTCTTGCTCTGTCCTTCCCTATCTCTCTCATTAAAAAGCTTTCAGTAGAAGGAGAAGGAAGGAGAGTGTAAGGATTTGGGGAACTTGTATAATTAGAAGCAGTTTTGAGCTGAAAATGGAGCCTGTAGGATTTTCCAGTGGCTACCATTTTTGCAAGTTTCTGGTTTCCATGTCATTGTTGCTCTTTTTATTCTGCAGGAGATTGATGCCATAACAGCTCCTCAGCCTGCAGCCCCTGTGGGAGCTTCTGCTCCACCTCCAACTCCACCTCGACCAGAGCCAAAGGAAGCAGCAACATCTTCCCTTTCCTCTACTACATCAAATGGAACAGACTCAGCCCAAACACCAGGGTGGCAATATGATACCCAGTGTTCACTGGCAGGAGGTAAATGTGACTAACCCTTTGTTTACAGAAATGTTAAGTGTAGTTCTTAAAGTATTCTAGACATTGACATTCCTAAGGATGAAATCCCAGATACTTTAGCCCTAGACTGTAGGATTCTGGCCTTTTAAATACAGTACTTGGAAGATAATAGGTAGGATAGAGATCTCTGAGAACTTGTTAGATCTAAATTCTAACCTTTGAAAAGTAATTGATTCCCTTTTTGATCAGTTGCATATTATGCCAGATGAATAATATTATGCCAGGTAAATAATAAGTTATTTTAGAGTCTTTGGGGGTTCGGAATATATTTTTGAAGTAGCAAAGTGTGTTGTTGTTTTTTTTTAACCTTGTATGCATAGGCAACTAAATGTTCGTTGAGAAAATAATTCTAAAGGCTGAATGCAGTGGTGCTCTCCTGTAATCCCTGCTACTTGGGAGGCTGAAGTAGGAGGATCGAAAGTTCAAGGCCATCCTCAGTGATTTAGTGAAAGAAAGGACAGGACATAGCTCAGTGGTAAAATGCCCTTGGGTTCAATCCCTAGTGATGATGGGGATTGGGTCCATCATCACTAGGGATTGAACCCAACAGTGCTCTGTCACTGAGCTACATACTCAGCCCTTTTATTTTATGACAGGGTCTCACACAGTTGCCTGGGATGGCCTCAAATTTAATGATCGTCCTGCCCAGCTTCACAAATCATGGGATTTGTGTGTATATCACTACACCCATCTCAGTGAGAAAATAATTCTTGTTGTTCGACCAGTGGTTCTCGGTTAGTTGTGTGTCAGATGTGGGGTGCACCTAAGGTACAGTTGACAATGTCTGGGAATGGTTTTGGTTGTACAGTGCAGGAGTGTTAAATCTGGTGGAGAGAGACCTGGATGCTACTAAATAATCTACCTAGGACTGCCTGTATGGCAAAGACCTAGCAACTGAAAATATTCTAATAGTACCAAGTTTGAAAAACTAAACTGTTAGATTATTGTGGCTTTACAAATAACTTGCTGTAATTCAAGTCTGTGAAGGCGTTTGTTCTTAAAATTTGTTTTATTTCTTTGTAGTGGGAATTGAGATGGGAGATTGGCAAGAAGTCTGGGATGAGAACACAGGATGCTATTATTATTGGAACACACAAACAAATGAAGTGACTTGGGAGTTACCCCAGTATCTTGCCACCCAGGTACAGGGATTACAGCACTACCAGCCCAGGTAAGAGGAAACTTAAATTACCTTGAAGGAAATTAGTTTTGTTGATTGTGTTTGCCTTCTCTTTCTCTTGCTAAGTCTTTTATTTTTTTTTTAAAGTTCTGTAACAGGTGCTGAAGGTAGTTTTGTAGTAAATACAGACACATATACAAAGGAGAAAACAATTCCTGTTTCCGGTAGTAAAAGTGGACCAGGCATAGCTAAACGAGAAGTTAAAAAGGTCAGTGTTGTAACTTATCCTGCTTACTCTTCTTCTAAAAGTCTAATAAACTTGATACAGATTATATTTATAACACAAATGGGTTCTATTGTAGTTTTACTTAAATCTTTTTCTTTGTATTATTCAGCATTTACAGCACTTACTCAGTTCTCTTTTAGGGTGTTAATGTGCCCTTGAAGCTCCTAGGGTCATTGAGAAGAATTTAGGACAAGTCAGGGAGACAGGGCTCCAGTTCCCCATCCCCACTTCAGACAGAATTGTTCTATTATTTTAGAAATCCATGTAGGATTTTTTAAATTTTTATTTTGTTTTAGTTGTCATTGGACGCAATACCTTTATTTTATTTTTATGTTGTGCTGAGAATCGAACCCAGGGCCTCATACATGCTAGGCAAGCACTCTACAACTGAGCCACAAACCCAGTCCCATGCAGGATTTTTTTTTTTTTTTTTTAAACAACAAGATCAATTTTCTTACAAATTAAAAACTACTACAGATTGAGTATAACTTATCCAAAATGCTTGGGACCATAAGCATTACAGGTTTAGGGTACTTTGGGATTTTATAGTTTTTCACATATATGTAAAGATATATCTTGGTTATTGAACCCAAGTCCAAACTCAGTTCATTTATGTTTCACGTACACCTTACACAAATTGCCTGAAGATAATTTTACACAATATTTTTATGTACTTGTGTTTTGACTAACGACACTCAAGAGGTCAGGTATGGAATTTCTTTTTGTGATATTCGGCTTTCAAAGTTTCAGATATGGGAGCATCTGGATTTTCAAGTTAGGGATGCTCAGCCTGTACCAGTGAAACCTGAGCATTTCTAAATCCTCATTAGGAAGAAAAGGGGTTATATTCTTTAGAGAGAGAATGTGTTCATTACAGCTAATCTCAGATTTTAAAATGATGGATTTTTTTATATCAAAAAGTACCTTTTGAGCCGGGCGCGGTGGCACACACCTGTAATCCCAGCACTTGGGAGGCTGAGGCAGGAGGATCACTAGTTCAAAGCCAGCCTCAGCAACTTAGTGAGGCCCTAAGCAACTCAGTGAGACCCTGTCTCTAAATAAAATGCAAAATAGGACTGGGGATGTGGCTCAGTGGTGGAGTGCCCCTGGGTTCAATCCCCAGTACCAAAAAAAAAAAGTACCTTTTGGTACTGAGGATTGAACCCAGTAGCATTTTACCACTGAGCTATATCCCTAGCCCTTTCTAATTTTTTTTATTTTGAGGCAAGGTCTTCCTGAGTTGCTGAGGGATCACAAACTTGGGATCTTTGTACTTCAACCAGGCATGCATCACCAGTCCCAGCTCAAAAAGCACTTTTATGGGTGGGGGTATAGCTCAATGGTAGAACACTTGCCTAATATGTGAGAGGCCCTGTCCCCAGCACTACAGGGAATTTTTTTTTTTTTTTTAAGTATTTTTAATCTTTATAACTCCAGGACAGAGGTGTAGAACAAGTATTTTCCCAATCAGAAATAAACAGTTTTAAGCATAATTACACATTTCACTTTGGAAATATTTCACAGTTCTCTAAATTGACTTTCATAGCATACCTATGAGGTTTTCTTATCTTAAAGAAGAGGAAGGTGAAGATTTATTCAGTCATGTGTTGAGCTAACAAATAAGAGCTACTGATCTTAGTCTGCCTGTGCTTAATATTGGTCTGTCCTTCGACTGTCTGAGAATAGGGGTAGGATATATTTGAGTCCCACTCAGAACAGGATTCTAGATCAGTTACTGCCTTTTTAAACTAACACATTTCCATTATGTACATAAATCTGTTGGATATAGGTGCTTTTTTTGAGTATCAAATGAATGAAAATAAAGTTAATATGAACTGTTGATTTATATACCTGAGGAGATTTCTTGAGAATTGAGGCTAAATGATTTTATTCTTCGTAGGAAGTAAATGAAGGAATTCAGGCTCTCTCAAATAGTGAGGAAGAGAAGAAAGGAGTGGCAGCCTCACTGCTTGCTCCTTTATTGCCTGAGGGAATAAAAGAAGAAGAAGAAAGATGGAGAAGAAAAGTAATTTGTAAAGAAGTTGAGCCAATTTCAGAGGTGAAAGAAGCTAGTACAACAGTAGAAGAAGCAGTGACAACAGTAAAGCCACAAGAAGTTACGTTGGACAGTATAGAAGACCCTTCTCAGGAGGATCTTTGTAGTGTCGTTCAATCTGGAGAAAGCGAAGAAGAAGAGGAACAAGATACCCTTGAGCTGGAGCTAGTTTTGGAACGGAAAAAAGTAAGATATGAAGGTTTAAAATACATTCTCTCCCCTTAATATTGTCAGATTTGAGTATCATCACACTCAACAGCTGTTATTAGGTGGATTGGTCTGTTTGTTTTTATCCCTGTTATTCTAGTATGTTAAGTTATTGCAATGAAAACTTGAGTTATAACAGTCGATAAATGGGCCTTGAAAAATAGTAGAATCAAAAGAAACTTATTTAATTCCCAGTACTTTCCTTTTTTAAAAGATGCTTCTCAGATGGGCGCGGTGGCGCACGCCTGTGATCCAAGTGACTTGGGAAGCTGAGTCAGGAGGATCGCGAGTTCAAAGCCAGCCTCAGCAACTTAGGGAGGCCCTAAGCAACTCAGTGAGACCCTGTCTCTAAATAAAATACAAAATAGGGCTGGGGATGTGGCTCAGTGGCTGAGTGTCCCTGAGTTCAATCCCTGGTTCAAAAAAAAATGCTTCTCAGGAAACTTTTATCACTGAGAAGTTGGATTTTGCCTCTTTTCTGCATTCTTTATCTTTAGGGCAGTTTCATCTCCTGCTGCCTTAGGAGACCCAGTGTGAAGCAAGAGCTTAGCAGGGTTTATAACATTTCATTGCTCTTAAAGCTTTCCCCATTCGAGAAATCTGAAGACATGAGGAAAAACTAGCTAAATAAAGCTTTTTAAAAAATAAAAAATAATAAAATATGTATATAAATATAAATTAAGCTTTATCTATTTTGGGTATACATTGATTTGGAAAATTAATACATTTGCGGCTCTCTAAAACCTTTCCCTCCAAACCAATGCTTGCTACTATAATTGTGAATAGGTATTTACTGAGTAGCAGTAGTATATGGGGCACAGTGTTGAGTTTTTTTTTGTTTGTTTGTTTGTTTGTTTGTTTTGCGGTTCTGGGATTGAACCCAAGGGCCTTGTGCTTGCTAGGCAAGCACTCTACCAACTGAGCTGTATCTCCAGCCCACAGTGTTCAGTTTTGATAGAAAAGAATATTTAGAAATTCTTCCTATTTTCAAAAGTTTAAAATTCCAGGTACCGTGAGTGGCACACATCTGTAATCCCAGTGACTCTGGAGGATTAGGACAGGAGGATTATAAATTAGAGGCCAGTCTTTGCAACTTGTGAGATCGTTTCTCAAAGTGAAAATTTAAAAGGACTGGCGATGTGACTCAGTGGTGGAGCACCCCTGAGTTCAATCCCCAGAACTGGGGGGAAAAAAGTCCAAAAATGTAGTCAAGGCTATCATTTTTTCGCTACTTACAAATGCTTAAGTGTTGATAATCAGTTAATGATACTCTAATTTTATCATCACACTTTTTGTAGGCAGAATTACGAGCCTTGGAGGAAGGAGATGGTAGTGTGTCAGGGTCTAGTCCACGTTCTGATATCAGCCAGCCAGCGTCTCAGGATGGAATGCGTAGACTTATGTCTAAAAGAGGAAAATGGAAGATGTTTGTTCGAGCTACCAGTCCAGAATCCACCAGCCGGAGTTCTAGCAAAACTGGACGAGAGACTCCAGAAAATGGAGAAAATGGTAATTTTATGCTTCAGGTTCAACTTTATTTGTTTGACTAAATAATTTGTTTTGTGGTACTGGGAATTAAACCCAGGACCTTGTGCACATAAGGCATACACTGTACTACTGAGTTATATCCCCAGCTCATGTTAAACTTCACAATTGAACACTTACGAAGGGATGCCCTTTTTTACTTCTTTTCCCTCCCTTCCTCTCCAGCCAAAAAGGGAGATAACAATTTTATTTTTATGCTTTGGGAAAGTGCTGGGAAGTCAACCTCCTTCTATGTCTCTTAATTTGAGACTGTCATTCATTGGGTGGTATGGTGTGTTCATTTCAGAGTAGGGGTTACTTCTCCCTCAAAAGCATAAAATGAGACCGACACTCCTCTATTTTGTATTGCTTGACATAAAAATTAGAGGCCCCTGGGTTCTCCTTTGCTTACTCTTTCCAGTTGGTAAGCAAGGAAGGCAAGGACTACCTCTGGCCCAGCCTCTGCAGCTAGGTAGATGGTTTGATCCTGTCCTGAGGACTCAGGTTATGTTCATTCCAAGTAGGATGGAAGAAACCCTGCTACATTGTTGCAGTCTGTTAGATACCTTTGAATAAAGTTAATGGTTTTTTTTTTTTTTTTTTTTTTTTTTTTACGAGGAACCAGGTATTGAACTCAGGGACACTCGGTCACTGAGCCACATCCCCAGCCCTATTTTTTTGTATTTTATTTAGAGACAGGGTCTCACTGAGTTGCTAAGGGCCTCGCTAAGTTGCTGAGGCTGGCTTTGAACTCAAGATCCTCCTGACTCAGCCTCCCGAGTCGCTTGGATTACAGGCGTGCGCCACCACGCCTGGCTAAAGTTAATGTTTTAATATACATTTGACCATAATTGTGCAGTGTAAATTTGGTGGTATGATCTGAACACTAAATTTTGTTCAGTACATTTAGCAGAAGTTACTTTTATAGGTCGTGGTTAAAAAGAAATAAAAACTTTGGTGCTCAGTGCAGTGGCACATACCTGTAATCCCAGTGGCTTGGGAGGCTGAGGCAAGAGGATCACAAGTTCAAGACCAGCCTAAATAATTTGGTGAACCCTTTTTTTTTTTTTTAATTTTTAGTTATAGATGGACATAATACCTTTTAAATTTATTTTTATGTGATGCTAAGGATCAAACCCAGCCCTGTTTTGTATTTTATTTAGAGACAGGATCTCACTGAGTTGCTTAGCACCTCCCTTTTGCTGAGCGTGCGATCCTCCTGCCTCAGACTCTTGACCCACTGGGATTACAGGTGTGCACCACTGCACCCCGTTCCTATGTTTTATTCTTTTTTTAAATTTAATTTTAATGTTTTGTTTTTGGTTTTTTGATTTTACATAGACAGGGTCTTGCTATATTGCCTAGACTGCATGAAACTCAAACCCAAGTGATTTTCCTGCCTCAGCCTCCCTAGTAGCTCTGGGGGACTATAGGTGCATATCACCACACCTACAGGTCTTAAGCGATTCTTGAAGGAAGATAGGTGGTTGACATTTAATTTTGAAAGCTTCTCTCTGCCCTGCACAAGTTGGTAAAGAATTCTTACATATCCCAGGTTTGTTATCCATCTTTTGTTAGCAATTGAAGCAATGATAATTCTGAAAGAAAATATTAGAGAAGATAGGTAAGGAGAAAGGGAAAGAAGAAACTATAGGCTAATGTGATAGAACACAGTAAATATTCATAGACACATTTTAAGAACGGGGTAAAGTTTGGGCTTTTTAAAGTAGTAGGTTCTATAAAGATAATGACAACTTACTGGAATTTCTTTTTTTTTTTTTTTTTGGAGGTGCTGGGGATTGAACCCAGGGCCTTGTACTTGCGAGGCAGGCACTCTACCACCTGAGCTATATCCCCAACCCCCCTGGAATTTCTTTTTGTAAGGAAAGTGACAAGGGACAGAAAACTGATTCTTTTTCAGTTATTTTTACTACAAGGAGAAGAAGAAAATGGGGCTTGCTCGCTCTCTCTCTCTCTTTCTCCCTCTCTCTCTTTTATTTATTTATTTATTTTTATTTTTTTAGTACTAGGAATTTAACCCAGGGGCACTTAATCACTGAGCCACATCCCCAGCCCTTTTTTTTATTTTAGTAGAGACGGTCTTGCTAAGTTGCTCAGGACCTCTCTAAGTTGCTTAGGCTAGGTTTGAATTCACGATCCTCCTGCCTCAGCCTCCCGAGTCACTGGGATTACAGGCGTACACCACCATGCCCGACTTGGGGCTATCTTAATGTAGGTTCTTTTAGTTTAATTTCATGTTTTCCTTTTCAGCAGTTGGTGCTGAACATTCAGAAAAAATTGATGAAAATTCAGACAAAGAGATTGAAGTGGAAGAATCCTCAGAGAAAATAAAAGTACAAACAGCACCTAAAGTAGAAGAAGAACAGGATTTGAAAGTAGGTATATTTCTTAATGTAACTTGACATGTTTTTTTAAAAGGTCAACCATTAAACTACTTTGTATTAGCAAGTAATAAAGCTTTATTGTCTAAACCTAAATTTTTCATTTTATAAGGTGAAATAGTCACAAGGCTGAAATAAGGAATTACAGGACTTGCTTAGTGCTGAGAACTTATCTGAAAATTCAAAGTGCTTAATTTCTTAGTTTGCAGATAAGACTTCTTTGGAAAGAAGTAGTAGCTCATCAGTGTTGGCTTCTCAGTAGTTCTCAGGACTAGGGATGTAGCTTAGTGGTACAGTGCTTGCCTAGCATGTTGAAGGCCATAGGTTCCACTGCAAAAAAAAAGAAAAAAAGTGTGTATATGTGTGTGTATGTGTGTATACACGTAAGTTTCTCTGGTTTGGAAGTTCTTAAAAGTCACAAAGGCAGATTTGCTTCTAATTGCATTTCTAAAGTAATTTCTTACAGAAAATTGAATCAGGTAAATACTGTCATCCCTCAGTATCAGTGGGGAATTGATTACAGGATCCCACCCCTGCATTCATCAAAATTTGCTGAGTTCAAGTCCTTTGTATGAATTAGCATATTATTTGCATATAACCTATGTAAATCCTTCTATATGCTTTATTTATTTATTTTAATAGTGGGCATTGAGCCCAGAAGAGTGTTACCACCCTTTATTTTTATCTTTTTTTTTTTTTTTTGAACCAGGGATTGAACTCAGGGACACTCGGCCACTGAGCCACATTCCCAGCCCTATTTTTTTTGTATTTTATTTAGAGCCAGGGTCTCACTGAGTTGCTTAGGGCCTCGCTAAGTTGCTGAGGCTGGCTTTGAACTCATGATCCTCCTGACTCAGCCTCCCAAGTTGCTTAGATTACAGGCATGCGCTACCACACCCGGCCATCTTTTTTGTTTTTGAGACAGTGTCTTGCCTAGACTGGTCTCAGGCTTGTGATCCTACTGCCTCAACCATTTGAGATGCTGGGATTACAGGCATGCACCACCTTGCATAGACTTTAAATCACCTCCTAATTACTTATAATACTTAATACAATGTAAATGCTGTGTAAATAGTTGAAATGTAATGTTTAGGGAATAATGACAAGAAAAGGAAGTCTGTTCTATTCAGAGCAAACTTTTTCAAATAGTTTCAATCTGTAGTTGGTTGAACACAGATATGGAGGGCCTACTGTATTGGCTTTTTGAGGTGGTCTGTTAGATTAAACTCTAATGTCATAGAGTTTAATCACTAGTTAGTGTTCAACCATGTGGAAGGTGCTTAAGAATTTATTCAAGGCTTTACTCTGCGGCTAGTATAAGCAGTTAGTAATGAATAAATGAAAATTGGGCAATAGAGTTATATCATTCAGTGTCTTTCTTTTTTTAGCTTTATTGAAGTATAAATGACAAAAATTATGTATTTACATCTATTAAGTATTCTTGTGTATTACCCTGCAATGTTTTGTTAAATGTATACGGTGTGATATGATTACCACAAAGCAGCTAATTAACCTACCCATTACCTCACAGGTTTCTTTATTTTTGAAGGGTGGGTGGTGAGAATATTTTAGATCCTCTCAACAAATTTCAGTTACATATTAAGTTCTGAGGCTGGCCTGGAACTTGTGATCCTCCTGCCTCAGCCTCCCCAGGCACTGGGTTTACAGGCTTGCGCCATTGCACCTGGCTAACAGTACAGCATTAACTGTACTCATTGTGCTATATTACTAGACTCCCAGAACTTATTTTATGACTGAAAGTTTATACTCTGACCAACATCTGCATTTCCCTGTTGCTCAGTCCCTGGTAACCACAATTCTCATTCTTTTGTGATTTTGTCTTTTATTGAGATTAAGATCTGTTTTCAGCTGTTGAGTTCCTTGTTGCGTTAATATGTATTATGACAGTGCAAGTAGATAAGTATTTGATTCCTATAGACATGTCGTTATTTATCACTGTTAATGTGAATTTTCTTTTAGTATAAATTAGAGTTTTATCTTCTGCTTAACTAGATGCTGCTGTTCAAAGGGACTTTTTATAGGCAGACTCATTTTTTCTTTCTAGCACTCAGATCAAACTCAGGGCCTTGTGCATACTGGACAAGTGCTCTACCAGTGAGCTACATCCCAGTCCAAAATCCATATTTCTAGGATCTATAACAATAAATAAAAGATTTCACATGATAAAAGAAATAATGCTGATTCTATTTTTCATTTTCTTTTTTCCCCCCTGCACTGAAGTTTCAAATTGGAGAACTGGCAAATACCCTGACAAGTAAATTTGAATTCCTAGGCATTAATAGACAGTCCATCTCCAACTTTCACGTGCTGCTCTTACAGACTGAGGTAATTTCATCATTTTTGGTTTAAACAGTGTTTATATGATTTGTTGTATGTTAGGAATCTGTCTTGCTTACTTTTAAATCCTAAGGGGCTTTTCTTGGTGATTTTTGTTGTTTTTAAAATAGCTTCTGGTTTTTAGAGTTAATATGTGTATTATAGGAAACAAAACCACAGAGAACAAAGTCATACAGTCACAAGGAGCTTAGCTGATCATGTCCTTTCAGATCCTGCTTGTGGGACATACACAGTGTCCCATTTTGTGTGATTTGAGATTGAAGTGTGTGTTGTGCTTTTCCCCACATCATAAATACTCACCAATTGAAAATTCCAAAGCTACATGAGTGTTGTTTTTTGTTAATAACCAAGAATTCATTGTAATCCTGCCTGATTCACTAAATTTTAGTGTCTATTTTGTTGTTATTGTTGCTTTTTTCCTATGGTGGTAGGGATTAAATTCAAAGCCTGTGTGTGCTATACCATTGAGCTACATCCCAAACCCTAAAATTTTAGTTTTAACTTTGGTTCATATTCATCAGCCTAGGAAATAAAACTATTTCTAGGCACAATGTAATTAGAAGGTGAATACCCAGAGTTTGTTTATAATGATGATACTTGCAGCACCATCAGTGATCATATGCTTTCTGTTTGGTCCTGGGGATTGAACCCAGGGATGCTTTACCACTGAACCACATTGTCATCCATTTATTGGTTGGGTGGGTGGTTGGTACTGAGGAGTGAACCCAAGGGCACTTCACCACTGAGCTGCATTCCAGCCCACCCTTTTTTTTTTTTTTTTTTAAATACCTTTATTTTATTTAATGTGATACTGAGAATTAAACACAGTGCCTCACACGTGCTGGGCAAGCACTCTACCATTGAGCTATAGCCCCAGCCCCATTGTAGGCCCTCCCCAACTTTTTTTGGAAGTATGAGGGATTGAACTCGGGCACTCAACCACTGAGCCATATCCCCAGACCCTATTTTGTATTTTATTTAGAGACAGTCTCACTGAGTTACTTAGCACCTCGCTTTTGCTAAGGTGAGCTTTGAACTCATGATCCTCCTGCCTCAGCCTCTTGAGCTGCTGGGATTACAGGCGTGTGCCACCATGCCCTGCATCCCAGCCCTTCTTTATTTTTTATTTTGAGACAGGATCTCACTTGAACTGCTTATTGCCACATTAAAAAGATTTTTCCAACAAATTAAAATTATATGCATGATAGTTAGATGATGCCATGTTATTTTTTTTTTTAAGTTGTAGATGGACAACATGCCTTTATTTTTATGTGGTGCTAAGAATTAAACCCAGTGCCTCACACATCCTAGGCAAGTGCTCTGCCACAGAGCTACAGCCCCAGCTCTAAGGCCATCTAATGTTGAAATTACTTTTTAAAGGGCTGGGTATGTGGATCAGTAGTAGAGTGCTTGCTGGCTTGTTTGAAGTCCAGGGTTCAATTTCCACCACTGCAGAAAAAAAAGTACTTCATAATTGTTAAAGCATTTAAATTTTTCAAAAGAAAAATTGAGTCCTATTTGTTACCTGCATACTTTTCATGATGGTAGGGTACGGAATTCCTAATGAAGCTGATTGATTTCCTTAAGGCTGAATCTGCTGTGCTCTGCTATGCTCTTCTCTCCTCTTCCCTTCCCCTACTTCTCTGTGTCTCTGGTCCCCTAGCCCATAAGTGAACCTTTAATTTTGATTACTAAGTTACATCAAATTGAAGGAATCATCTACCAATGGGGGGAAAAAGTTAATGTTTAATGGTACTGGTCATGGTGGTGACTTGAACAGTTGAAGCAGGAGGATTGTAAGTTCCAGAGTGGCCTGGACAATTTAGTGAGTCCCTGTCTCCAAAAAAAATGGGCTGGAGATTTAGCTGGGTTGTGCAGCATCCCTGGCTTTATCCCCAGACCACAAAAGTAAAGTAAAAATGCAAATCATTGGGGTATTCAATCTTAATAAAATCCAAACCGGAGCACAGACCTGCTACTCATTTTCAAAGAAAGTGGGAAGTTGGCAGTGTAAAAGGGCAGAGACCTTGTCTTGAAGGAAGAAAAAAGCAGGGCTAAGGATGTAGCTCAGTGGTAGAGTGCCCCTATGTTTGATCCCTAGTATGACAGCAACCACAGCAACAAAAGATGGGATTTCTCATTCTTTTCGATCTAGCCTTCTGCTGGAGTATAGCAATACTGTCTCAGCGTAGATTTATGTTCCTCTTCCCTCTGTATCCTGATACCATGATAAATGTTTTTGTTTTTTCTCTCCATCAATTCTAGACTCGAATTGCAGACTGGCGGGAAGGGGCTCTTAATGGAAACTACCTTAAACGAAAACTTCAGGATGCAGCAGAACAACTAAAACAGTATGAAATAAACGCCACTCCTAAAGGCTGGTCCTGCCACTGGGACAGGTACGCACTCTTCTCCCCTTTTCACCTTTCACCTTTGACATCTCAGACATGATTTGTGATCACCACCACCTGACGACATGACAGCCTGTCTGGAGACTGAAAGCAGCTGCAGTAGCGATGCTGGGCAGGCAAAGCATCGCAAGCAGAGTCTGGGCCAGCCACACATTGGAGAAACAAAAACAATGTTTAAAGTGTTCCATGTAACGGATTTTTTCCCAAGATTGGACAAAGCCGGTTTTTACTCCAGAGTGTTGCACGGAGTAGGGCGGGCTTGGGGGTTAAGCGCATGCGAGAGCTCTGTGCGCTTTACAGGACCTCTGGAAGCAACTACTCCTGATTAACCTCGGTGAAGTTAAGGAAAACTTCGTGGCTGAAGATGTGAATGAAGAACAAGATTACTATCCTCTGCCAGCAGGTCAGATGAAAACATTTCTTTTTATATTTGGCTTTTCTTGATTTTTTTTTTTCATTATTTGAAATCTTTGCTCTTTTATTTTTCAGCTCCCAGATCCTCTCCCTCTCTTTAGCTTTCACTGTGTTTGATATCAAGAATATGAAATGTGAATTCCACGGTCCAAGAGGGGAAGAGTCACCTTTCACAAACTTCGTTGTTCTCTTCTTTGGAAGGGAAATTAGCGTTCTAGGCGATTGAGTCCCTTCATTAATGAAACTTGGAACCCTGTTATGTATTGGCAAAAAAACAAAAAAAGATGTTTTCTAAGTCATCTGTTGGAGTGAGAGGGCTCAGGGCTGTATTCACAGAGCTGCTGGCAGTGCAAAAAGCTTTGAATTATCCTTGGTTCTCCATCCTCAGTTGTCAAAGCTCTTTGTTGCCTTTGTGAATAGCAGTCCATAAGAAGAGGTTCGTCCCTGTGAGAGCAGACTGCTGTCCTGGGACAGGACCAAATGAATGTGTCTTTGTAGGAGAATGGATTTTAAAACATGTGTTTTCTTTCTTGTAATTTAGGGATCATAGACGATATTTCTATGTAAACGAACAGTCGGGCGAGTCTCAGTGGGAGTTCCCAGATGGTGAGGAGGAGGAGGAAGAAAGCCAAGCACAAGAAAATAGAGATGAGACTCTTCCTAAACCAACCTTGAAAGACAAAACTGGCACTGATTCAAATTCTACAGAATCCTCTGAGAATTCAACAGGTGGGAAAATTTACTCTGTACTCCTTGAACAATAAGGATTTTAGACAAAAAGACAAATATTATTAAGGAAATCAGTTTGTGTTATAATAACATCACCAATTGAAAACAAAAAATGACTTGTATTCAAATAATGCATGAGTTAAACAAAGAAATTATGGCAGCCAGGTGTGGTGGCACACGCCAGCCACTAGAGAGGCTGAGGGAGGATTGTGAGTTTGAAGCCAGCCTCAGCAACTTAGTGAGACCCTGTCTCAAAAAATACAAGAGGGCTGGAATGTGGCTCAATTATTAAGTACTCCTGGGTTCAATTCCTGGTACCAAAAAAAAGAAAAGAAGGCAGTGACTAGTTGCAGATGAGAATACTATATATCAGACTGCCTCAAAATGAAAAGATAGAAGTATTAAAATTGAATTTTAAAAAATCCCACATATCAGCCGAGTGTGGTGGCGCACACCTGTAATCCAGGTGACTTGGGAGGCTGAGTCAGGAGGATCGCAAGTTCAAAGCCAGCCTCAGCAACTTAGCAAGAGGCCCTAAGCAACTCAGTGAGACATTGTCTCTAAATAAAATACAAAATAGGGCTTGGGGATGTGACTCAGTGGCCGAGTGTCCCTGAGTTCAATCCCTGGTTAAAAAAAAAAAAAAAAAAGTCCCACATATCAAACATGACATGTTACCCCATCAGTTAATAAGTACAGTTTCACTGAACTGCTGAATAACACTTTTCTAAAAATACACATTAAAAATAAAAAATTTTCCTATAATCATTCTGTTGTGTCCCAAAGAAAGCTAGGCTTCTTCAAAAACATGAATGGTAATGGCAAGGGACTAGATAATTGAACTGTCAGTGTCTGTGTTGTGTGATGAGATTCGTTCTATATTCTAGTAGATCACCTAGTCTATTGATTTTATAACCTCATTTCAGTAGTCATATCAGGTATCATTGATACAAATCAAAATAATAGGAAGAAATGCTGTGAATCCAGTACTGTATTAGTTTCAGAGAAGCCAAATTGTTGATAGTGGAAAATTGCCCACCATGTTCTAAGCAATCAAGTAGGATGACTCATCCCATTAAGGGTACAGTCCAAGAAATTTGGTTAGTTATATGCTTTTTATTTTTTCCCAGTGCTGGGGATTGCACCCAGGACCCTGCACATACTAGGCAAGTGCTCTAATACTGAGCTATAACCCCAGCCCTTGTACTTCTTTTCTTTTTAATAAATAGACTTCCATAGTGCCTCAGTTAGTCTACAGCTCTAATATAGTGCTTTAAAAAAAAAATTATTGTAGACAGACAAAATAAATAATTTTCGTTGTTGTTTTTTTTTTTATGTGTTGCTAAGGCTCAAACCCAGTGCCTCACACATAGATCTACCACTGAGCTGTGACCGCAGCCCCTCTAATTAGCTCTTAAGAAGAGCTATAAATTTGATAGGTACTTTATAAAAGATTTGTTTTCCCCCCCAAGTCTATTTTTCTTGAATGACAGAAATGAATAATGGAGCAGAGACAAGAGGATGATAACCTTTGATCTTAAGAAACTAGTATTTGTTAAAGTGGCATATGATGGCAAGAGACTATGGAATGCTTTCTTAAGTAATAGCCCTTTAAAAATAAAAAGGTGAAATTTGCTGGTGACCTAGGAGGTATAGAACTGAATTCTTTTGTCTTTAGCCTTTCAAAAATGATGTTTTATATTCTGCTAGTTTCTTGATCACCATGTAAAAGTTCAGGTCCTGTACAAAATGATTTTGTTAACTTCTTTTTTTTTTTTTTTTTTTTTTTTTTTTCTTTTGCGGTGCTGGGGATTAAACCCTGGGCCTTATGCTTGCAAGGCAGGCACTCTACCAACTGAGCTATATCCCCAGCCCTGTTAACTTCTTAAATAGCCTATAAAAAGCTACATCAGACTTCAGTGGTCATTTTAAATTTACATAGCAAAAAGGTGGTTTTATTCTACTTCACATTCGAAAGTGTATTTTCTCATGTTACAGAGTATTTCACTTTCTTTTTCACAATAAGTTTTTCTTTTGTGTGCTTTGCCCCTCTTTTGATAACAGAAATAGACATGCTTGATAGTGTTTGTTTTGTTTTGTTTTGTTTTTCTTTGCTTTTTAGTAGTTAATGGAGTGAAGAGAGTTGATAATAGTTCTACTGGTAATTCCATTCCTGACTATGGTCTAATGTCCCTTTCTTATATGTTCCAAAGTTAAATACAGCTACCAACTCTGAAGTGTTCTATGTGCACTTTAGACTTGAGTGTTAAACTGGTTTTCTTCCTTTTCATGGATGACACATCTGTTGGTACTATCTGACAAAAGGTAGATCTAGTATGATAAACTTGATCTAAATAAAATCCAATCTTATACAAGGTCTATGGACTTTAAAAGTAATACTGATCGCCGGGCATGGTGGCGCACGCCTGTAATCCAAGTGACTCGGGAGGCTGAGCCAGGAGGATCGTGAGTTCAAAGCCAGCCTCAGCAACTTAGTGAGGCCCTAAGCAACTCAGTGAGACCCTGTCTCTAAATAAAATACAAAATAGGGCTGGGGATGTGGCTCAGTGGCCAAGTACCCCTGAGTTCAATCTCCAGCTCCAATAAAAAAAAGTAATACTGATCACTACTGCTGTGAGCCTCTAAAGAGAGTATATAATATACATACATAAGCTTTATGTTGGCTTAGCAGTGACTAATGCCACCTTTATAAAAGCAAAATTGGGTGTTTGCTTCAGTAGCACATATACTAAAAAATGAAACAATACCAAGATCACCCTGTGCAAGGACTGCACACACATTTGTGATATGTTTACATTTTTTCCACACTGGGTCCCCTTCCACACAGGTTGCACCTCAATATAAACAGTTGTCTACAGGTTCTATCTTTAAAAAATTAAAAGAAAAAAATTGGTGGCTGGGGATGTACTTTAGTGGTAGAGTGTTTACCTAGCATGTGTGAGGCCCAGGTTCAATCCCCAGTACTGCTTTTTAAAAAAAAGAAAAGAAAAGGAAGAAAGAGAGAAAAATTGGGACCTGGAGGTATAGCTCAGTGGTATAGTTGGCAATTATGTTAGAAAGCCCAGAGTTCAATCCTTTGTATCACAGAGAGAGAGAGAGAGATTACTGCATTTTAAGGAGCCAAGGATGTTTTAAGTTTTATTTCATTTTTAATTCTTGCTCTTGTTTCACTATTTGAGTTTAACATCATGTTTCTAAATATCAGATGATTTTCAAGATATCTAAACGTTTTTCCTTGCTAGACTTATTTCACTTAGATTAAATTTAGCTGTCTTGGGCTAGAGTTGTGGCTCAGCGGTGGAGCACTTGCCTAGCATGTGAAGCACTGGGTTCAATTCTCATCACCACCTAAAAATAATAAGTAAAGGTCCATCAACAAGTAAAAAAAAAATTTTTTAAATCCTAGCTGTCTTTTTAATCTGTGAAACTTTTTTTTATATAATTGTGTTATATTGCTAAACTTTTTGATTCAAAATACTAAGCATTAATTATTCTATGGGGATAAATAAAACTGCCTATAAATAGAAATTAAGATAACTTGGCAGGGCGTAGTGACACATTCGTGTAATCCCAGTAGCTCAGGAGGCTGAGGCAGGAGAATGGTGAGTTCAGAGCCAGCTTCAGCAACTTAGTGAAGCCCTAAGCAACTCAGCAAGACCCTGTCTCTAAATAAAAAATACAAAAAAAAAAGAGCTAGAGATGTGTATTAGTGATTAAGCACCCCTGGGTTCAATCCCCAGTACCAAAAAAAAAAAAAAAAAGAAAAGCCTAGATTTAAAAGTTTGTATCCTCACACTATTCTATCCTTAAACTTTATAGTTTTTAAAACTTTTAGCACATGGTAAAAACTTTGTACCATTTTAATCTCTCCTCGGCCTTCAGAATTAAATGCTTGCTTGTTTCTCTTCTTTTTCTTTGTGGTCCTGGGAATTGAACCCAGGGTTACCTACCACTGAGCTACATCCCCAGTGCTATATATTTATTTGACAGATTCTCATTAAGTTGCTGAAATTCACCTTGAACTTGTGATCCTCCAGCCTCAGCTTCCTAAGTTGCTGGAGTAATAGGCATGTGCCACCATTCCTGGCAAATGTTTTCTTGAAGAACAAAAATATCAATTGGATTAAATTTAGAAACAAAAATAAGCATCATTATAATAGACATCTGCAATATTCATACCTGGGATTTCATGAAATTCTTTGTACATAAACTAAAAGAGATAATTATCATTGTTTAAGATAAAGCTTGTATGTTTTGAGTAAACTTAGTTTGGGATTTACATCTTCTAAAAATGCTCATTTGTGGCTGAACTTATCAAATGTAGTTGATTCTTGTATTTATATGAGGTTCAGTTAATTTTCCCTAGATTTGCTGGTAGTGATAAAACAAACCACATCATTAACCCTGAACCTGCTTTGCTTCCATGAGTTCCTCTCATAGCAGCGTGTCACCATCATAAACATACCAGTGTCACCAAATCTAACATACATACTTGTCCACTATTTGTCATGGCTAGTTTAATACAAGGATCTTAATTACTACTTATGTCATTAATCCACCATGTTTATTACCTTAGTTCTGATGTAATCTTGATGTCCTGTTTTATAATGTAGGCTTCCTGGCCACACCCAGACTTTATTTGTCTGAAAGTTAGTACATAAATTAGTATTACCTAATTCCAAGTTCAAAAATTTACTGAGTCATTTGAATTCCTTTAGCTAGAAAACTGTTCATATTTTCTGGCAATTTTTTTTTTCCTAAGTCATGTCTCAATAATTATGGTAACAGTGTGGATCATCATCTTAAGAGTATTTCCACACTGCATCATCTGCTGTTTTTATAAAAAGTAAATCTGAGCCGGGTGCAGTGGCGCACACCTGTAATCCAAGCGACTTGGGAGGCTGAGGCAGGAGGATCACGAGTTCAAAGCCAGCCTCAGCAACTTAGCGAGGCCCTAAGCAACTCAGTGAGACCCTGTCTCTAAATAAAATACAAAATAGGGCTGGGAATGTGGCTCAGTGGCCAAGTGCCCCTGAGTTCAATCCCCGGTCCCGCCGCCCCCCCCCCCCCCCAAAAAAAAAAAAAGAAAAAAGTAACTCTGCTGTAAAAGCCAAATGGCTTTTGGTCACCTGGATTTTACCTTGTCAAGTGCCAAAGCAGTATATTTCGAATATGTGATTTAAATGACATTCTTCATAGTGGAGCCCCTAGTTAATCTACTACTCGTGACCATGAAATTTGACAAGAGACTGCATCTGGATATCTATTCTATGAGAAGTCAGCACGTTTGACAGAGATTTCTAAGGCTCTTGAATTCCTGATATTTCATCAGGGGATCTTAGTAAAATAGAAAACACTAGGCTAGTAGTCACACTTGAGTTCTATCTCTGGTCTGGCCACTAATAGCCATGTGATCTTGGGCAAGTCAATTCCTGCCTGGGTTTCATTACCTTTTAAAAATGAGGAAGTTGAACTTAGATGATTTTTCATGTTTCTTCTACTCCTAAATTCTATGGTTTTTAGGGAGAAAATCCCCTCAACATTCCTGGGATATATATCTAATAGTCCCATATATTGTGAAACTTTCCTATTGACGATAAAGAGGGATGGGGAAGGCTACAAGTAAGTATATCCTACTATTTTCTCTAATCTCTAAAAGCATTTCCCAACAGAAACGAAGCATTCAACAGTGGCTTTGCAAAATTTGAGAAAAAGCTGATCTTGCAGCTTTTAATAGTTGTTGTTTGTGGGTGTTTTTGTTTTGTTTTGTTTTGGTCTGGTTTGGGGTTTTTTTGTTTGTTTGTGTTTTTGTACAGAGGATTGAATCCAGGGCTGCTTTTACACTAAGTTGCCCATGCTGGCCTAGAACTTGTGATCCTTCTGCCTCAGCCTTCTGAGTAGCTGGGATTATAGGTGTGTGCCACCATGCCCACCTCAAACTTCAGCAACAGAAATTTCATATCCTCTGCATCTTCAAATCCTTTCTTCAGAAATTAGAGTTACCATCTATTTTGAAAATGTATTCTCCTGAATTTCCCCTTAAATCATCACAAAACTAAAAATTACCTCACTTCTGTTACTGTGATTTAGCAAGTGAATTTAATTTACACAGAGATAGGAAGGAATGAGAGTCAACAATGACAACTTAAAAAGAATTTTTTTGAAACTGTAAATCAAGCCTGGTACAGTGACACACGCCTGTAATCCCAGCAACTCAGGAGGCTGAAGCAGGAGAATTGCAAGTTCAAGGCCAGCCTCAGCAATTTAGAGAGTCCCCTGAGCAGCTTGATGAGACCCCCTCTCAAAGTTAAAAATAAAAAAAGGACTGGAGATGTGGCTCAGTGGTAAAGTGCCCCTGGGTTCAATCCTAGTACCAGAAAGGGGGAGAAAAAAGTAAATCAAAGTGGGTAGAATTTTTGTGTTTTAAATGGGTACTTCTCTGACACCCCAACTTGCTTACCCAACTCAAAGCAAAACACAGAATCATTATTACATATATGCATGATTCACTTACCTTTTCACTTTTGAGACCCCCCCCCCAAAAAAAAACCCTCAAGCATTGTCTTGTGTATGTTGAAACACTGTTTTGAAATAAAAAAAATTCCAGCCAGGCATGTGGTGCCTACCTGTAATTCCAGCGATTTGGGAGGATCACAAGTTGTAGACCAGCCTCAGCAGTTTAGCAAGGCCCTGAGGAACTTGGCAAGACCCTGTCTCAAAAAGTAGTTCTAAAAAAGGGTCTGGATGTGGCTTAGTGGTAATACCCCTGGGTTCAATCCCTGGAACCAAGGAAAAAACCAAACTATAGACTGAGATGACCAAATTCTCATTGAGTTAATTATTTTCTTCATTTACTTATTGATAAATCTGGACCCAGAGAATAATATAACATTGCTGAGAAAAATGCTGTGAGAGCTATAAATTAACTTTCCCATGGAAGTTATTTTGAACTGAGTTGTTTACTGTTTCAGTGATGCCAATACACAATAGGTGTGTAGAGGGGTCAGATTTCTGTTATGAAATGGGTAGCCAGTCCCTGAAACTACTGAGCACACAGTCGTAGGTTAATACTGATGTTTTTCTCACAAATCAGTTGAACATTATGCATATTTGCCGATGGAAATTTTGTCTTGCTGTTTTTCCCTGACTCCTGTCTGTTTTCATAGGTTCTCTTTGTAAAGAATCCTTTTCTGGTCAAGTTTCTTCATCATCACTGATGCCACTTACTCCATTCTGGACTCTCCTTCAGTCAAATGTGCCTGTGCTTCAACCTCCATTACCCTTGGAAATGCCACCACCCCCACCCCCACCCCCAGAATCTCCTCCTCCCCCTCCCCCGCCACCACCTCCTGTAGAAGATGGTGAGATCCAAGAGGTAGAGATGGAAGATGAGGGAAGCGAGGAGCCTCCTGCCCCAGGAACAGAGGAGGATACTCCTTTGAAGCCTTCAGCACAACCCACAGTAGTAACTAACCAGGTAAATAATGTCCTTAGCATTCTGGCTGATTATGGGGACTAGAACGTGATTGGCACGATTTTATTTTAGAAGAGTATGTTAACCATGGCCATCAGTCACTGACCAGAATATTTATGTTTCAGAGTTCAGTTGATTCTACCATCTCTAGTTCTCCTTCCACTAAAGCAATAAAGAGAAAAGCTACAGAAATTAGTACTGCAGTGGTTCAGAGATCAGCTACTATTGGTAGTTCTCCAGTCCTCTACAGCCAGTCAGCTATAGCTGCAGGTAAGCATCATGATTAAAGTGCGTTTTTCTCAATGTAGTGTTTCTTTGTTTCCAGTATTAGGTGCCGTAACTCAAAGAAATAGTAAAGACTTGATTGCAAAGACTATTTACATGCATTTCTTCCAATGACTAAGAGCCATTAAAATGGTTTGGTGTATCCTTCCAGATTGTTTTTTTGCATTTGCATATATCAGTGATTTATGTGTTTAAGTACTTTAATTCTAAGATATTCAGAAATTAATATTTTGCTACCAGCAAATATGGCTGTCTTTTGAGGGAAAGATGTGTCAACA
This sequence comes from Glaucomys volans, assembly GCA_020662805.1. Taxonomy (NCBI): domain Eukaryota; kingdom Metazoa; phylum Chordata; class Mammalia; order Rodentia; family Sciuridae; genus Glaucomys; species Glaucomys volans. Next base: position 10,496 of record JAJEJO010004327.1, on the reverse strand, counting down.
TCATTTTGTGAGTGATCTAACCTTCCCCTTTTTTTTGCTTCTGATCTTGTCACATGTCTTTTTTTTTTTTTTTTAAAGATATTGAGAGACCTTTATTTTATTCATTTATTTATATGTGGGGCTGAGAATCAAACCCAGTGCCTCACACATGCTAGGCGAGTGCTCTACCACAGAGCCACAACCCCAGCCACAATATCCTTTTTATAGTATTTTGTTTTCTGTGTTAGGTCACCAGACAACAGGCATTGGACACCAGGCTACTGGGATTGGACACCAGGCAATATCAGTTAGCCATCCAGCAGCAGGAATGGGTCATCAGGCCAGAGGAATGAGCCTCCAGTCAAATTATCTTGGACTTGCAGCCGCATCTACAATTATGAGTTATGCTGAATGTTCTGTCCCTATTGGAGTGACCTCTGCCTCATTACAACCAGCTCAGGCCCGAAGTGCTGTGCCAGCCACTGCCATTATAGAACCACCACCACCTCCACCTCCTCCTCCTCCTCCTACTCCTACACCACCACCACCACCAGCTCCCAAAATGCCACCACCAGAGAAGACAAAAAAAGGAAAGAAAGAAAAGGTGAATACCAAAAAGTTTTTTTTTTTAATTTCAAAAAGCTTTTATTGAGATGATATTCATATAACATAAAATTAACCATTTTAACAGTGCTTTAGCATTTAATACATGCACAATGTTTTGCATGTCTATTTTGTTAAAAAATATTTTCATTTCCCCAAAAGAATACCTCATCTCTACCCATTAAGTTGTTTCTCCCCTTTATTCCTTTCTGCATCCCCTCAGGAACCACCAATCTACTTTCTGCCTATGGATTGACCTTATTCTGAATAGTTCATGTAAACAGAGCCATACAATTTGTGACTTTCTGTGTCTGACTTCCTTCATTTAGCATAATGTTTTCAAGGTTCATGTACATAGCATGTATCAATGCTTCAATTCTTTCTTTAAGGCTAAATAATAATACCCTTTATTACCTAATGGACATTTGGATTGTTTCTATCTTTGGAATAATCATGTCCATCCTAGTAGATATTTTGTTGTAGTTTGATTTCCATTTCTCTAGTGACTAATGACGTGGAGCATTTTTTCAGGTTATTATTGACCATTTATTTATTGTCTTTGAAGAAATTACTTTCAGGGCCATTTGTCCTTTAATTTTTTTGGTACTAGGGACTGAACACAGAAGTACTCAACCACTGAGCTACATCCCCAGCCCTTTTTGTTTTTTATTTTGAGACGGGTTCTCACTAAGTTGCTTAGAACTTAAGATCCTTCTGCCTCAGCCTCCCGAGGGGCTAGAGTTATAGATATGAGCCACCATACCTGGCTTATTGGTATCTTTTGAAGAGCAAATTATTTTTTTTAGATTTTTTTTTAGTTGTAGATGAACACAATACCTTCATTTTATTTGTTATTTTTATATGGTGCTGAGGATTGAACTCATGCCTCATACATGCTAGGTGAGTGCTCTACCACTGAGCCACAGTCCTAGCCCAAAGAGCAGATTCTTAAGTGGAGTTCAGTGTGTTCAATTTACTTAGTTTCTTTGGTGAATTATGTCTTTGTTATCATGTCTAGAATCCATTGCTAAGTATAAGTCACAAAGATTTTTTTCCTGTTTTCTTTTAAGCGTTCTATCACCAGGTATAGTGGTGCTTACCTATAGCCCCAGGTATTTGGGAAGCTGAAGTGGGAGGACTATAAGCTCAGGGCCAACCTGAGTAATGTAGTAGTGAGACCTCGTCTCAAAAGAAAATTTTAAAAAGTTAAAAGAATAGTGTTATAGTTTTAAAATTTATAATTAGACCACGGGGGGGGGTCTCTTGTTTCTTTGTTTTGTTTTTAATTAATAAGGTATGAAGTAAAAATCCATCTCCATTCTTCTTCTTCTTTTTTTTTTTTTTTGGGGGGGGGGCGGTGCTGGGGATCAAACTCAGGACCTTGTGCTTGCAAGGCAAGCAGTCTACCAACTGAGCTATATCCCCAGCCCTTCTTTTGCATGTGTGTAACCAGTTGCCAAAGAGACTATTCCTTCCTTCATCAAATATTTTTGGCCCTAGGGTTGGAAATCAGCTGACCATAAAAGTATAGGTATATTTCATTGACCCACATGCCTATCCTTGTGCTAGAACTATACTATTTTGATTACTATACTTTATAGCTTTGTAGTATGTTTTAAAACTGGAAAGTATATGTCAATATTCACTGTTTGGGTCACCTTACAATTTCATACAGTTTGAGAATTATCTTTTCCATTTCTGCATCAAATAGCCATAAGAAGGGCTGGGGTTGTAGCTCAGTGAAGGAGCACTTGCCTGGCATGTTTGAGACACTGGGTTCAATTCTCAGCACCACATAAAAATAATAAAATAAAGGTATTATGTCCATCTACAACTAAAAAATTTTTTTTAAATAAATAAATCCTTTTAAAAAAAAAGCCATTGGAATTTTTAAGCCATTGGAATTTTGGTAGGGATTGCATATAATTGGTGTATTGTTTGTAAACTTCTTGACATAGGATTCCTTTCCATGTATTTAGGTCTTCTCATTTCTTTCAGCAGTGTTTTCTAGTTTTCAGAGTACAGGTTTTTTGCTTTCTTGGTTTAATTTTTTCCAAGTTATTTCATTCTTTTGGATGGTATCACTAGGCTTGATTTCAGATTGCTTATTGCTAGTATGTAGACACAGAAGTGATTTTTGTATATTGCTCTTATACACTGCAACCTTGCCACATTTGTTAGTTCTAGTAACATTTGTGTTATGTGTGTGTGAATTCTTTGGGATTTTCTACTATTGGATAATGTCACCATTCAGTAGAGACAGTTTTAACCCCAGGCATCTGACAGTTTATAGTCCCCCTCCAGTATTCACAGTACCCATCACTACCTTTCTTGGCCTCCATCTGAGGTCCAGTGCAGGCAGTATGAAGAGCAGTCCCTCAGGCATCCACAGACAGGCTGGAAGATTGCAAGCACATCCATTCTTTTCCTTTCTTCGTAAGAGAGAGAACTGGGAGTTTGTCCATTTCCTCTCATCTGCACGGGGAGGGGAGTGGGACTGAGGCAAGAAAATATCTCTTTCAAAAAAGTTTTCCTACCATTTTGTGTGGCATTTTCTTCAGTGTTCAGTGGCTGCTGCAGGTCTTTGGTTTCCAGAACTCCCACATGCTATTTTAGCCATTCTGTAGTTGTTTACGTGGTGTATGGTTCCAGAAAATATCTGGAAGTAAAGTAAATGTTATAAACATCAAGAATAACAATTATGACAGTGTTGTGAACAGACTGCTATCTAATCTGCTGTGCTAATCTATAGCATACACTTCTCCTGAGTCAACTTATCATTTACCACTTTCCATGCCTTTGTCCACCAGTTCCACTACTATTCATTCTTCACACAGTCAAATGTTAGGAATCACTTCTTTATGAAGCCTTCTGAGGACTCTCCTAATCCTTCAAGAGTGGTAACCACTTTTTCCTCCATTCATTCAACAAGTAATTTTTTAGCCAGTCTTGTTTTTACTGTCTTATAATGCTGTGTAATTCTAGGATGTTAAGACAGTACTTCAGTTTTATATACCTGATATCTAAAATAAATGACCTCTTTGTTGTGACAGGCCATTTGTTAAGAACATAAACTAGTTTGTTTGTTTGTTTGTTTGTTTGTAGTGCTGGGGATTGAACCCAGGGCCTTGTGCTTGTGGAACAAGCACTCTACCAACTGAGCTATATCCCCAGCCCCATAAACTATTAATGTTTCTGATACTCAATATTTGGGACCAGTGGTTTCAGTCTTTTTCCTGAAGAGTTTTGTGGGCAGATTAATAGGAAATAAGTAAGGCCAGACATTGTCACACATGCCAGTAATCCCAGCTACTTGGGAGACTGAGGCAGGAGGAGGATTGCAAGTTTGTGGCCAGTCTGGGCAACTTACTGAGACCTTTTCTCAAAATAGAAAAGGCTGGAAATGTAGCTCAGTTGTAGAGCACTTGTCTAGCATTTGTGAGGCCCTAGGTTCAATCTCTGGTACCACAAAAAAAATAAATAAACTAGAACAAAGGAGTTCTGAGGATTTATTCTTTGTTTTCCTGACTGCCATGTTCCCCTATTTAAAGTGTACTCAAACTGCCAGTGCAACTGTTTGGACCCAAGGTTTCAAATGTGATAGGACTTACATAACTTCTAAAATTTATTTTCCCATGACAGATGGGGTCAAATATGTTAGAAATTCATTGAGCACCATAGAAGTCAAAGTAAAACAGCAGGATTATATCCTTAGATCTGTGGTTTTTTAAATTAGGTTTGCAGGGCTGGGGATATAGCTCAGGTAGCAGAGTGATTGCCTTGCATGCACAAGGTCCTGGGTTCAATTCCCAGCACCACCACCAAAAAAAAAAAAAAAAAATGTAGGAAAAGTTAAATTAGGTTTGCAGAGGTTGAGAGGTTTTATCCCCATGAGCTCCCTGGGCTCATTTTTAATCCATCTTATTTTTATTTGATTGGTTCCATACTTTCCCAGAACAGACTGTGTTAGAGCTTGTTGGAAGGATGTTTGCAGGACAGATTGTGCCACAAGTGAAGTGACAGAATGGAATGTGAGAATGTGTGTGGAGGGAGCTAAAGGCTAAGCAGAATAGATGGGCACTCCTTTTCCCAGAAAGTAGGAACTGTCAGTGACAGTCAAAATAGGGTATGGAGCAGGAAACCACATAATATTAAGAGACTGCAAATATTAAGCTTTTTCTTTCAGATTTATGGAGACTTTATTGAAGAAATCAATTTATCTCAAATATAGTCATGAATATCAGTTCTCCCATGAGTATAATACTTCATCACACCTGCCACTTGAGCTCTTTGGCATTAGCATAACCTGGTAGGATTTATCTTTCTATGTCTCCTCAAAACAGTTAAAACTAGGTCTTATGAACGTCCAATGTCATAGATCTCTAATTTCACAAAACTAAACATTTCAAAAATGTGTTCAATGTACACTATTTGTCAAGAGCTGACCTTGGGGGCTTGGGGTTCAGCAGGGAAACAAAAATCTGCCTTTGTTGCATTTCCCTTGTTGGGTGTTTGGATGGGCTGGGAAAACAGATAAGCAAAAAATAAATAAATACATGGGAGGTGTTTAAAATGAAATCAGCAAAGAAAAATAAGCAGTGTAAGAAGACAAACAAGGTCTTTGGGAGGTGGTGCTATCTCTCAAAAGGCAGTTAGAGAAGGCTTTTGTACTAGGGTGGCAATGATCATAAGCCTGCATATAATGAAAGAGCAGGCCAATGGTTGGGATATAAGCTCAGTGATAAAGTACTTGTCTAGCATGCGTGAGGCCTTGGGTTCAATTCCCAATACTGCAAGGTAATAATGAAAGAACAGGCCATTTTGGATATATATTTCTACTTTGCAAAGTACACGTTTTATTATGAAAAATTTTAGAAAGTAAAGGTAAACCAAAAGAAAAATAATTATAGTACCATATCTTGGAAGGAATTTATCATTAATGCTTTGATCTCATAGCTTCCCCCCAACCCCCAAACTGGGGGTCACACCTAGGGCCTTGCACATACTAGGCAAGTGGTAAGTGCTCTACTATTGAGCTATGTTCCTATTCCCTTTTTTTTTTTTTTTGGCGGTGCTGGGGATTGAACCCAGGGCCTTGTGTTTACAAGGCAAGCAGTCTACCAACTGAGCTATATCCCCAGCCCTGTACCTATTCTATAGGATTCAAAACTGTTGACCTTGTCTTCTGAGAGTTACAGTGTTCATATCAAGTGATAAACAAATAGGACTGAAAAATAAAGGCCCAGCTTTTCTGAAAAGAGCAGCAAAATCAGTCAATACCTATTAAACATGAATAAAAGAACTGGGGGTATAGTTTAGTTCTTTACCACTGAACTACATTCCCAGCCTTTTTATTTCTTGAGACAGGTTTTTACAAAGTTGCCTAAGGCTCAGCCTCCTGGGTTGCTGAAAGTGCAGGCATGCATCACCGCACCTGACAGTTGAGCACTTACCTAGCATGAGTGAGGCCCTGGGTTCTGTCCCCACCTTGAGGGGGGTGGGCAGGGACAGGATGCAGAATTGAAAGGGTAAGGGAAATATTTCTGGCATGCTTCATTCAATAAAATCATACCTGTAAAGTCCACATATTCCTTAGAATCAGGGAAAGATCTTGATCTCCTTGTGGAGAACCCATTTCCTTATTTTATATAGTCCTCCTGATCTTTTAACTTTTATTATAGGCAAAGAAAAGTAAAACCAAAATGCCATCTTTGGTAAAGAAGTGGCAGAGTATCCAGCGTGAATTAGATGAGGAAGAGAACTCAAGTTCCAGTGAAGAGGACCGGGAATCAACTGCTCAGAAGCGAATTGAAGAGTGGAAACAGCAGCAGCTGGTCAGGTAAAAAAAAGAAAGAGAGAGAGGGAGAGGAAGAAAGGTCAGTTGGGGCCACACAGATAACAGGGGTAACGGTGGTGGTTTTGTCTTAAAACAGTCATATTCTTTTTTTTTTTTTTTTGGACTGGGGATTGAACCCAGGGGCGCTCCACCACTGAGCCACATCCCCAACCCTGTTTTGTATTTTATTTAGAGACAGGGTCTCACTGAGTTGCTTAGGGTCTCGCTAAGTTCCTGAAGCTGGCTTTGAACTCGCGATCCTCCTGCCTCAGCCTCCCAAGCCGCTGGGATTATAGGCGTGCGCCACCGCGCCCGGCCAGAACAGTCATATTCTTGAAATCAGACCTCAAAGGAGAATGTACTACTGGCTGAGAAACTTAAACATTTCGTTATGTTCAGGTTTTCAGTTTAAGTTAGAGGTTTTTGTTTGCTAGGAAATTACAGTTTTGTTCTTTTTATTTCCAATGAAGTAATATGTGTCTTGTTTTCACAGTGGCATGGCAGAGAGAAATGCTAATTTTGAAGCCCTTCCTGAGGATTGGCGAGCAAGACTGAAGAGAAGGAAAATGGCTCCAAACACATAGTTGAAAAAAAATTTTTTAATTGTTTTATGTTCAGTTCAGAGTCTTAGCCAGTTTTACTGTTGTCAAATAAACTATAAATGTAATGGGGGTGAGCATATGCATTTCCTGGGCAAGAGCATACATGTTCAAAGTTGTCCATTTGTGAAATGTAATTTTTCTGTTTTGCTGAAGCACCAGTGAGGCAGTTGGAATTGCTTTGACCTGAGTACCTTTATTCTCACACTGGCCAATTTAGCATGTTAGTATCAATCAATCAATCTTAAAGAACATGTGGTTCATGAGTATGTCTCCTATAGAGGGCTCACTGACAAAAAAAAAAAAAAAAAAGTGAAGGATTTTCCTGCCTAATAAAGGCTCCTTTCATTCCTAGTGTGGCACATTCTCTGATTTCTACTCCAGAACAAGTGCAATTAAGAAGGCAGCTCTGTATTCTACCTTGCTTGACTGCAATCATCAGGAGCTCTTTCTGACCTCTTCCTCCAGGCTGCCACCCCTGAATTGTTGAGATCTGTTGAGTGTTATACCTTGTGCTGGTGACCACACTCTTGGTAGAGTAGCCCTTTCTCACAAATCCTAGAATTGATCGTCATTTTACATGCTTGGTGGCATATTTAAATTTTAATACAGGCAGCAGTAGCAGCAGGCGTTCATATGCTTGATTTTCAGAAATTTCCCCCAAAGTATGTGGCAGTAAGTTTCACAAAGCCACTCTGTGTTAATGTGTCTCTATGGTCTTACCGTGTTTCAAAATCCACCTCCCTTCTATGTGTGAATGTATTCTCCATAAAATTCCAGTATTTAAAAAGCAGTTTACTGTTCTGTATTTTCTATTGTGTCACAATCAGGTAAAGTCACTTTAAACTGAAGAAAAGGCAAATTGTGTTTTAAAGCTGTTTGTATTTCTCCAGTTTCTGACCTTGTAAATTTGTATATATGCACTAATAAAGCTCTTTTTATACTTGTGATTGGTTATCCTTTTGCTCTTCTAAACCTGTCATCCCACAATTATGTAATCAGAGCTTAATTTTACACCAGTTCTTAATTATTTTTTCCTAATAAAATATGGTGCAAGGCATGTAAAAACATTGAATGACTTTCAGGAAAAAGAGCAGCAGGATCTTGAGATGATGGGGGTTAGGGTTAGATAAAGAACTCTAGCACCAAATGATGCTGTGAAACCTCAGTTTTAAGTCCTGGAAATGATGTAATGTGGTTGAAAATTTGACCAAAAATGAAAAAGGTGCTTTATTGCTTTTTTACATTAAGAAATACATAGCTGATTACAAATGTATATAATAAATACTTATGGTTATATTCCTATAAAGTTAACCAAAGAACAATAGTTTGAAGTTTATTCCAGTGTATTGCTATGCATATAACTAAAGATGTACCAGTTGTGTGATAGTGTGTTGGATTAATTTACCATTATGCTAATATTGGGGTGCACATTTTGTACATAAATTTGTTCTATTTGCATAGAGTAAATTTCTGCAAATAAAGGCTATCAACTAGCTGTTAAAGCTTTTGTCGTAACTGCCTAACAGTTTTTCAAACTTGGAGGAATTGCAGAGCATCAGTGTCTCACATCCTACAGAGTGCAGCATTTAAATTTGAAGTTTACTAAGTTGGGTGTAGTTCGGGTTTGCTAATTTTCTTAGTTTTTCAACATAGAATATAATTTTTCCATTCTGCCTAGAGGGTGGAAAACGTATAAAATGAAAGGACAGGGGAAGTAGTCCTCCACCTGCCTCCTAGAGCAGTAAATTAACTAAAGCTGCCAGCAAAGCATGGAGATAAATTGAAGACTACTGGTACTGTACTTGTGAATCTACTTTCCATTCCCAGATTGGGGCTGTGTAGTGCAACTGTTCAATCCCAGGCATCCTGAAAAAGCTCGTGGATCCACAGGGAGATCTGACAAGCCTTTATTCTATGGGTGTGCAATCTGTACAGCAGAAAATCCCATTCAGTTTATATACAGAATTGCAACAAAACCAGCAGTGGGCCAAACATGGTACATAAGAGTGCACAAGCACTGTTCCTGACTTACATAAGGCATCTTATTTGCTCCCTAGGTACCCAGGTGAGGGAGTCCCCTATAGAACAGTCTACATGACAGGTGTCTTCCATGAAGCCCTTGGTGAGGAGGGCAGAGCCCTGCTCCCATAACCCACAACAGCAAGTTACTAATAACAAATTGTTCCCTGTAAGACAAGACCCATCTCCATGGGGCAGCCATAGTAGCCCACCATTCTTGAAGGAGATCCCCTGTTAAATGTTCAGTTTGCCGAGTTTTAAGGGCTAGGGTTTGCCGTGCCTGGCCGACATTATGGCACTCAGCTGGTACATATAGACAGCTTTCACTGCTTACAAGGGGACATAGTCCGCCTTGGGAAACAAGGGCCATCTGATTTTGTAACACGACTTTCTTCATTTGGTACACTTCATTTAAGAGGGAAGGGACTTATGGATAGCATTGAGTGCTCCGACTGTATGTAGTGCCAGTACTGTATTATCTATCTCATTAACAGTGGTGGCCCTTTATGGTGAAAACAAGGCTACTCCACCATGGAGTACATTTCATGTGATGCCATTTCTTGTAAGTGTCCCAACTGGATAGCCACTCAAATAAGGTCTTGAACCTTTGCTAGTGGGAATGGCCTTCCCCAAGTGCATTGGCCAGTCCATTTGGTAGGTAAATGTGACCATCCATCCATGTTGTCCACATATCCATAAATACCTGTGAAAAGTTAGGCACGACTACCATTTCATGTTAGAACCATTAACTATTATTATAGTGCATAAAGCTTGCGGTGTCCACCCCATAGATATTTTTGTCCCTGGTTTTCTACATGCAGGGTGCTTTTTGGTTAAGTTCTACAGCTTCATTAGGGAGCCATCCAAAGCCAATATTGAATGAAGGGTTGTGAGAGATTGACCCACTGTTGTACACCTTCAATGGCTCTTGGGGCTGCAGTTATAGCTCAGTGGTAGAGCACTTGCCTAGCATGTGGAGGCACTGGGTTCGATCCTCAGCACCACATAAACAAAGGTAACCCCCCCAAAAAAATATTTAAATATAGCTGTTTGTATGATTCCACTGAGGGTCGTCATGTTCCCTGTTTGCAACCAAGTCCACATAGAGGTTGATGCTGGATTGATTTGCCATGACAGTTCATATGCAACACAGCAGCATTTCAGTATATACCCAGCATGCAGACTGGCAACAGTAGCACATGTGTGCACCCAGTCAGCCAGCATGTTGGCCCATACATACCTAAGGGCGAAAAGGCAAGGCAGTTATACAGGAATTAACAAAGGCAACTCTGTTCCTGCCTCAAAATACAAGCCAACTTTAAGTCGATGGACAATACTGTTGCAGGCAGCAATGGCTGACCTGGCTGGTCATACCTTCAGAAGTGTTTCTATGCACTTCTCAGATTCAATATGTATTAGTAAAGGGGAATTCATAATTGACCAGAGAGGCAATTCAA
>JAJEJO010004326.1:274314-286562 GCA_020662805.1 Glaucomys volans | reverse complement strand
ATATTCCTGCTGTTTGAATCCCAAGCAAGTAGGAATCCACGGAGCAAGTAGGAATGCAGCCTTCCTGTAGCCCGCCATCTTGAATCTTAAGACAGACAACTTAACAATGATATTTCAGTGCTTCCATAACTTTCATTTTGAAAAAAATATTAGAGTTTAGAAAGGATATAATGGCTTTGCTGACTCTATCAATCAACTCAACATAATGACATTCCTCCCAACATCAGCAAGATAAACATTCTTTTCAAATACTCAGGGGATATTTTTGAGTATGCTTCATTTTAAGATTATAAGACAAATTTTGGCGAATGTAAATGGACTGCAATCAGACAAAAATTGTTTGTCTTTTACAATTAATTAAATTAGAGAATGACTATGGAAAAAGTTGCCTGATCATCAAATATTTACAGATTAAATAACTTTTAAGTTACCCATATCTCAGAGATTTAACAAGGGAGGTCAGAACAAATGTTTATTTAATGAAAATAAAACAAATTACATATAAATTTGAGATTCAGGTAAGTTCGTGCTGATCAGGAAATTTTAGTTTTCCACATCTTTATTAGAAAAGAAAAAAAACCTCAAATCAAAACCTCTTAACTTTTCACCTAATAAAATTGAAAAGGAAGGGCAAACAAACCCTAAGCAAGAAGGAAAGAAATAATGTCTGAATATGTTTATTAAATATGTAGAAAAGAGAAATAGAGAAAAAGAACAAAATCAAGAGTTTTCTTAATCTATAAAATTGTTTAGTTTTAGCATAAAAGATGAAGGAGAGAGAGAGAGCACAATTGCAGAAGTGTGAAAGAGAGGACATCATTCCAGACCTTAATAAAAATTAAAAACATAAAACAGTACTGCAAAATATTTAGATAATTTATTGGAATTGGAAAAATTCCTAGAGAGATAGCATCACCAAAACTAACTCACAATGAAATATGATTTCTCAATTCTTACATAATAAAAATGTAACTTGGGAAACTAGAAGTGCATCCCATGCTCAGATGGATTCATTGATGAGTTTGAACAATGATTCAAAGGCAAGAACTTGTTGAACCTCATAACCTATTCCAGGGAATGGAGAGAACTGCAGGCATCTCAGCCCATTGAATGAAGCTTGCAGTTTGCTGAGGACACTGAGAGAACGAGGGATTATAGGTGAAGAGGACAGTAGACCTATGTCCTTCATGAACATAAATGCAAAAGTTCTCAACCAAATAATCAGCGAAGAGAAGATGGCCACACATATCCATGTCAATATTTTATGATTAGGTGACATTTACTCCAGGAATGCAAGGTTGCGTCAACATTAAAAAATCAATCTATGTAATTATATTGAAAGACTATGTATGAAAAATAACACGGGCCTCTTGAGAGAAGTAAAAAAAGCATTTTGAAAATCCAATATTCATTTGTGATAAAATTTCCTGCCCATTCGGAATAGAAGGGGTTGTCTTTAAACTATTGAAGTTCACACTTTAAAATTATCAGCTAATGTCATACTTAATGATGAGAAGCTGAATACTTTACCCCTAATATCAGGTCAGGGCAAGGATGTCTTGTTTCACCATGCCTATTCTACTTTGTCCTGACTTCCTAGGATGTGTAATAAGTTAAAATGTAACACATCAGAGCATCAAGACCATGAAGGAAGAAATAAAACTGCCTTTTAAATGAGAATATGATTGTATGGCAATCCCAAATAATCCAGAAAATATTACTAGAGCAAGGTGAATGATTTTATAGAGTTCGTATGGTCATAAAAATTTTACTGTATTTATTCATACTAGTAATGAGCCATCTAACCACAGATTTACATACACACGTTTATGGCATCATGATTCATAATAATGGAAAAGCGAAATTATCTGAATGGTGATGAACTTATTAATAGATTAACAAGATATGGTATATCTATATAATCAAATACTATTCAGCAAAAACTTTTGATATGTGTTATAACATGAATGTGCCTCTTGCCCTAATTAAAGGAAGAGAAATGAAAAAGTCCATGTTATGGTTAGATCATGTCCCCCAATAATTCATGTGCTGGAAGCTTAAACCCCAGTGTGGTGATGCTGAAAGTGGGGGAAACTTTGTGTCCTAGTGGAAAGTTGTTTGTTAGGTCTCTGGGAATGCCATCCTTGGAAGGAATTACATGGCTCTCTGAGGAGCCCATTTAGCTCCTGGGAGATCAAGTTATTAAAAGAGCAGGCCTGGTCCCTGAATTCCTTTCTGGTTTCCTGTGTTGTCTTGTGATTTCTTCTGCAAGCTCTCAATATGGTGATGCCATTTGTGTGACCCTCACCAAAGTCTGAATAATTAGGTCACCTATTCTTGGCCTTTCAGCCCCCAAACTATGAGCTAACGAAACCCCTTTTCTTTATGAATTACCCAGTCTCAGTTGTTTTCCTATATCAACAGGAAACTAACTAATCCAGTCCACATACAATATGAGTAAATTTATATGAGATGTCTAGAGAAGTCAAATCTGTATTAAGAACATGGAATTAAAAATCATCTGGGTGTAAAGAAAGGGAAAAGAAATGATTGCAAATAGGTATGAAGGATCTTTCTGGATAGAAAGGCTCAACATTTGGATTGAGGTGATGTTTGTACATCCCATAACTTTACTAAAAAAAAAGTATATGTATATTTAGTATAAGTGGATGTTATGAAGTATAAAAAGTATATTTTCAAAATGCTGTTGCACATTAAAGTAATGGGAAAAAAAACGAGTTAACAAAATTTTTAACAATGCAGATGTTCCAAATGAGCAGTGAATGGTAATTTTCAAACTTCATTTTGGTGAATCCCTCCTGTGTTTTATTATGAATGATGAATTTGCCATCTGACTTGTGACATTACTAAATATGGTCCATGCTGTCATGCTTTCTTCACTGCTTTGTTCTTTTATTCCATGATACAAGCTACATAAGAGTCTTTGGAAATAATTCTACCATAGTGTTTATTCCCTAAGATTTATACATTCTTTGACTAAAAAAGTTTCTGTCCTAAATCATTTTAAAGCATGTTTTATCATGCTTTTTTAAAAACAAACTAGGGGCCCATATATTTTCCAGGTTACTAAAATTGAACCAGATATTTTAATAATTAGTATTAATTTATTTTTAACTAAGAAATAAAAGCATAAGAGGTTTTAGATGCACAAAAGCATTGATTAATCAGAGCAGTGAGGGTAAAGAGTTTTATCCAAAAGTCAATATGTGGCTATTATTGTTCTTTTGATACTACTGCATTATATTGTGTCCATTGTTCCTTGTTGTAATAGATTTCAATATTTTAGTAAGGCAACAAATACTCTTCTACTGATTCTTGGAGCCAAACAAAAATAATGGATATAAAGAAAGAAGTAGCATGTGTTTAGAGAATTATTCTTATGGTGTTATGGCATGCACAATATAATGTTGATTTCTCTGAAGGTAAAACTGAAACTTTCCTCTAGGAAAATTAGTTCCATATGCATGATCCATTGAAGATATGGTATAAAGAAAGTTCCTAATTCATTCAGAATATATTTTAATATTTTAAAAATATTTTTAATTTATATGGTTTATTGAAGTCAGGTGAAATCCAGACAATTTAGAAATGTTTAATTACCTTAAGAATCTAAACACTGTATTCTAAGAGATCTTTTTTTTTTTTTTTTTTTTTTTTTCAATTTAGGTAAAATGGACTCTTTTGTTATGTTAGTTATGAAGGCTTGATTAGGGATCCGTTAACAGAATTGAACTTTTTCTTATAAGCATGGTAAAGTGTTCTGGTATTCAATAGATGTATTTCTCTTAGTTAGAAGCATAAGAAACCTGTTTCCTTAATTCATTATACACAAACGGGGTACAAGTATTGTTTCTTTGGTTGTACACAGAGTAGAGTTGCACCGTTTGCATAATCATACATGTACATAGGGTAATGATTCTGCTACTTTTCATTTCCTCATCCCTCCCCACCCCTCATTTTCCTCTATACAGTCCATCCTTCCTCCATTCTTGCCTCCCTCCCATGCCCCATTATGTATTATCATTCACTTATCATAGAAATCATTCGGTCTTTGGGTTTTTGGAATTGGCTTACCTCACTTAGCATGATATTCTCCAACACCATCCATTTACCAGCAAATGCCATAATTTTATTCTTCATAATGGCTGAATAATATTCCTTTTGTGTATATATACCACAGTTTCTTTATCCACTCATCTATGAAGAGCATCTAGGTTGATTCTGCAATCTAGCTATTGTGAATTGAACTGCTATCAACATTGATATGGCTACATCACAGTAGTATGCTGACTTTAAGTCCTTTGGGTATAGGCCAAGGAGTGGGATAGCTGGGTCAAATGAGTGTACCTTTTTCCCCACATCCTCGCCAACACTTATTGTTGCTTGTATTCTTGATAATAGACATTCTAGTTGGGGTGAGATGGTATCTTAGGGTAGTTTTGATTTGCATTTCTCTTATTACTGGAGATGTTGAACATTTTTTCATGTATCTGTTAATTGCTTATAGATCTTCTTCTGTGAAGTGTCTGTTCATTTCCTTAGCCCATTTATTGATTGGGTTATTTGTATTCTTGGTGTAAAGTTTTTGAGTTCTTTATAGATTCTGGAGATTAGTGCTGTATATGAAATGTGTGTGGCAAAGATTTTTCTCCCACTCTGTAGGCTCTCTCTTCACATTATTGATTGTTTCCTTTGATGATAAAAAGCTTTTTGCTTGAATCTATCCCAATGATTGATTCCTGCTTTTATTTCTTGTTCTTTGGGAGTCATGTTAAGGAAATCTGATCCTAAGACAATATGGTGAAGATTTGATCCTACTGTTTCTTCTTTTAGGTGCAGGGTCTCTGGTCTAATTCCTAGGTCCTTGATCCATTTTGAGTTGAGTTTTGTGCAAAGTGAGAGATAGGGGTCTAGTTTCATTTTGCTGCATATGGATTTCCAGTTTTTCCAGCACCATTTGTTGAAGAGGCCATTTTTTCTCCATTGCATGTTTTTGGCACCTTTGTCGAGTATGAGGTGACTGTATTTATGTGGATTTGTCTCTGTGTCCTCTATTCTGTACCATTGATCACATGATTATTTCAACAGATGCAGAAAAAGCATTTGATAAAATACAGCACAGCTTCATGCTCAAAACACTAGAAAAAATAAGGATAGTAGGAATGTTCCTTAACATTGTAAAGGCTATCTATGCTAAGCCCACAGCTAACATCATTCTAAATGGGGAAAAACTGAAAGCTTTCCCCCTAAAACCTGGAAGAAGGCAGGGATGCCCTCTTTTACCACTTCTATTCAACATCATCCTTGACACTAGCCAAAGCAATTAGGCAGACCAAAGAAATTAAATGGATATAAATAGGAAAAGAAGAATTCAAACTATCTCTATTTTCTGATGACACGATTCTATATTTAGAGGATCCAAAAAATTACACCAGCAAACTTCTAGAAGTCATAAATGAATTCAGTAAAGTAGCAGGATATAAAATCAATGCTCATAATTCTGATGCATTTTATTCATAAGTGATGAATCCTCTGAAAGAGAAATTAGGAAAACTATCCCATTAAAATTGCCTCCAAAAATAAAGTAAAATACTTGGGAATCTATTTAACAAAAGAGGTGAAAGACCTCTACAATGAAAACTACAGAACACTAAAGAAAGAAATTGAAGAAGATCTTATAAGATGGAAAGATCTCCCATGTTCTTATATAGACAGAATTAATATTATCAAAATGGCCATACTACCAAAAGTGCTATACAAATTCAATGCAATTCAATTAAAAACCCAAAGATGTACCTCATAGAAATAGAGCAAGCAATCATGAAATTCATTTGGAAGAATAAGATACCCAGAATAGCTGAAGCAATCCTTAGCAGGATGAGCAATGTAGGGGGTATGGCAATACCAAACCTTCACCTACACTACAGAGCAATAGTAACAAGAATGGCATGGTATTAGAAACTTGTTTTTGTACGTCAAAATAGGAGAATAGTGCCAAGTCTGGATGGTTTACTCAATATATAAAATATAATTTACTCAATGTATAACTTTATTCCATGTATAATACAACGTCAGAATATGAATAAGCTTTTATCTTTAAAAGACACACATCGTTAAAATGTTGCATCTCATAATATAGATTATATAGGGTGAAATTTTTTTCAGGTAATAACTTGTAACTTTTGGACAAACTTTTTCTACCATCACAGATTAAGATGTATTTCAAAATGCAAACAATACAGAAAGATTTACTAATAAAAATATAGTAAATACATTTGATGGTTTTCTTTGTTGTTCTAAATTTTTGATATAAAATATTTTTTCCTAATTGATGAGTTTAACACAAGCAACATTTCTATTATTTAGCAAGACATTGATTAATGTTTTATGTTTGATTTTCATTGTGAAAATAATAAATTTTTCTTTATTTTGTTTTAAATATATTTATCAGAACTGAGGAGTAATTTTCAAGGTTGTGGACTTCTAAACTCAAATTCTGTTTAATTTATGTTGAAAATTTTTGAAATAGGTTTTATTCTCACTGGCTAGCCTTCTAGACACTTTAGGACACTTCATAAAAAGACAAAATAATTTATGAATTGCTAATCTTTTATCTGTAGTCTTTCTTACCAAGGCCAGATGACTTTCTTATTTTGATATATTATGTACTGAGCATGAGAGAACAATTTCAGTACATTGGGGGGTAACATGGATAATATCATTAATGTGGCCCTTAGTGAATGACTTACTGATTATTGCTCCTGAGTTTCTCTAACATGTAAGTCACCATGTCAATTCATACTATGAGTACAAAATAAATTGATCAAGATTATTTTATTACTACTAAGAGATACATGTTGAGGGCCCATTATGGTTAGGGCTATAAATTTGAAACTGATATTCATTTAGCACATAACATTTCAAAAAACTCCTTGTGTGCCTGTGTGGGTACACACTGACTGATACTTTCTGAGAAGTAATTTATCCTTGAATAGCTCTACTCCCTTAATAATACAGTTTTGGTATAACAGATATTATAGGGAGAACAGGATACTGTGGGTATTTAAGTGTAAAATCAGTACAAGACCTAAAGTAATAAAATATGATTTCACAAGAATAAAATTGAACATAAAAATCATAAAGGAATTTTATACTGATATAGAACCAAATAGAAAAGAAAAAAAAATTGAAAATCTTTAGTAATTTCCACAAAAGAAGCTCTTTAATCAGAGAACCACACAAATACAAAAAAAAAAAAAAAAAGAAACGACCAAACAAAACCATATATTTCCCTTAAGAGAAAGAAAGTTAGCTGTCTGTGGGAAATAAGCAACGCTGTTTCTTAGTACCTAGATGACAGTCATAGATGACAGCTTTTTATTGGCTCATTTTGACATCTTGCCTTCTATAGATTCTGTACACAGCTGTGATCCATGGGACCAGAGAACAGGAGGTGAGCCTTAGTGTCTGTGAATAAAGATGTTTTTTTTGGTTACATGGACAGAAAAGAGTAAGATGTCAGTTCCCTCTGAGATGAGAAAGAATGCCAGCTGAATAATTTCATGGACTACTTTTGTGTCCAAAAGGTTTCATATCATGCTTTTCTATATCAATTGAGAAAAACCAAGAGACAGATTAAACTTTGTCAAATTCTCTTTCTGAACAGCTATGTTACTGTTTGTTTGAAACTCCAGATTGGACCTTGATCTACATAGATAACTTTAGACTTTTTAAGGCAAGAAAAATTTCTTCACTTATTTCAAAAGATCCCATTATAACCCCTATAAAAACAGTTCAAGCCCTGAAGCATGAAATTTGATTGCAACTCATCTACTTTCATTGCTCCCTACACAGTATCATGATAATGTACCCTCGAATTTTAGTGAGAGATTTATTTCCAGTACAGATTAAAAACCAGCCATTCCCTTCAGAAACACATTTGCCACTATCCTTTTAGATTAAAGAGAACTTTGTTAATAGCATTTAATGTTGGTGCATCTGGGTACAAGTTTGTTTATGCATTTGGAAATCAAGAATATCACAATTAGATTTTTTCTGGCATTTGTAAAACTCCACAGAACACAGAGCTATTTTCAGAATTATGCAGCATCCAAAAGACACATATGAATATCATATTCAAACAACAAAAATGGATCTATTGTTTTATGTCCACCCAGTAAGTTCACTGCAGTCCCAGCTCCAGAAATCTAATTCTGGAGGTGTAAATTCAAATGTACATTGTTTAAAGTAGGACTCACTCTCTTACCTTCCACAATAGAAAAAGACATATTTTAAAGTATAAGAATAAAAACCATTGTTAATGATGCATAAACGCAGAATACTCAGCCACGCAGAATGAATTTATTACAGAAGAATTTTTTCTTTATCTATAGGAAGGGACAGGAAATTTCTAAAACCAGAATTCCTGACTAGCAGAATAAAGCAAACAAGTAAATAAAAAATGAGTAAAACCATGAATGTTAAACATAAAGATTTATAGGCAAGGTAATATTGTATGTAGAACTTAGAAGAAAATACTAAAATTCAAACAATGATTTTAGTAAGGGTACTGGATTCAGGATCAATATATAAAATTCAATTGTATCTACATACCCTACAAATGAATAACTAGAAAATATAATTAAATTAAAATAATTATATTTATAGTAACCTCCAAAAGTATGCAATACTTGGGAATAAATCTGATGAAAGCTGTGAAAGACTTGAGCCCTGAAAACTTCAAACACAGCTGAAACAAATTAAACAAATACAAAATAAATGCAAAATCACACCATGCATAAATTTGGAAGTCTCAATATTATGAAAATATCAATTATTCATAAATTTATATAGAGATTTGGTGCTATGTAATGCAAAATCTCAAAGGAATTTTTGTTCATTTGAACAGACTAGTTAATTCTAAATATATTTGGAAAGACAAATGACTTAGAAGTTAGAGTAAATTTAGAAAAATTAAGTTGAAGGACTTATATTTCATAATTTCAGATTTGCTATCAAGCCACTGTAGTTAATATAGTATAGAATTTTCAGAGTGAGACATAAATAGATTGATAGAACTGAATTAGGTGGACACATACATGGCCAATAGACTCTTTTTGAAGATGCCTGGGTAACTCAGTGGGAAAAGGAGACTTTCACTACGCAATGCTGGAATGGTATTTAGTCTCATAGTTACCATGGGACATAACTGAGAAAAAGAAAGCATGAATTATAAAATTTAGGATCTATAATAAAGAGTAAAGTAAATATTTTTTCATTCTTCCAGTATAAATTGCAAATAAATATTGACATTATAAAGTAAAAAAAAATTAAATCAAAACTTTAAAAAGGTGATGTTATGAAGATCTTTCTTATTTTTCTTTGGTATTTACAAAGGAATATTGTAAAAATAAGCTAAGGATAAATTAAGAGAAATAGTATATCTGTGATTTAAATGTAATCAGAATAATAAAGCATACTGTATTCACTTGTGAGATCATTATATACAAACTCATTTATAGAATGCATGATGCAGAATCTTACAGCTTCTTCTGTTGTTATTTTAAATATTTAATATGTTTTACTAACTCAGAACTTACTGTTAAATTTCTGGGTACCTGAAAACATATTTTGTTCAACATTTCTCTGATTTTTTGGGTAGTTTTGATAAGAATATTAAAGTGTGTCTAGGGCCTTCATTAACTCCAGTAAGGAAAGGCATCTCCCTCTTTCTTTTGCAATAGGTTCACCTAGACTGTACGCATTACCTTACAAGAAGGGACAGGAAGTACACAGATTAGAAAGAACAAGAAAGTATAATTCTTAATAAAATAGCTTCCCTGTCACTATTTAAAAATGACTACTGTGTGGTAGTTCTTAAAAAAGCATATTCTAAAGTTGTGGAAAAATTCCTATGAAAACTATGATTAAAAAGACAAATAAAAACAAAAGTTATCTGTTGAGACTTCTACTCCTGGAATGATGGAGTAGATATCTTATCCCTATTTTTCTCAATAGGTATAGTTTAAATGCCTCAACTCTCTATATAAGATAAATCTAAGAAATTTTGGAAAATGGTAAGAAGGAAACAGATCAATTAGGACTTCAGGGTTGAAGAAATGACAGGACAATGGCTTTCTGTCTTTCCACTTTTGACTAAGGCCTCCCACAACAGTTATTGGATGAACCAGAGACCTGGAAATGCCAATAGTTGCAGATAAAAACAAACACAAGCAAATAAAAAACAGCAGCAAACTTCTAGAAAAGCCTACTCTCTTTAGGAGCAAGAACAGGGTGGCCTGAGAAACACAGATATCTTAAGGTAGAACTGCTTTACTCCTGACACTATACAGCAATAGTGTTACTGACACCCGTGATGATGAGTTCCATTTCCCCAGAGGTTGAAGATTGAGCACCCGAGAAACACAAAGGCAAGCCTAGAGATCCAGTTTAATTTAAAGGATAGAATAGAGATAGACTTCTCTGCTGAGAAGGGATCTCTCAGAACTGGGTATCTGAAGAAGTGGTGGTGTCCTGTCCCTTTTATACAGTTTAAATTTCCTTTGTTCTCATGCCCTCTTCTTTCCTTATCTCACCTACATGACTAGGGACCAAGGGTGGGCCAAAAAGTGGGAAAGGAGCCTTCTAGGGGTGCTTCTCTGTGTCTGTCCAAAGGTGCAGGGGAAGGGCGGCCTAAGAGGTGCTTCATTAACAACATTTTGGGAGGAAAAGTTCCCTGTAGGCAGGTAATCTTGCCAACAGCTTGAGAGGAAGATACAGAAGGGCTCTGAAGGCATTAGCTTAGCTTTCCTTTCCTTTAGAACCAGCCCCCATCTCCCTGGCAGGACTCAATTATTTATTATTTACACTGATGGTCTTTTTATCCTCTGGCCTCAATACCATCCCAATAAAACATGTCAGTTGTCAAGTGGAGATTCTAGGCTTCTGCCCTAACTTGTAACAAGGTGTTTCATCCTGGTTCCCTGAGTCAGAGAAGAAAGAGTGGAAATCCAGAACATGCATCATCTCTGAGTGGTGACTTGGTCCCTCTGTACTTTGTCAAGGGAACTTAAGTGCAGAGGCTGGACCTAGAGGTAGTAAGGTACTCCTCACCATCATGAGGTTTCAGAGGGGCTTTAATGGAGAATCAATATTTTGCTGATTATTTGTAGCAATGAGGCCACCCTCCACTCCTTCAGTGTAAGTGTGGACTGCATAAATAACAAGACCACCTTTGCTCAAACAGCCTAGGTTGTTCAGGCCCTAGTGAAAAGCATGAGTCCAAACCCAAAGTCCACATCAGAGAGGAGCCCCTTCTCCCTAGAGATGATTGTCAACAGAGCCAAATGGAAAACCTGAATTCATTTCCCCACCTGAGAGGAACAAGGTGTCTCTCTCTACTCTATATCAGTTGAAAGACAGGATAAGTAAGATTTAAGTAAGATTCAGGATCTAATATAGATAACTAAAAATGTTCAGAATTTAATGGAAAAAAAATCATTCACCATTCTAAGAATCAGGAATACCTCAAATTATTGAGAAAAATATCAATAGATGTTGATGCTTAGATAAAATAGATTAAAATGATCTTAGAAGTATTCAAAGGCTGCCATCATAAAACTTCTTTGAGAACAATTATCAACACACTTTAAATCAAAGAAAAGAAATAAAATCTTAGCCAAAAAAAAGAGGATATGTAAAAGAATCAAATGGAAATTTTAACACTGAAAAGAATGCAATTACTTAAAATTAAAATCCTTAGTGGTTGGGCTCTCCATCACAATGGAAACATAGAGGATCACTGAACATGATAGTAGAATAGTAAACAAAAATCACATAATCTGAATGAGATTATAAACAAGAATATGAGTAGTTTTCCTTTTTTACTTCGGTTTTCTAAATTATACTTTATAGTTGAAGAAAAATCATAAAATGTATCTGATGTGGTCTAATATAAAGTGGAGGAAAATGTTTAAAACTATTCAATTATAGTGCTCTATTTTTTTTTTTTTTTTTTTTTTTTGGTGGTGCTGAGGATCGAACCCAGGGACTTGGGCTTATGTGGCAAGCACTCTACCAACTGAGCTATAAACAAAAGCTTAAAGAATTCACAAAGAGAAAGCCTGCCCTACAGAACATTCTCAACAAAATATTCGAAGAGGAAGAAACGAAAAATAACAATCTCAGTCATCATGGGGAGGAACTACCCTAAAGAAAGAGTCCATCAA